>OX457027.1:64530906-65130906 GCA_949752745.1 Protula sp. h YS-2021
GTTGCTGCTGTGTACATACTCTTCCCCCAGTGTGTCCCGTAAGCAGCCCCTCTTTCACTCGAGACGCTCACGGCACACCTTTCCCCTCTCTCTCCCCTCTGTCTCTCCCCAACCCCAGAAACTCTCCCCAACCCGTCTCGGCGGCACACCATCGTTTCACTCGAGACGCTCACGGCACACCTTCCCCTCTCTCTCTCCCCTCTGTCTCTCCCCAACCCCAGAAACTCTCCCCAACCCGTCTCGGCGGCACACCATCGTTTCACTCGAGACGCTCACGGTACACCTTCCCCTCTCTCTCCCCTCTCTCTCCCCAACCCGTCTCGGCGCACACACCCCCTTTCACTCGAGACGTCTCGGCTTTTTTTTTTTTCACAAGCCCCCCATACCATTCTACAACCTTTCCCAATCCTTCCACCGGAAACACACTTTTCGCTCGCAATGCCTCGCTATCGTAATCCATGCAGCAGCATCCTTGCATCATATAACGTTTTCTTTCGTCACACTCTCTCGTCTCTCGCTTGGGGAGGGGTGGGGGGGGGGGGGGTGGTCGTCAATACTCTGTGTATTGACAAGGAGGGGTGGGGGGGGGGTGGTCTGACGTTTCAACAATGTGGCACCCGTCTCGGCGTACACACCCTCGTTCACTCGAGACACTCACACCTTCTTTCAAAAAAAAAAAAACTCTCTCTGTCTCTGTCTCTCCACACCCCACACACCCCACACCCCGTCTCGGCACACACACCCTCCTTCACTCGAGAACAACTCTGTTTGGAAAAGTATCCATGAGAATGGGAAATGCTTTAAAAACTCTATCTCCACACCGTCTCGGCACACACACCCTCCTTCACTCGAGAACAACTCTGTTTGGAAAAGTATGCATGAGAATGGGAAATGCTTTAAAAACTCTATCTCCACACCGTCTCGGCACGGCACACACCCCCTTTCACTCGAGACGTCTCGGCTTTTTTGTTTTGGGGAGGGGTGGGGGGGGGGGGGGTGGGGGGGTGGTCTGACATGCTTTGCAATGCCGCACCCGTCTCGGCGCAAACACACCCTTTCACTCGAGACGCCAACGGCGAAAACGCCAAACGTCAAGCAAGTGCTGCTGCTGTGCTACTCTTCCCCCAGTGTGTCCCGTAAGCAGCCTCTTTCACTCGAGACGCCAACGGCGAAAACGCCAAACGTCAAGCAAGTGCTGCTGCTGTGCTACTCTTCCCCCAGTGTGTCCCGTAAGCAGCCTCTTTCACTCGAGACGCCAACGACGAAAACGCGATTGGGGAGGGGTGGGGGGGGGGGGTGGGGGGGGTGGTCGTCAATACTCTGTGTATTGACAAGGAGGGGTGGGGGGGTGGTCTGACGTTTCACACATTTCGTCATCTCCGCCTGCATTGCTTGCATTGCTTGCATTGCCTGCAGAGCTTTCGAACTTTTGTAGAGAGCAGACGTGTCGAAAAAATATGCAGTTTAAGAAAAAAATTTTTTCACTGACGAACGCCTGGTGGCGGCTTATCATTTCTCAAAGAAGGATGCCGATTTATGTGAAGAGGTATATGTCGACTACCAGGCCTTCCTCTATGAAACATGGAGGCATTTTCAGTCTCAACATCAACAGCAATTTCACCGCTATGTGTATGCATGAGAATGTGTGGGAAATGCTTTTTTTTTTTTTAAATAAAACTCTTATAACTCTCTCCAATCCCCCCCCTCTCTCTCTTTCACTCGAGACGTCTCGGCACACCACACTTTTTTTTTTTCACAACCTAAGTCCCTACCATCCCCATACCAGCCCCATACCATTGTACACACAACGTACAACGTTTCACCGGAAACACACTTTTGCTATCCTTGCATCAAATGACGTTCTTCTTTCGTCATCGTCTCGTAACAACTCCCCACTACACTCGCTCCTCTTAACTGGGACAATTCTCTCATGAGAATGGGCAAGCTGCCCCACTTTTGGATGGGCAAGCTGCCCCACCGAAAAGGTGGGGCAGCTTGCCCATCCAAAAAGTGGGGCAGCTTGCCCATATATTACCTACTAATATAAGTGTTCTTTTTGTTGTGTGACAAGGGGAGCAATTGACAAACATAATAATTTTTAGCCCCTCAGTCAACCCCATCCTTCCCTTCGCATAGAAAAGGCCTGCTGTCCCGCACCGAATCAGTACACCACAGATGGATCTCCACTTAATTACCACCCGCATTTGCAACTCAAAAACTTATGGAATAAACAAATAAAAAAAAAAACTGACTTTTTTCTCTGTGTCATTCCTTTGTGGTGGTGTGTAATGAGTGTCACATGAGCTGGGGCTTATTTGCTTGAAATATCATCTTTTTTTTATGCATTGTTCTAGGCAATCACATTCCTGCAAGTTTCTGACCTTAATCGTACGTTTTGCGAGAAATTCAGGGAATCGGGTCTAGCGCAAAACATGCATTTGCTTATTCTTTACAGAAGAAAGAAAGTTGCAAAAAAAAATAAAATAATAATAAAGAACTTAAAGAAGTTTTCATCAAAAAACATTTGACTCAGACAAGTCTTTCAGTATTAGTGTTTTCTTCTTTATGTCTGATAATTAACAATCTCAAAACACTATTCGCTTCAGATGTAAACGAACTAATTAAAGAAAGAATATAATTGCCATTCAATGTAAAACGTTGGAAGCAGCAGTAGGGGTCAGATGGCTCAACTCAACCTGTTGCTCATATACAAGTGCGTTTCATTTGATCATTCGTATTCAACATATGTCAAACAAATAATTGCTAGGCTTCTTTGGTTTTGATTTCCAAAAAAAAAAATTATGCGAAACTCGAAGCCAGTGGCATTTAACGTCTATTTAGAATTCACGCAAATATAAATATCTGTCAAGAACTGAATAACAAACACAATAACACAATTGATATTTGTGTAATGACGCAAATGCAGAGTTTTCGTTCGTTTGTTGTTTACATTTTTTATAAATGTATTCAAAATATTGTATATAACTAAGCACGGGAAGCTGTGAATCATTCGGTTGCATCGGTTGAATTTCCGAAATCTATCGCATTCTTTCGCGAATACTAAATGAGGAGGAGGAAGAGGAGGAGGAAGAAGAAGTGAGAGACAGAAAGACAGAAAGAGAGATAGATAGATAGACAGACATATATATAGATAGACAGACATATATATAGGTAGACAGATAGATAGATAGATAGATAGATAGGTAGATAGATAGAGAAAGAGAGAGAGAGAGAGAGAGAGAGAGAGAGAGAGAGAGAGAGAGAGAGAGAGAGAGAGAGAGACAGAGAGAGAGAGAGATTCAGTGGAATCAATCAGCTTTGTATTAACGTTCTTTTTCAGCTGGCTCATCTCCACTCTCCCGGAGCTTAGGTTTCACTAGAATCAGAAAAAGATAGACAGATAAATAGAGAGAGAGAGAGAGAGAGAGAGAGAAAGAGAGAGAGAGAGAGAGAGAGAGAGAGAGAGAGAGAGAGAGAGAGAGAGAGGGAGGGAGGGAGCGAGGGAGAGAGAGAGAGAGAGAAGGGTGGATTAGTTGGCTGGAGAACTTAGTGATGCATCAGTCCAATAGTAATTCTAGAGCCCATTGTTTCGACTGAAAAGTTCCCTCTTGAATTTGCGTATTGCTTTTTTTTTTGTTTAAAGCGAAAGGGCTTGTAATATCATTTAAGCAGTCACGTGAAACGACAAAAAAAAAAAAAAAAAAAATCAAGTGAGAAGATTGCAGTGAAAACATCCTAGGACATCCTAACTTTTTATTTCAAGATGACGGGAAGCTTGTTCGGGTGTATGTTAACATGACCAGAACATATATCCATTTGCTAAATTTCCTCTAAAAATGGTGTTTTCAGATTGCTTAAGCTCCCTCAGAGAATACCCAAACACGCACATAACCTTTCCAATTTCTTTTTTGTACTTTCATGGAGCATTGAGCAAACTTCGCCAAATCCGTGTGGAATCTTCGGGTTGCTGTAATTAGTAAGATGAGAATTGTGGATAGAAACCTCTTTCTATCAATCGTCACGCAAAATGTTCTTATTCCTTTTTCTCCCTGGCATCCCAACAGACCTTGTGTTTCACATCTAAAAGCGCAACTCTCTTTTGTTGATCTTTCGTCTAAACAAAGGCCAGCCAATGATAGTATCCATCTGCATATTGCTTCCGCCATTGTTGTTAGATTAAGGTCAGTCCGTGTGGTGCGTCTGGGGACGACGGCCGTGCTGACTTTAACACGAATTGCATTACGCTCGCCGCTTGCTTTATAGATGCAGAGCCACACAACTGCATGGGACACACGCCCTTGAAATCGGCGGTAGTCCAAGATATCCAGGGCCCCGACCAAAATATCTTTGGATATCTTGGCTCCCCTGGGCCAAAACAGCCTATATCTTGCCAACCCCACCCCACCCCCACTTATAAACTGGCTACCTACAAAGCTCAGGGATCTACCATAAAACCCTTGACATAAATTGGGAATGCAATTCATAGGGTGTGTAAATTTCAAATACAAACGGACATTTATAATATATAGAACTGTAATCTGAAGTGTTATGGTGCTGGGATTTTATTTATTCTTTTTTTGTACGATGCTAGAAGCATTCACCGTACAAGTTTCAGTGTAGTAAGGTGTAAAATATGTGTAATACATTTCTCTGTAGTTTTGTATTAGGAGAGGGCCAAGATATCTCAGGAAAACCTGGCTTCCATAGGGGGCCAAGATATCCTAGGATATCTCGTCCTGGGGGGAGGGGAGGGGGGAAGGCAAGATATCCAGGGGCCAAAAAACTGTTACACCGGGCTTGGTGGGGGGAGATAAAAAAAGAACTGGATAAGGTGTAGACTATTATCACGGATATTTTTTCGAGAATTTTACTATAAATTTGATTCCTGGACTATTTCTAGAACTCTTGGATATTACAAAGCTAAGACTTCCTGAAAACCAAACAGAATTCTTGTTTCTTCACTTCCCAAAACAGCATTAAGAGGAATTTCTGAGCGAAAAAAAAAGAAAGAAAAAAACTGATTCTTTGGCCAGTCAAGCAGTTCAAGCGAAAGCTGACATTTTATTTCTTCTATTTTATTTTATATTTACTACAGCTTATTTGCTCAAAATGATAACCAACAGCTTTCTTGTCCACGCAGGCCCAACTTATGCCATACAACCAAATGGTTTTCTGTAACCTATGTACAGCATAAGAGAAACCCTTTCCGTCTCCAAGTGCCGCAGCACACCATTTTGAATGACACTCACATTTCCGTCTATTTGTGACAACAGTATGTCCAAATAAAATCCTGTCTATCTGCCCCGCCACCAACTCCCTTCCAGCATTCGATGTTTTTTTTTTTTTAGGCTGACCAGTGACTTTTTGAAAATCGAAGCTAACAAGTCCACAACCATTTCATTTTCCTCACGTAAAAAAAGTTGTTGATTTTGATTTCTTTGTGGCTAGGTGTCGCTATCATCCATACTTCTTGTTCATGAAAATGTCATTTTGTTTTGTTTTCTGCAAGACGAATTCTACAAAAATGCTTTAGTGAGTTCATAATGCTGAGAATGAGACAAGCACAGCGACTCACCAGCCGAAACGTCAATCACAATGAGTTTCCCGCCTCAAACATTTGTGCTCCGCCCACCTATTTATTATGCAAAGCAAGGCTGTGATTGGACATAAATACAACCTGTGTGCTAACTCCGCGAGACAAAATAGTTCCACGTTTTTTTTTCTCTTTGTGTTTGCCTGCAAACTGTGCCCCTGTAAAATAAAGACTATTTTCTACAGTTTCTTCTTTAACTTCTAGGAAATGCTAGATTACGGTCCAGTCTCAACAGATTGATGAATTAATAAAGATCACCGAAAAATACTGCTTAACATCTCAAAACTTTGATAAAGTGATAATAATGATGTATTCAAAAGATAGAAACACATGTCAAATTCTATGATCTATGTTGAACGAGTAACTTAATTTATTCCAATACAATCCAATTAATCATAACATGAGAACTGCAAAAATTCCTGCTTAGACTTAAATTTTATATATAAATTATCAATCTTTGTTGCGGCATTCGTTGGCAATCTTTGTCTCTATGAGTACTAGTCTCAAGATGGTCTCTGATCCAATAGCAATGCTGCTCAACGGATCCGAGCAAGAGGTGTGCCGGTGTAACAGGCTGTCTTACCCCCCCCCCCAACCCTGTACAGTCCCCCTCCCCCCTCCACAGGGGGAAAGATAGACTAGGCTACCTCCCTCCTCCTCCAGTATATCTGCCCCTTCCTTTCACGAACTTTTTATTTTTGCGTGTAAATGTTGGGCCCGATCTGCTGATTAGTTTCATCTGCAGATGGGCCTGTCCCGTTTACGGATCGCCAAACGGGAGGCCGATCTGCAGATGGGACAGTCCCGTTTGCGCATTTTTAGTTGCTTCCCATCTGCAAATCGGAACGGTTGGCCAATCTGCGGATATTTTGGGAATCCTAAAACAGTAATTTAAAAATGTTTTAAATATGTCTATTGTATAAAGTGGTTATTTCTTTTACTTTCAGCCGTTGGAAATATTATGTGAACTATGACTGCATTCGTGTCACTTTGTTGAAAGTTTTTAGTAACTTTAGTTTGTATTTTGCCAAAGTAGTAGAACAGCCAGAGTAGTTCAAAGCATTAAAGTTGGTGACAAAAATAAGGTCCTTTTAATCAACTTTCATTTAACAATATATCCGCAGATGGGCCTGTCCGATCTGCAGATGGGGAGCAACAAGAAATCCGCAAACGGGACTGTCCCATCTATGGATCGCCAAACGGGAGGCCGATCTGCAGTTGGGCCTCCCGTTTGGCGATCCGTAAACGGAACAGGCCTATCTGCAGATGGGACGGATCGGCACATCGGACCTAACATAAATATATTTTGATAATATTTGTTCATGTAAATAAATGGACTCAATTAAACTGTATAAAACTACCTTAAGCTAATTCATTGACTAAATTCAACATAATTCAAACAAAAATATAATCTTTTTATCTATCCTTTTAAGCAGTTTTAGAGAGCCCAGGTAGACAATCCTGATTGCTAAGATTATCATAAATAATATTATCCAAGAAGCGCTTTCTTGTGTGTTAAACTTTGTCTTCCATTTGTAAAGTTATACCATTTAGTGAAAAAGCTTCCAATTTATACTTACAGTCAGGACTAAGTCTTATGCAGCAACTTAAAATTACCCGAGATATCTTATCTAGCTGTTTTAATCGCCTGTTACAATACACAAATAAAAATTTAAAACGAAAGAGATGTGGATCCGTCTCATTTCAACACAGCGGCGATGTGATTGCCATTGGTAAATACGACCGGGATTAAGCAATGAGATTAACCATACAAATTTTGGTTATCACAGAGTTGGATTTTACAACGAGGATATAAGCGCTTTGAATTCTGCCTTTGATTCAGCAGCAGAAAGAATAAATGAAGAAAAAAATAAAGGGCCAGCTAGAATGGCTGGGGGACAGAAAGAAAAAAAACAACAACAAAATACAGGAGAAAGCTAGTCCGGTGTAACAGTTTTTGTATTTTGTTTGAATTATGTTGAATTTAGTCAATAAAGTTGTTCAAAATAGTTTTATAAGTTTAATTGAGCCCATTTATTCCCATAGACAAAAACTATCAAATATTTTTACACGCAAAAAAATTCGAGGGGGAGGGGGCAAAATATACTGGAAGGGGGGAGATAGCCTAGTGTAGCTTCCCCCGAGGGGGGGGGGGCTGTACGGGGGGGGAGGTGGTAAGATAGTCTGTTACACCGGGTGGGGGGGAAGCTGAATAGGGGCAAAAAATACGGGAGGAGGGTGATCGCCCAGTCTATCTTCCCCTCGGAAGAGAAGATGTAAAAGGGGCACGATATACTGTTACATCGAAAGTAAATTTTGTGCCGTCTTAAAAGTATGCATTTATAACGCCATGTTGGAAGCTATTTACCAATCTCACTGACTTATATATCTACTAGATTTCTTTATTTAAAGTAACTTTTTGATGCTAAATTCAAGGAATCCAAAATTTTATCCGTATTTAAACAACAACAACAACAACAATATCCACGATAAAAAAAAATCACTCAATAATGAATGCTTTTGACTGAAATTAACAACAATGACTGCAAACAATTTTATTTCTGTTCGTCATTTCACAATAATCGCAGTGGAAGCGATTTTTCGCTGGCAAAAAAAAAAACAAGAACGCATGTGAACTTAAATAGTTCGTCTTATGTACGGTCTTTTGGGAAAGAAAATATTTTGGCTCATCTTTTGAGATCAATTCCGTCTCGTTCCTTGATGGTTAGCGTAAAATGAAGGTGGCTCTGAAAGGTTCTGAAAGTCCTTCCATTCGTTGATGTGATAACCAGGAAAATTGGCTATACCAAGAATAATTTCCGTTTCTCGGGTATCTATTCTTGATAATGATAATCTTCAAAAACTATAAACAAGTTTGCAAAAAATGACGTTTTAGATAACTGAAAATCTGTGTAAAGATTTCCCCTTTGTTCCTTATATGGTCCTAAACTCTGCGCGGTTTGATCGAAACATAAAATTGCTCGACCATTTTCTACACTAAAAAAAGAATCAAACGATGATTTCCATTTTCATTTCAAAAGCTAATTTAGAAGCACTTTGATGCGCATGCGAGCTTAAATAGCCCGTTTTTATCTTAAATTCACATATGCCTATGCTATTACTTTGAACAAGTGTAAAAGCATGCAAAGTTGCCCAGATATTCCCGATAACATCTTGATTAGTTAAACATTTGAAAAGCGTAACGAGACTTTTCTCCTCGTACAAGCGTTTTTCCCATACGAAGTAATAAATCCTTTCGCGATAAAAAAAAAATCACTACAATTTACGAATGGAAAGTACAGATGTCGGGGTTTTCAAGTTAAACCACTAAGAGATTAGCAATACACAGAGACAAATGCAGGGGGGGGGGGGGGGGGGTTGATGGTGAGGGTAGCGAGGGTTGTGATGAGCTAAGTGGCTAGGTTCCTGTTATTAGATTCGAGAGACAAGAATCACACTACCATCTTGGCACCATCTCCTTGTCACAGATCAACTCATGGTATTTTGTCATTGCATTTTGTCATTTTGGGTAGCAATGACATATTTTTATTTTCGGAGTTTCAGAATCAGTACGAGCATGCCCCTGCGACAGTAACTCCAGACCGTGAGATGGTGTTTCCCTCATTTCATAAACATTCAGCGATATTTTCTCATATCACGCTTTTTATTTTTGAAGGGATTAGAAGTAATTCCGTGCCTGGGCGTCTGAGCATTTTTTTACAAAAAAATCCCCGTGTATTTAATGGGCAGAGATTTTTATCCTTTTTTTGTGCTGAGAAACTAAGATATGAAAATTTGTAAAATTGCGAAACTTAATTGCAATTCTGGTTAATGCAACGTTTTCCTAATAAAAATGAAACATAGACACGAAACGCAGATAAGCAAAAAAACAAAATAAACTTGTTCTGTGTAGGCTGTTTCTGTAAAATTAATCAGCGTGACACATACATGTGCATTTTAAATTTGAAAATTACAATTCCTCAGTATGTATTTTCATGGTGGAACACTCTCGTGCAGACGTAGCTGAAGGCGAGGGGAGGAATTAACCTTTTACCACAGACTTTCACTGCTCGTAAATTTAAGGGTATCTTGAAACGTAAATTACCGTCTCTGTCATTTGATATTTAACTCGGGCTCATTCTTCACCCCGTAGTCGACTTCTGGGGTAATTATCTTTAAAAAATAACATTCATTAGCAATAAACAACCGTATTTTATAATCGACATAGCTTTTAGAATATCACAATAAATGTGTGATAAGGAAAGCGTAGATATGTGAGAATCCTTTTTACCATTTATATTTGAGAAGTATCAACACCAAGATCTAAACAACTAACAATAAAATGCTATTTATATGTGGCATTTAATAAAAGAAAACACCAGATTATTCCATTTAAATCCATAACCACTATCCATCAGTTTTCGTCGTCTATGATCTTTATTACCAATAGAAAAAATATATTTTGCATAAATTACAATTAACTTCTCACTTTACTATAAAAAGGTCGTCCATAAAGTGTGTACGCATGGGAGGGGTTTGGGGAAGGGGGTGGGGGAGGTTGAGTCTTGGACTGTGCGCATACTAATGTTTTGGTTGATGCCACAACTTTTGCGTACGCGCGGAGTGACAGGGTTAAGATTAAGCTGGTTTACACATCTAAGTGTTTTATTGATATACAAATTTAGATTTATAAAATTCAGTTTCGTATGTCAAAATTCAATTAATTTGAGAAATTATTAATTCATTTGGAAATCTCTAAAATTCTATTTTAAATTTAAAAAAAAAATACCAAAATTATTTTTTGACATAAGTTTGGGACATACACGAGAAAAATGATGGGACACACCCGTGAGATTTTTCTGGGTTTAGCGGACATGATCCTCTGTGAACGAGGTTTTTAAGCCATGGCTTTCGGCAACCCTGTTCTCTTAAGCCCCTGTACAGCATCTCCCGAAGGCTTTCACGTCAGATCTTTTCCTTCTGTCTCCAGGATCTATGGAACGTTGCATGTTTTATTGGGTGACCTATTCATTTTTACGGAGCGTAATGCCGAATAGCTGTTTGTAATATTAATGTTTGCCTTTAAATTTTGTTCTCGCTCAGCCTCATTTGTTTACAGCAAGTGGGCGAATAAACATTGCTTAAAATAGACAAAGTTTATTCCCAGAGGCGAAGCAACGAGAACGCCCTGTCATACCAATGTCCTTCCCCACATTACATACATTATTTAACAGAAACATTAGTTACTCTGCCAAGTGACATATATAGTGATGGAACCCTTGTTTGTTAGACATAGATCTACCTTGCTAATGACTGCAGAAGCCATTTACCATATATCGGGGTGATGAGGTAGGGGGTGAGACTGGGAGATGTAGAAGGGGGTGGGGTTGGATTTGGGTGGGGGGTAGCAGTGATGAATGCGGAAATAGTAGATGATATGTGTGACAGAGGAGGGACGGTGGTGAAGAGGAATTTCACAGAGATGATTAGAACGATAGGAGATTGTGATAAGCATTCTAAATATGCTCAGTGTCTCCACGGAACTTTACTGGCGGTTAAAATACATCACACGAGGCGCCGCATAAACGCACGGCGATGTCCCTCAGGCTACGAGATAACGTCTTGATGGAAGGGGTGGGGGGAGGGGGACACGAGTATTGTTCCAGCACCGCCCAGGGGCTTGCAGTATATGTGATCCCATCCGTTGATGTCGGGTGTCATTTGATTGGTCTCATATAAGCTGATTTGAGGGGTGTTATGTTGCATAACGTGTATTTACATATATTCTTTTATTGTCTTATTATAATACATATATATATATAAATATGTTTACAAAATAGGACATAACCAAGATGCAAAATGAAACTCTGTGATGTCAGAATAGTTAATATTACAATCACAAAGAAATACAATAATGTTTTCGGTGAGAGATTATGCAGACACACGAAGTCAGGTTGCAGTATTTACACAGTTCATCAGATTGATTACTTGGCCATAGTTAATTAGGCTACTGAAGTGAAAAGACTAGCCAGAGGTGGTGCCGTTGATATTCCGTTATAATCAAATCACAACAATGTGGTATTATCATGGCCCGCGTGTTTTTCTTATCTCTCTGATTGGCTGTCATATCACTACGTCATATCGCAACGTCACGCCTTATTGGTCAGGTCGTCATGACGTCAAGTGGCACATGTCAAGCGTCATATAGTGCGTGTCAACCTGGATATGATGGACATAACCTGTGACAGCACAGGCGAATAAAGTCGGCTTGATTATAAATATCATCCAATATCACAACTTTGAGAAATATAGCAGCATTGTTGATAACAGTGCTGTTGTAAAACAAAGTTCTCGATGAAACCTATGTAAATATATGGGAACAATGTCATGCGGGTCTGGGCATCCGTGCAATCTAAAGATGAAAACTTTGCAGATCAAAAGCTGGACTTGATCTTAAAAGTGTTGGGTATCAGTGATCATAGTAAAAATACTTAGTTCGATTGTGAAAAAAAATCACTCGCATCCAAAAAAAAATGTTGTTTTACGGTAAAATCAAATTCGCTGCAGCGTTCGGAAAGAGATCACTGACCAATTTTTAGTCAATTGGAAGAGATCACCGACTGATGGCGGGAAAAGGAGGGGAGGGCTGTCTGTTCAACTTACACGCTGATCTAACTGAGCTGTGGTGCAGTCCAAAACCGCCCTCCCCCCATCCCCCACAACCGAAGCTATGAGTATTATTTTCGGCCCCGTCGGAAGACATTTGTTCATTTCACTTCACTTTCTATGGCAAATTCATTAATTAAATTGCAGTAGAGTTTTATTACGGTGTTTGTTAAAATTATTAGAAAGATACGAGTGAGATCTTTGAAAACAGAGAAGAAATATGTATCAGTCTGTCCTCAAATAGCTATTCAAAATAAACAGATGTCGAAACAATAATTCTTCAAAACATGTGTATGGCTTTTTTGGCTATTCTTCACGAAGAATTGGCCATGGTGTGGTCATCTGAGCGTTATAGAAGTGGCAATGCAGAGGTACTCACAGCAGCTTGTCATAAATACAGCTATGGCCCGGGGGAGGAGGAGGGGGTGATGCCTTAACCCGGGGGGGGGGGAGTGGGCGCCCTGGTCTGCAAATGACATGATGATGGAATGTTTCCATAGATCTCCGAGATATGTACTTTCTAGAGCCTCTTCACCAATTTAGACTACGCATCAAATGTAAAGGAATATTTTTTTTTCGTATTATGGTCGTCAGGGAAGTTGGTCATTCAGACGTACGACTAAATGATATCCAGACATCTTGACGTCCTGCATCACAGGGCTCACATCTGGAAGCCTCACATCTTGACACCTCACATCTGGACATTTCACATATGGACATACCACTGTAACCAAGACTGAACTTGAAATCATTGGTTTGCATGAAATCAAATAAGAGACATTTCTACAAGCTAAAAGAGATCAAAACAATCAACAACGAACATCTATATGTAATACTTTCTATGCATTATCGAAAACCACTTTGAATAGAATAACTTATATTAAATTACCCTTGGTTTTAACCGTACAAAAAGAGAAGGAGAGGAGCTACGGGTGTCTTCACTGACACTTACGAGATAGGCAACTGTCATGGGTCATGTGACATGTGATTATATTATCACAAACAGCTATATTGTTGCAAATGCTCCATTATCAGTGCCCAATGATAATCACAATACTCCCCTTATCACCACATCTTACTTGTATATAATACCCCCTTTGGTTTCATATATTATTCAACTGTCTCTTCACCTCTTCAAAAAAAGTTCACATAATGTTTTCAAACGAATTTCAATGTTTATTTTCACTTACATTTGGAATGCTGTGGTCAAGAGGTGTATTGTTGAGATAGTGCATTCATACGGTGTCTAAATACGATTGTTCTTTTATCTTATCAATATCTATTGCTCTTATATGGAGGCTTGGTATCGAAATTCAATTACGGCTTTCTTACAACCAGTGAGGGGCGGTTATACTTATACCTCAATAACTGTAGGTCGCCTACAGCCAGTGATGGGCCGTGAGAAATGCATACCTCAATAACTGCAGGTCTCCATGGTTATCATCTCATCCATTTAAACAACGTTGTTATTTTCTGTTTGACCAATAAATGTTAAATTAAGTTAAAAATTGTTAGCAAGTACACAAAAATTAATAAACTGATAAAAAAACATCTGTTTAACATGTATTTTTCAGGTAGAATGCTGTTTTACACAACTTGAGGCCATGTTAAAACGTCACAGCAATATTTCCGAAGGGTTACAACTGCCCTCATTTTTTTAAGATTGGGAATTGTAGAATTAATTCAGGTCTGTAAAGATTTCGCTTTACCCAAATATGTGAGAGGCTTGCAATGGCAACACAGGGCATGGTGACTCAGCAGAGAAAGCTGTTTTTATTTGATTAGCGAGTGGTGACCAGCAAGTGTGGTGACACCAAAGACTGTTTACTACTGTAGTTTATAGTCTTTGGTGACACTGTCCTGATGCCAACAGACTCCCTATGTCCAGGGCCAGAACGTCCTAAGGTCAGAACTTCCCAAAGTCAGGACGTCCACTTCAGAAAACCCCAGGGTCAGAATGTTTCAGTACAGAATGTCCAGGGGCAGAATATTCACGCATAAAAATTCAGAAATGGATATTGAAATAACAACGTCCACATGTGATATTCTTCGGTTGGGGAGTTGATTTATACATTGAAACAATAGCTGTCTGTCCTACAGCAACGCACAAGCCAAAAGGAATTTCATACATGAATCTTATGCAGCAACAGTTATTTTTTTTCCAAGGCTATTACGTGTCTAGCACGTGGCGATCTCACAAAATCGAATGGTGGTCTTTTTCTGAATCTCTTTGTACTGAACAGCCTAAATTGAAGGACTTTTGATATCATACAGTGATGGGATTTTTTTCAAACATCAATTTGATTGTGTTATGAAATCACTACACCCATTTGATACATCAACGTATAATTTGCAATACTATATTAGCATTTAAGTTTATTATAAGATAGGGGAGAAGGGAGGCGGGAGAGGGGGGGGGCGTAAAACAGTATAGTGTGGTTCTTATTTTGCCCATGTTGGGAGACAAAGGGGGGTGGGGGAAATTTGATATTGTACCCTTGATGGTAACGCAGCATCTCTGATGACCTGCGCAGAAAAGGGCGTCTTGTCAACCCAAGTCAGGCGTCCGTACCCCGTGGAAATCTACATGGTGACACCTCGCATAATCACTGCCATAAATTTGACTGTAATTATTTCTGAAGTAATGTATAATCACCGTAAGTGTTGTTTTGGGACCTAGTAATTTATGTAATAGAGTCACAATATCCAGCCCAGTCTAAATTAGGGGGTTATTGGAATGGCGATATGACGGGACTTTTTCTAGCTTTAGCGGCTTTTGTTTCCAATGGGCGGATGTTTTTGTGGTGACTCCGGGTGTTAAAGACTTGACTTTATTGATGTTCATGAGACAGGGGGCCGGAGAAGAAGGACTCAGTTACAGCCATCGGGTGCGTCCCCACTGCGTGTAATTGACCAAAAAACAAATCCAACCAATTAGCAAGCAGGAGAGGCATGATTCTTTATGTGGAATTGTACCAGGTGCTAGGGTGGTGAAAACAGCCAAATTTGTTGACCTGCGACCTCAACCTTCTGGGTAGGTCCTACTGGCAATATTTCTTGTATTCTCTCCCGTGGAGAGCCTTTTGTTGGACAGCTAAAGGAATAATAGAAATATTCTTTGAGGCAAGATTCGCAAAAGGAGGGTGCCATTTTGACTATGACATTTTACCACCGCTGTACAGTGATATATGCGAACAATTTGTTATTCTCAAGTATCATCCTTTTGTCGTGATTTCATTTCTCTGAGAATAGTGGGGCAGGGGTCAATTACGAAGGAGAGGTTAAAACATATTTCTTAAGGTCTATTTTAACTACTAATATTTCCACACACCTGGACCACCAACTTTTAGCGACCAAAATCGGCAACCTAATTGTTTTATAAAGGATTTTAAAAGAGTTGATAGTTTTGGTGACGTGCTGGGTTCCATGACAACCAATCCATCAACGGGCAACGAGATACACACTAGAAAAGACAAGGTTTCTGACTATGCAGTGCATTGTTTATCTGTGATGGGCATTGACAAAACTTGCATTGAAATCCCCAACAATTCAAACGTCATCTTTTTCATTTCTTTTGATAACACACAGAACAAACAAGCTAAAATATGTGATGTCATTGATTTACAATATTTTTAATGCAACCACTTACTTTTGATAAATTACACACATGTCTGTTAAACTATTAATTCAATGTTAAACTTTATATTTTTTATTTCTATGTTTTTTTTAAAACTGAACTTGAAGAGCTATGTGTAAATTTCACAGAGAACTTGGTGTTAAAAATTCCCGCTAAAAAGGTATGCACGTATTTTTTAGAATAAATATTAGCTGACACTGAACCAATTTAAAAACTTGACTACGAGAAAGTTCTAATAAAAACTTTGTCTACTGCAGACTGCGTCGTTTAAACATTTTTAAAAATTGTCTTGTCATTTCGAAAAGTAAATTACAAATTTATTATAGAAATAGCAGAGTTGAAATTTCGTATAGGTGGTAATGAGATGGTTCATGAATAAAGTTCGAACATGGAGCTTAACCCAGGTTACCATTTTTGGGCAGGGTGCGAGAATGGGATACCTTTTTTTGGCAAATCGAAGAACAGTTTATACAAGTATCTCGGCACAATTTTCCAACAACGATAACAAAAAAAGCAAGCAGTTAACGAGAAATGCCCTTAAGGATGGTTTCGCTAGTGTCCTCTCGTGGTAATTCCCGCGTCAAGGCGTCATCCGCGTCCTCTCAACCGACTTCCCACTCGCATTTTATCTCTGTATGTACACGAGAATGCAATGGGCTTTTTGAAAAGTCCACACACATCAATCATAGTCTTTCTCCCATTGAAGACTTACGTGCGATTTAATGATTAAACATATATCTTAAATTTTGAATGGGGCAATTTCTGAAGTGCAAGTCCTTGTGGCTTTTTTCTTTCTTTTTTTTTTTTTTGTGGGGACACATTTTGAAAATGTATTAGTTGGTCATTCTGTCTCATGTTTTTTGTGGTTTTCACATTTTCTTCTTTTATTCACAATTGTAGTAAATGTTATAAACACCTTCATCTTCTCAACCGCAAAATCACGTTACACGTGTCATTCTGATTACAGGTGTTTTAAAACATGTTTTTGTGGTACACTTAATTCGTTCTTTTGATAAAATATAGCTATTTATTTTCATTTTCACCCGGATTTTGGTTTCTTCTCAGTTTTGATTCATGGAATCAATACAATAACTGAAAATAATAAATCGCCTTTGGAATGCAAACGTTTCCTTTATTTAGAAATTACATTTTGACCTCTGGTATCAGGTTTACAGCTACACATGTGTATTGTTCTCATTTGACAACTTCACCACAAACAAAATAATTTTTTAACAAAGCCGATTTGTGCAAAGATGTTTGATGCTTGTTTTGGGTAACATTTAGACCTGACTTTAATGTCGATCAGACGAACGATTTCGCGTGCTTACTCCGAATTATGGTACTCAACACAAGCAGATAAATATACACAGTAAACAATGCGACGTCAATCCAAAGTCTATTTGAGGTCGGGACATATATCCACTAATCTCCAACCTATCTAAAAAGTTTCAGTTAGTTGTTTTTCGACCGGTTCAAAGCTTCTCTCTAATGTCTTTGCCACCACGTTGGATAGCCGTCAGGATTTTGCTGTATATGAAAGTCGAAAGTATTTTCAGCCCACGTTAAGTAGACGTCGGAGTGTATCAAAAACAAAGTGATATTATCGCTCACCGGAAACGATATTATAGGTCTTTTTGAAAACACGCCAAAATGACAATAAAACATAAGAATCTAATGTGCGCGTAAGTTTTTTACCTGCTCGTAGAAAACAAGACATGAAAAGGAACTTCCACATATTTGGCACATAGGATTACGAAAGTGTATTTTTATTACGAAATAGCAGAGTGGTGTCTAGTTTTATATTGTAAAAACACCACGTATTAGATCGACTGCTCTAAGCATTGAATCTTGATTTCTGGCCTTTGTCCAAATGTGTAGGAATGAAGAGTTTGTGTGAGTTAAACTGAGTAGTGAGCAATAATATTTAATAAAGAGCTGCTGGACTGAAGGCCAGAAGAGTTAGTGATCCTTCTTCATTGTCTCAAGCTAATATACTCACATATTGATGTTGACGTTTCAATCAACTCTCCTCATTGCAGATTAGCGACCATTCATTATATTTTAAAGCAAGGGGTGACAAGTTTGTGACAAGCTGTAACAAATGCTTGATCATGAGTCCCCTCTGTCTCGCGGTATCCCAGATTGATCATGTGTGGAGAATGAAACCGTGCCCGGATTACAAGCAGAACTTGTAGGAAATAGCATAAGGCATATAACTATGCCAACGCTCCACATATAACGCATAAATACTGTCGACAGCAAAAGGCTTAATCTGGATTCAAAGACAAGTTTTTATGTTTATGTTATGTTTGTTGTATGTTATATTAATGTTTTATATTAATTTATGCTATGATATGTTTGTGTTTATGTTTATATTGCATTTTATGTTGTATGTTATATTTATGTTTTATTTTATATTTATGCTATGATATGTTTGTGTTTTATGTTTATGTTATATTTTAATGTTATGTTTATATATATATATATATATATATATATATATATATATATATATATATATATATACTCAACAAAAAAAGAAACGCAACTTTTTCAAATGGCTGTTATATTGTCAATACTGGACAGATAACAACAAAATTTTAGGTATAGACTCAGAATTAATAGATAATTTCATTTCTCTAAAAATTCAAAGCTACATTCTTATCGTTACGCTGTAATGCTTACGTAAACTGAAGGTATCCAAAAAGCAGTTCACAAGCCTAATATCTCGTGTGTCCTCCACGTAAACTGGTCTGGGGTCGTTGACCGTGGCCTGCCCGTTCTAGGACGATCGGATGTGGACCCTGTTGTATCTAATCTTATTCTCAGGCGAGTAACCGTCGATTTGTGGACGCCAAACGCCCGCGTCACGTCAGTTGCCGTTTTTCCACTTTCGAGCATGCCGATCGCACGCTCTCGCTCAATTGCGGTTGAACGTGGCATCGGTTAGGATCGTTCCAGAAACTTAAAATTTTGTACAACGTGCACTCTTTTGTTAAGGCTTGCGACTATGACAAAATAATTCAATAACTCTCAGCGGTTATTTCACAATGTCCTAGACTACGAGTTTAGGTCACGTGACTGCTCGCTCGAGTTGTAAGATAGAGCGGGGAATGATTTTAACACATTGTTTGGACAATCACTTTCCAAGTAACAGAATGTACAAGAAAAATTAAATATACTAATAGAAAAAAATTAACCCCCTCTATAGGTGTTGCGTTTCTTTTTTTGTTGAGTATATATATATATATATATATATATATATATATATATATATATATATATATATATATATATATATATTTTCAGACTTTCCTTTCCCAAATCTCGCTTCACGTTTTACAAGGATTTCCTTGACTTACCAGTAGATCCCTAATCATGTTTACAATAAAATTGTATATTTTTGTTTAGAACGCTACTATCTTCAACTAATATCTTTGCGAAAGACTGTACTCCTTCATGATACTGTAGTTTGCCAAAGTACTTTCCCTCATCACCCACAACAGTGACCAGTCTCCGTTTTGTTTTGGAAGGAGAACTGAGATGTAATGGCATAAAAATTCAAACCACAAAAATGAGCAACACCTAATTTTTGCTTTTGGGAGGTTGGGAATCGAAGATATACACATTCGACAGTGAATGGAGCACGTGGCCTTACAAATTTCAATTCACCTTGTACTTGCATAACAGATACAAAGATAGACACCGCATGCACTTTATTAATTCAAGTATAGTGTAAAAATGAAAATTGTGTTTTATGAAATGCACATTGCTTCCGTGTATACCATCTTGTTAGACAACTGCAGGTTTGTAGAAATAAACCTTTTAATCCATACATAATCCATTGCTTCAGGGGTTTATTTCTTAAAGTGTTTAACTTCGTCAGGTGAAGGGAAAAGATTCGTGAATAGAACGATATTTAGCAAGACACTGTTATTTTACAGCTCTCGCCCTCCGGGCGTTAGTGCTGCTATTTGGTAATACATAGGCTGCGTCGAAGTAGGTTTGGACAGGGATTTTTGTTATAACAATCTTTTACATCTTTGATACATTAAATAAAGGAATAGCTATCGGAGCATGTGTCTTCATTGTGAAACTTATCAAGGAAACATGTGTGAAACGTTGATATTGTACGATGTGTCAACTTTACACAATGTGGCGTGAAACCCAAAGCAAACTTTAGCCAGGGGCGATACCAACTCCACCTAGCCGTACAGTCAGTGCCCAGTCCCAAAACTTGGGAGACACCAGTTTTTTTGCATTGCAGTTATATGCCAGCAAATCAGTCAGGAAATTCTACCGTCGGTGTAAGATTCCACAGTTCTTTTTGTACCACATTAAATAGAGAAATCAAATAAATAAATACCAGTGGCAGTAATTGCAATTCATAGCCCTGTGACATATTATGAAATATTCAAAGGAAATCTTGTCTTCGAATTGCAGTTTTTTTGGTAATTATATCTGCATTTTATCATTACATTTGCTGCGATGTTTTTTTTAAAGAGTTATAAATTTACTCCTCAGTTTAAAGGATAAAAACTATTTCAATTCGAAAGTGTTAAAAATAGGAGATAATCTGTGTTACTGGCTTGTGTTTTGGGGAATCGCTGCATGTTGTAAGCATCTGTCAACTAGCGACACTGATAATATTGTATCAATTTATAATGAGACCATGCGATATATTAGTAATCCATCCGAGCAGTATTTTTGGGGATATGATAATGCCTTGTATTACGAGGTTGACAAGTGTGTTTTTAGTAATGAGAGCAACTGCCACCCTCTTGGTGGCCTTATCATTACTGCCGTATTGTAACCATATACAACTATTTTAGCAGCCTTCATTTGTGCTGCGATGTTTAGGGAACATGAAACCTATAATATTACGACTAATATAACATGCCCATGGGGCCACATTTAGCGCATGTTTCTACCTGTACCGATAGGTTTTATATAAGCGAAAAATCAAACTCAAAAGACCCACACATCATTGCCGACAGTCAGTCAGATTAATCGTATTCCACGTTGCACCTGAACATAGTTGTTCACAAAACAAAAATTAAACTTAGCGGTTATTTTAATATTCTAAAATAACAAAAAAAAAAAAAAAACCCAGACACTCAAGCATGTGTTTCTTAATCAACCTGGTTTTTGTACCAGGCTGTGCATCTTATTATTGGGAACTGTTGACAAGTTTGATAAATGGATTAACAGGACGCGTTTTGAATAACTAAATATAAGGAAAATGGAGCGAAATTATCTTTTTTTTTCAAATTTTTTTTTGTTTTGCACCAAATGAAGTGAACTTAATCCAGCTGAGTGGTATTGTTTTTTTGTTGCACTAACGAAATAAAAACTTGGAGCGGAGGTACAAGCATTATGGGATATGTCCATATGAATGCCTTTTTTTGCCAACTGAAAACCGCATTACCATTTGTCAGAGAAAGAGGGAACAATGTCTCAAGACTCGCATCATTTGCATGTGTAAGACGCTTGTCTTGCAAATTCAACTTAAGAAGAAGAGTTTAATCATATAAAGATCATTGCCCATAAGAGGATGGGAAAAAAACTTCAAAGGTGTTTTATTCATGAGATGGAATTAGGCTTCCCCCATTTTCAATGTTGCTATTGGATTAATTGAAGTGGTCATTATTGCAAGTTTACATGTGACTGTATAGAAAGTCTGACTTAAGCGTGATCGGCAAAGTGATACGACTTCTGTTCTGCTAAAGCATATTAAAGCATCAAAGTGAATGCAGTAAATTATATCAAAATAGCATTGCTCTTAGGCACAGACTGTTATCTCAAAATACGTAACTATATAGAAACTCTTTTATTAACCATTAAATTGCTTCTAAATTACGAGTAATTCTTTCTGTTTAAAAAGTGTTGACGAAAGAACCGCTATGGCTCCTTTCTTCCTCACTACATTAAGGTTTGCGTAGAAATCAATCTTCGGGACTCGTCGTGTTTCCGGAACTTCCCGAGTCACAGAAAGCATGACTAGTTACTTATATTAATTGTCAATAATTTTAGCGATCACAAATATCTCGAAAAAATCAAAATAGCCGTTCTTGAACTAAGATCTACAAGTATGCAATAAATAAATAGATAAATAGTTAACCGATCACTTGCTCTTTTTAGAATAAAATCTTGGCATCAGGCGAGTACCGAGACCGAGAATAAAGGCATTTATGGACACATTTGCCTTCAAATTTCCAATGAGATTAAATGTTTTGTCCAACAGATCATGTGCCTTTTCCAGGGCCCTCAAAGAATGAACCTGAAATTTTGGCAGGCGCAGAAGTTACAAGTGCATAGCTAAGCCTTAAACCACTGCTTATAAGTGATATTAATTTGATACCAATCTAAATAGCCTTAAAGCAATTCCATCATCCCTTTTATACTTGAATTGTGGAGTTTATTGAAGTTTGACCCTTAGATGATGCTTAAAGCCACCTGCCAATGTTGACCAAAAGTGTCTTCTAATTCACAATTGTTGCCAAACCCTATTTAGGCAACCAAACAGTTGTCTCAAAAGTTAATAACTCGCCACTACCCACCGTAATGGATATTATTCAAATTTACTTTTGCAGCACGATATGGGGGGTGTTGGTTATTTTAAAAGTGCGCCTCTTGTGGAAGGAAAATAAAGGATTGAGCAAATCCAGCGGGATTGCCGAATTATGTACGTAGCCCCTACCCCCCCCCCCCCGCCCCCACTTTTCATCAATCCCGACCCCCACCCCCAAATAATATAATGAGAGATACCAGTTCTTTTATTGTCTCTTTTTTAGAATATGAAACTCGTGACTCCAACTCCACTACCCCCCCCCCCCCCCGACACCTTTATCTATCAGAAATGGACACGCTATTGGACCAGTGACCCCTCCCCTTCCGCCCCATCCGTGGTATATCCCCCCCCCCCCCGTGACTGCACCAGGGGGGTCTTTTAACGATGTTTAACGATGTTTGTCTGATGCGACAAATACATTTCTCCGACAACAAAAGTCATTTGATTAAAAGCTGATGTGTAATGTATCTCGTATATTTGAATGACAAAAGATGAAACGTTACTAAGCAGGGATTGCAATGGTAATTGTATTAAAAAGATCCTTCTGCTTCTACAGACTGACAAGTGTTTTTGTAAGAATATACATTGAACCATTGTAAACATCACATCTCCCCAATTGATACCTTTCAAAGGGAGCTAAATTGAAAAAAAGTGTCCTGAAGTAAGCATTTCTTTCTTGTGAAATGCAGGAGGGAGTGGGGCAGGGGCGTGGGGGAGGGAGGCGGCGGGGGTTATGGGGTTTGGAAATAGACCACTAATGCATGTGTAGTAGAGCAATTTTAATGCTGTCAATGGTAGAAAGCGGTTCGATTATAGCTTTCTTTATGTTACTTTAAACCTCTCAAGAAAGACGCAATCATCATCTGATTGTTTTCAGCTGTCGGCATCGAGATCGGGGTTTGGGGGCGGTTGGGGGGGGGGGGGGGGGGGGTTCTGTGGGCGATATCTACCGCCTTCGTTTGACCGCCCATCTACTCCTTTGGCTGTCACTGGTTCCACCCAGGACTTGACAACTTTGACAAACACAGCGCAAAATGCATCAGCATCCCAAAATGACTAATCCTATTCAAGATTCATGCCTTCCTTCGTATTGTGCCTGATCATTGTCCTCCTTTTTCACTGAATAGAATTAAAGACAAAAAAGTGAGATGCTTCTCGGCTGGGTTCACAGATTTAGCAGAGCACACACGTGAACCTTCTTTTAGTGCAGATCTATTACAAAACATATATTATTTAACAGGTGGTAGCTAATGCTTCTAACCGGGTGAGAATGCTTCTAACCATCTAAGGAATTCCAATAACGCCCTTTCTGAAAACAGAACCACAGGAAGCCTTATTCCATGATTTAAATTGCTTTTGGCAATACTATGGCGTGTGTCATTTGCACATCAGCATTTTGAAAATCGCACCTAATAAAATTACTCCATATGGTCTCCTAAAAGTTTGTAAATATGGCTAGTTTGGTTAGAAGCTAATTACCGACCTTAAATAACATGGCACAGATTTCTTTTACATAACATCATAAAATCTACCGTTTCAACTTATGTGATAATATATTTAGGAGGCTAATTATAGTTTTATTTTTTTGAATTCACCCCAGTGATAGTAGCAGCAGCATTTCCCTTTCAGAGACACTCGCAATACAAAGCTGAACTGTCTGTTGAGGAGGCATCGCAATTAGTAGATATAAGAAGACATCTTATATGGTAAAACAAAAACACAGCATTCAAGATGTGTATTGAAATGCATTCATTTGTTTTAGAAATAGTCTTTTCTTACATATTTGATAGCAGCGATTATTTTTATTTATCAGAAGATTTATTTTTAAGAGTCACACGTTCTTTTATTTTAAAAAAATTGGGCATCTGATTCTGACAAAAAAATCACTGACTTACTCTTATGTTTAATATGCAAATGCATATTAAAAATTTAAAGTGCAAATTAGATTTGATTAGAACGACTAGGAACACAAAAACAGTACAAGAAGGTGAACATTTTACTGAAAAAAACGGACACAAAAAAGGCACCTTTGTTCCAAAACGATATTCCGCAGAAATTACTGCTGTGCTCAACAGATGATTAAAGTGCCGTGCTTTCCCTATAAACCGCCCGCCAAATGCGATACCTCGATAAACTGTCCTTGTCCAAAATGTTCGCACACAGTATATGGAATGTATTGGAGTATTACATCATCAATTCATATTTTACCATAAATAGCGCATGTAAAAACAAGAAAGAAAAAAAAACGGCTTGCACTTTCCACCCACGAGAAATCTGAATATGACAGCAAGATCACGCATTAGCAGAAGCCGCTTTACTCGCTCCTATCTCCCATACCATGCAACCCCATTCCCTTGTCATGCAGGCGATTTCCGTTCCATTTGCAATAGAGTTGGGACATCTATAGAAGGATTGAGTTGATAGCCGGGAATCTCACTGTTTTACAGCGGAATTGCCCTTGTCTTGTGCAAAGGAAAAGCAGTCAACAGTCTAAGATATTATTGCCATCGATTAGTTACTGAACTAAATTGAAATTGAACGTCACACAAGACAGAATCAATGCATATTAGGGAAATTCGGAGGAAATTTAATAGAGTAGGGGATATAAAAAGAAATGACTGTAAATAATAGTGACCCATGCGTGTGTTGTATTGTAATGAATAGATGCTTGAAAGGCTTTTTATGATTATACAAGCCTTCGACCTCTGGTTGTCCGATCTAAACAAATTGAATCGCTCCCAACAATGGCCCCTACTTAACCAACACTAAAAAACAAAGGCCAGAGATGCCGGCAAATGTCAACTACACCAAACAAAATCAACGTTAACATGCAATTTACCACTCCGTCCACAAAACAATCTTCCGGACTGCCAAACAATATATAAATAAACTATTATTCAAACAGCGATACAGTACACGCATTTGAACAATTACAGTGATTTAAAAATCTATATTTAGTGATGTAAGGCCTCTGTTAATGAAACAGTAGATTGCTTTAGTGGGCAATAACAAAAGGCCAGAATCGCAATTAATTTCAGTGCCGTGACAGAAACTGCATAAAATTCAATGGGTAGGTTATGATTATTGTAACGAATATGAGGCCAGGAGAGGTACTGAAACTGAGTTTCATATCAAACATACAGACACACGACCTGTGGAGAAGATATATATGCTCTAACGCATTAACTGGCGAGAATGGGTGAGAAAGCAAATTGGTACCACGTAAGTAGGTTAAAAATGACAGTTTGACCACACAAGTAGGTATGTTTTGATCTCAAGTTACTAATGCTGGATTAACACAGGAGCAATTGCCCATGGGAGTATTCATCAATTCGGATTTCCTATTATATAACCCCTAATATCATGGCGATTATGAAAAGTAGTTATATATGTATACCATATACTGTGTAATTTGAAATTTTCGCGTGGAATTTTCGGACCCACGGCCAATTCCCGCAAATTAATTCTCCGCAAAAAATTATGAGAAATAGCAGACAAAAATATAGAATCAACTCTTTGCAAATTTTAATTACCTTTCATAATATTCGTTGTGTATGGTCCCATGTACACCTGCAATAAATAAATACTAATTAAACTTGTACAAAGTGCATGTTTCAAAACCATTTACACCGTTCTAATGTCACTGAGACAAATGAACACATATTATTCGTTACGTATCTGAGTATGATGCAATGCAACTCTATACAGATATATGCTGTTGTAAAATTGTAAGTACTATCAGTCTTAAGTAGTAGGTAAGTAAACACAGAATAAGGCTGAGGCACACCAGTAACCCTATTGTTTGGTGACTGTGGGTTGTTAGTGAAAGGGGTGGTGCAGATGAACAAATTAATTGGTACTGGCGTCGTATGAGGATGGGACTTATATACAGAGCTGCAATAAAAAAATTTAAAAAATTTTGTCAGCTCCTATACGCGAAAATAAAAACTGAAGAAAATGCCTCAGACGGCAAATACACGAAAATGTCAATTTATACAGTATTCTTGATTAAAAGTCCAATCCCGCGAAAAACTGGTTCGGTTCTGCTATGTTCCAACATACAACAAATAGTTATAGAGACTTCTGTGGAAAACCACTGTGTTTTACATTTCTTGAAGGATACACCGTGGTTCATTAGAAACCTACAGACAGACAATATATGCCAATTATGGCATCGAAAGTGACATCAAACTAACCTTTAAGAGAAGATAAAGAGAGACCATTTCTCTATCTTTCATGATATGTGTAATGTATTTTAATTTACCTACTTGGTAACGCTCTTCTAGTGTGAAGTTCGATTTATAATTTGATTTGCAACACCCTGAAATCCATGGAAGTAAAGCAATTGTGAAAGTAATACAACTATTGAAAATCACATTTCTAAGTGAATGGATAGGAACTAACTTCACATGGGCTGAACCACGAAATCGGGTTTAATTGCAGAATAATAGAAAGCTTATGCATAAAAATTTACTTTTGACTTATCGATTAGTAGAACTTGATACACAATTGCAAGAGTAAGCCTGTTCTATTCCTATCGCTGTTTCTAGTACATTCGACTTTGTTATGTTTGTAATAGTATGTGGAAAGTTAGAATTGCAGCACTCGTCCGATTTTCTGTATAAACTTTGTCCTGATTTCCACCGCATGATGATTGTACACAGAGTTCTATTTAACATAAAAAATAATGAATCTTAATCGTAATATATGATCCCTTTCCAAGTTTAAAATCTAAGAAGGTCTATTCATTGACATTCCGCTATATTATATAGTAAAAACAGAGCATGAGCTGGAACCCTCATTAAACCTTTTCTAAGTAATGAATACAACTGTCTCAGTTGTTGACGTTCATAAAACAAAACTTTCAAAGGACTGAAATAGACATTACACGCAACTGATATTTCAGTGCAACAATCTAAAACGGAGGATGAAGAACTTGTTCTTTGAACCAATAGCGATTCGGGGCTAGTGACGTGTTCGCTATTAAAACTGCTACAGTCAAAGCACATTGCGGGCCTAACTACATAATTACAAATCCCAACCCAAGCCAAAGGCGGGCAGGAAATCGATCGGAAGGTTTCATGTAAAATAATCCAATAGACTGAGATAGTCCTACTAGATCTGAAATGAAAACAAATAAATAAATAAAAACCGATTAGTAAAATAATGAGTTATTTCCCGTTACACGAACTTCCAAAATAGAATTAGAGCATATAATTATCAAAACACAATACTAAAAAATGTCCGCTACGAAAAAACATGCATTGATTTTTGTTACGTCAAAAAAAAAGTGCAGCGCACCAGCAACACGCACTCTGGCACAGCATCTCACTGAAGTCATCTATGTTGCTACTTATACCGTCCATATGCAGTGTAAAACGACATCTAAGACTGTTTTGTCTCAACATTTCACACAGCTATAGAATGAATACCTCTACACACATGCAAATTGTTAACTTTCTAGTTATTTTCCTTAGTTGAAAAGTTGTGTGGAAACGATCTGCAGAGGAAAAGGAAAAAGACAAGGATACTAGCAGGAATTTACCAAAATTTTCAAAGTGAAACTTTTCAAGTGTATTTTTCCCTAGGATATTTATATATATATTTCATATTTTTTGACATAACTAAACATTGATATAAAACTTTTCTCAGAATTTTACTTTGAATACATTAATTTATCTGAACTAAACAGTATTTATGCTAAAACACAAAGAAAATTGTTTTTTTTTTTTCATCTGGTTCATGTGAGATGAAAAATCCGATCTGACTCATCTTGATATAACATTCCAAATTCAAAATCTGTTAATGCTGAACCAAGGCTTTACAGCTAATAGCAGCAGGGCAGCCTTGGGAAGCCGACAAATTTCTTAGAAAAAAAGTAATTGAGTGAGCATCGCACACAACCTCATCTTTGTGTCCTGTGGATGATACGGCGTATAGCATTTTCTGAGTAACTTTTAGCAATAAAAATAATATATACAGGTTTTTATACCTGTGTACATAGTTATAAAGATCTTCCTCTAAGTATAAGTTTATATATATATACATATATATATATATAAATATATATATATACATATATATATATATATACATATATATATATATATATATATATATATATATATATATATATATATATATATATATATATATATATGTGTGTGTGTGTGTGTAACCCGGAACAGACATTTTAAATCTACTTCTAATTTTGCTCATTTCACTTTTCCTTTCGTTAATACTGAAATAAAGGTGCATTCGTGTAACCCGGAACAGACATTTTTAATCTACTTCTAATTTTGCTCATTTCACTTTTCATTTCGTTAGTGCTGAAATAAAGGTGCATTCTACACTACTAATATGACACTGCTGTTCAATGCTTCCGAGGAAATTAAAACTTCAAATTTTAATCAACACCTTACCAGTAGTAGGAAAATGGGCGTATCAGAACAGGAAGTGACGTCAGAATGACGTCATAATAAGTGTTTTGCTACGCCCATGGGCGTATCAGAACACTGTTTCATTACGCCCATGCGGACTTTAAAACAGTGGCGAGTCATACTATGTGTAGAACCCATTATGACGTCATAATAGGCAACGTAAGCATGGTGAGGAAGTAAGGACCTCCCCCTAGGACATACTATCTGTCGACCTCCCCCCCTAGGACATACTAGGTGGCGACCCCCCCCCCCCCCCAGGACAGCAAAATAAGCACAGTGAAAAAAGTTAATAACTTCCGTCATGCTCAACCGATTTGCATGAAAATTTCACTGTTTGATTCAGTTCTATACCTGGTTTTGCCATAAAGTTGTTGTTAAAACTAGATATAAAACTGAATCAAACAGTAAAATTTTCATTCAAATCGATCAACTATAGCAAAAGTTATCTCATTTTTTCCACTTTTTTAAAGTTAAGATTTTAAGATGAATCAATTATGCATACAGCCACCGGTGCAAATAGCCCCATGACTACTTAATTTTAAAACTAGATAAAAAACTGAAAAAAAAACTGAATCAAACAGTGTAATTTTCATGCAAATCGGTCAACCATAACGAAAGTTATCTCACTTTTTCACTTTTTTAAAAGTTAAAATGGCGACATGTCAAAATTATGCATATAACCACCTGCGGAAATAGCCTGTGATTACCGTATGACAAAACTAGATATAAAACGGAATCAAACAGTAAAATTTTCATTCAAATCGATCAACTATAGCAAAAGTTATCTCATTTTTTCCACTTTTTTAAAGTTAAGATTTTAAGGTGAATCAATTATGCATACAGCCACCGGTGCAAATAGCCCCATGACTACTTAATTTTAAAACTAGATAAAAAACTGAAGAAAAAAAACTGAATCAAACAGTGTAATTTTCATGAAAATCGGTCAACCATAACGAAAGTTATCTCACTTTTTCACTTTTTTTAAAGTTAAAATGGCGACATGTCAAAATTATGCATATAACCACCTGCGGAAATAGCCTGTGATTACCGTGTGACAAAACTAGATATAAAATTGAATCAAACAGTGTAATTTTCATTCAAATCTGTCAACTATAGCGAAAGTTATCTCACTTTTTCACTTTTTTAAAATTAAATTGGGGACATGTTAAAATTATGCATACAACCACCTGTGCAAATGGCATGTGATTACTTTATGTCAAAATTAGACATAAAACTGAATCAAACAGAAAAATTTTCATTCAAATCGGTTGAGCATGACGGAAGTTATTGGCCTTTTTCTCTGTGCTGATTTTGCTGTCCTGGGTTGGGGGGAGGTCGCCACATAGTATGTCCTGGGGGGAGGTCCTCACTTCCTCACCATGGTTACGTTGCCTATTATGACGTCATAATAGGTTCTACACATAGTATGACTCACCACTGTTTTAAAGTGCCCATAGGCGTAATAAAACAGTGTTCTGATACGCCCATGGGCGTAATAAAACACTTCCTATGACGTCGTTTTGACGTCACTTCCTGTTCTGATACGCCCATTTCCCTACTACTCTTACCACTTAAAATATCAGCCAGGTGTAAACTTATTACTATGACATAATCACTTTGCCGTGATTAGGTAGGCTAATCGCTGCTTATATTCTTTTCAATTTATGAAAGTATTATACTGTTTAATTTCATGGTAGAACTATCAGGAAAATGCAATTTCTTGTTCGGATTCGGATTCGCCTAACCATTTGCCAAACCATATTGTTTGAAACGTCTAAATCCCCCCCCCCCTCCCAATTAAAAAGTATCAAGGGTTTATTGCAGTAAATAATCTCAGTTGTATACAATTTTCATAGAGAAGGAACAGAGCTGTTCAGGAACGTAAAACATTCGTATTTCAGACAAAAAGCAAAAGTGACAATAGCTAATAATGTAAGTACTTTAGAAGAAAAAAAAACAGGTTTCAAACTTGCATTAGTCTTTGGCAGAACTGGTATGAAACAAAGTCCTTTTTTATAATTATGTTTATTATTCTAACAATGGGACTCTTTACAATATTCAATAAAAAGGATTATATTTACTACACACTGAAAAGCACATTCAATCTAGATTTCAACTTTTTTTAATATTGATTAAAGACGAGAACCCATAAAAAGACAGTTGGCAACAAAATAGACTGAATGATTTGGTATACATCACACCATCCATACAAGACAGTGTGTTTATCATAAGTTAACCACATGCTTCACCAACATTTTACCGCAACATGTTATTTGATCACATAGTTATCGAATGTTTTCCGTGTGGTAACCACATGACAACTCATCAGAAGACACCTGGTAACCACACGAATAATATGTTTTCCATATATTACTAGATTTTAAAATATGGAGGCAATGTGGTTTTCATATGATAACTATGCGATTACCATGTATCGTTAACATAAGTCATTCCACATTCAGTTAAAGATTTAAAAATTCGTACACATATTCAATATATATTTGATTTCAACACACTGCCACACAGTGCCCGTAAATTAGTCACGTGGCTTTTAACATATGCTTCATTCCACAATAACAGATGTGATAACATATGTTAGCCATATATGGTTACCGCATGTTCACGATATGGTTACCACTCTATCACCACATTTTGAAACCTATAAGCATAAAATTATAAATTAGTCATATGGTTATTTCGGTGTGATGTGAACATGTGATTTGAACATGTGACAAGAATATATTTTAAAGAACTGCAATTTTTTATCATATGGTTATTATATGGTAACTATAGAGTCAAATATTACCATGTAGTAAATCTATTGCTGACGTAATTACGCAAGATGATGTATGTAGAAGATGTATGGCTAGTATGGTATGGACGAGTGGATTCCAATTGCTACTTATCATTTAAATTTATTGACAAGTTCAAAAATTGTCTGCCAACTTGCAGGTTCATTGTCAGCTCCTGGGGGGGGGGCTAAACGCTCAGGTGTTGCCCGTCTGGCCGTCCGTCCGTCGCCGGCTGTTATTCCCACACTCCTAAAATGTTTCCACTGATGTTTAGTACATAGATGGTCTTTTATAGTTGGTAGTGGCGCGACATTTTCATGTTTGCCTTAACCCAGTTTCAAAAAGACACACTGGCCGCCATCTTGGACTTTCACCCACCATTTGACACTATAACACAATCTCCAAATTTTAGACCCCACCGTTTCACAGGCATGCTGGGGATTGGTCAAGAGAGAGAGAGAGAGAGAGAGAGAGAGAGAGAAAGAGAGAGAGAGAGAGAGAGAGAGAGAGAGAGAGAGAGAAAGAGAGAGAGAGAGATAGAGAGAGAGAGAAAGAGAGAGAGGGCGAGAGAAAGAGTGAGTGAGAGATACACACATTTCTGGTATTTAATCACACCATATAACCCGTTTAACGCTGCACTTGGCGAAACGCAAAACCCCAACAGTCCCTGTAATTATATAATTTGATCGACTGCGTCAGAGCAATGTGTTAAGATTAGCTTTCAAATTGTCGAAGATGACACAAAATATGAGCTATTGTAGATACTGAACCACTGTAACATGCCTTGGATTTCTGGTGAAGTTAAAAGCTGGCATGCTGACACTTCATATTGCGTATTGTAAAGCAATTTTCGTATTACTTTAAAAGCGCGACATCCAATTCTCATCTCTAATTATGAGTAAAAATAAAATCAACACTCAGATTTCATTTCCACCGCCAGATGAATTGGTGAGATAATATTATATGAAAGCACAACGGTATGAGTGAACTGTGTTAGTATTAAAGTTTTGTTCCTAGCATTGTCCTGTCCCCACTTGTCAATTTAAAGCCCCAAACCGACGTAATTAAGTCGACCAAGACGCGAATTACTCGGGTGGTTTCAGTGCTTTCTGCAACGTTATTTTCTCACATTAATAACCTCATTATATTATTGAGCATTCCCACAGATAATTAACTAATGCGGATGAATATTAATGTTGTTTGGCGGATGGGTATTGTTTAGGAACAATAGCTGTATACGACACAGCGGATAACAGTCGCGAGGCTCTAGGGAACTCTTTTTCACTGTCCTACTTACTAGATTAGATAAAAAAAACTTGCCGCAACAAGGCATTGTTTATGTTAGCACCCCACTCCCCAATGTTTGACTAACGTTTCCACAAATCTGTTAAACACATTTGTCTTTATTTCAGTTATGGCCAAAAAAAAGGGCATCTATGCTCAAGGAAGTATAGTTTTCCTTGGATTAGACGGAATTATATCTTTTTTTCCCTAAGCTGGGTACGCGCCTGGTTGACGGATTTTAGTAGCTTTTTTCACAGACCGAGATGTCGCAGTCAGAAGTGGCACTAATGACAAAATACTGGTCACAGACGAAGCCTGGAATGATAAACCAAGCTCTTCTAACATTACATCTTCAGTTGCACATAATGGGAATAGGCTTTTCTTGATAGTATTATTAAGGAAAACAGCGATGTGACAGATGTCTGAGAGATGTGTCGGTTACTAATAAGCCCCTCCTCGTTGCGTTTACCCGACTGATATTTTCTTTTTGTGTAGAACATTTGTTTCCTTTCTTCTTCTTCTTTTTTTTCCTTAAAAAAAGAACAATTGTTTTGGCAGCACCTTAACTTCGTAAAACGGCTACTGTGACGGAGGATACAAACCATAACTACTACTGTCACTACTGACAGCTGCTGCTACTACTTGTTCTTCTGTTACTCCTCTTGCTGCTTAAATACCACTGCTATTACTGTTGCTACTGCTACTACTTTTATCACTGTAACTGCAGCAACTACTACTACTTATAGCAATAATGACAATACCAATACTACTACTACTACTACTACTACTACTACTACTACTACTACTACTACTAATAATAATAATAATAACAACAACAACAACAACAACAACAACAATAGGCTATTACCTGGACCGCCTTAAAACTCACAGCTCTGTTCATTTGCACTGGGGACAGGACAATTCCCCCGACAATCCTCCCCCCGAACAATTACACCCGTAGGACAATTTCCCCCGAGGACTACCCCCCCCCCCCCCCCATTTCCTTATTTTTTTCTTTTTTTTATATTCTCTCTCTCTCTCTCTCTCTCTCTCTCTCTCTCTCTCTCTCTCTCTGTTTTTTTTTTTACAAATTATAGCCCTTTTATCTTCTAACTGGAGGCCGTGTAATTGTCACTTGTTTCTTTACCTTTCATGTACTCAATTGCAATTACACAACCAGGTACTGGAGTGTTTGATCATTATAATTGCAATAATGCTGTGGATTATGCGCCCTCGCACTGAAGCCGACCTGCCGCGCACGAACAACAACGTGGAAGGCTTCCACGGGAAAATGCTCGCGGCGATGACGTCCTGCCATCCGAACTTCCTGGATGTGCTAAAAAAGCAACTCAGCCTGACGATTTTTGATTTTAAGGTGTTTTACAAATAAAGAAAAGACAAATGCCTGATTGTTTTATTCTTGTTTTGGCATTCAAAGTAAAATAAAAATAAAAATTGTGGGAGAGGTAGTCCTCGGGGGGGGGGGGGGAATTGTCTTACGGGGGAATGGTTGGGGGGGGGGGGGGAGTTGTCTGTGGGGAGTTGTCTGGGGAAATTGTCCTAGACCCATTTGCACTATAAACCACAAATGGATTGAATTGATTTGGATATATTAGTTTTGTGTTTGATAGCTAGAGTAGGCGTTTTTACATTAATTCTATAATCACTGACGAAGACCAAAAGTAAATAAATCTTTGAGAATCATGGATACGGGGAGGGGGAGGGGGGGGGGTAATTTGTGACGTTGTGCACATTGACAACTCTCTAATAAAAACTCGTCTACAGCACAAAGATGTCGGGTACCGGTGCAACGATTTCACCAATTTCAGACCCCACCCCCGGGAATCTGAAATCGATTTTAAGTTCCCCGGGGGACATTTAAGGGGGTAATTTGAAAAGGTACACCGGCGTGCTAGAGGTATACCCCAAAGGGTATCCTTGAGAAAATATTAACAGATATTTACAGTAAAATTCACAGTACTACATCGCAGGTTTGGGGTTGGCCTACGGGATGTCTTAGACTGTTCCCAGTTGTCTGAATATCAGTGGGAATAAGCGGTACCTACACATTACTTTAAGCTAAAATAGGACCGGACTCTCTTCATTTATGCAAAATGCAAATTTAAGTGAAATTCTCCAGTCCTATTAAACACTAAAGAAAGAGTCTGCAGTAAAGAAAATGAATGAACATGAAGTGATTTCGGTAAGTTGCAATTGCAATCAAAATAAAAGTAACACTTATGAAATTTCTAAAGAAACACTGTAAGATGAATATCAAAGAATAGCAAAACAACTCGATATTAATAATAATATTGTAGGACAGAAAAACCATAAAAAATTGTTTGAAGAGACAAAGACAACGTTACTCATGATTTCAGTAAGTATTTCCTCGACATGCATCTAAAAAAATCAGCAAACAGAGTAAATCATTCAGAGAGAACTAAAACAGACTGATCATGGCTGGCGTTTTTAACCCAAAAGATCGAAGAATCTAAAAATAGAGCAAATTCCGTTAGAACATGGCGGAGAACAGAATCAATATTGAATTAGATATTTCAATGGTGTTGTCAAAACCTCGTAGAAACTGATGTAGAACAACTCTGGCAGGGACTTTATTTCTTGTTTACACCCGAAGACATGCCAAAATACACAGTTGATAGAAAGAATTAACACGCTGAAATTATATGGGTTTTATTGTGTAGGGGTACCCTATGCCTACAAATGGGATTGATACTGTATATATTCTGTTTAACCGCTATGATCGCTTTGTACACAAAACTAATGGGCTTTCCAAAGTATTTGTTTATGTTTTCTGATCAGCCATCGGATATATAATAGATAGAAAATAAGTAGCTAATTCAATCCTGATCAAATAAAGGAGTTGTTTCAACCACTCTGACCGCTAAATGGGCTGTCTTACATACAAATTACTTCAATAATGACGCAAAAAGATGGCATCCCAAAAAGCGTCCACCAAAAACGAGTTTGAACCTAGAGAATATTGGATAGTTGATGATTCGGTATAAACTGCTTTAAAGAACACTCTATACCATAAACAAAACACTTTGGTAACAAATAGTTGAGCAAATGCTGAAACATCTATTACATTAATTACAATCCGCTGTGATCTCAAAGGGGTTTTTCCATTTTTAATTTCTTTGCATCTTCTTGAGAATCCAACACGTCTTTTATTATTTGTGAACGGTATTTTTCGTGGTCTCTTTTCTGGTATTCTCCACAATTAAAAAAATATGTATTAGTTTTTTTTTCATATGCATGTTGGAGAAATAAGCAGTTTGGTTGCATAAGCAAAACGAAAATACATATATTTTATAAAGATGTCACAAGTGTGGTGCATTTATAGGAAATATACAATGACATTTGGAATTCACTCGTGACTCACTCAGAGGTTCCTGGGTACGAACAATCATAATGTCTAACCCAAAAGTCTTCTGCGATGCCTCGTCTCAAAGAAAGTGGCTGCTCATAGTGTGCGAAATGACGACCAGTCAAAATATTTACCAATCAATTAGATGCCGATGTAAACATGTTAGGAGGCTGTGAATTTACTTAACGACAATTCGAGGATTCTAACCTCACCCAAAATACACATGCTAAAGTGCCTTTTAATAACTAGCTTTTTCATAGTAGATTTTCACAATGCTACATATTCTGTGTTTCACATAATATTCTTCTTTGCATATTTTATGTTGACCTGTGGCACAATCTTGTCTGTTTTTGTTCAGTCTGAAAGGGTCAATATTAGGGAGTCCGCAAGGCATTTACTGGCACCGTCACTGTTCTTTTCTTTTTTTTCTTTTTTTTTTTGGAACTCGCTGACCAGTCCGAAAAATACTCCTAAAGATAACCCCTCCAAAAAGTCAAAGATCAACTGTTGAAAGGCGTCAATTAGAGAACAAAATAGCTCAATAGTTTCATGGGTCATTGTACAAAGAAGCTACATTATTGTGACACAAAACTATCTATTTAAAGTATTTAGCAATAAATGTCACTGGACATGTTTGGACTTTTCGCTTTCGCTGAAAAATTTTAGTGACAGGACAGGTCATTGTTTTTGAAAGCTTGTTAAGTAACAGTTCAATTACTAGTCAAAATGCACTTAGTTTGGGTCTAATGTTACATTTGTATCCCCTATTTTGTTTATATTCAAAATCAGTGATACTGTCCATCACAAAGTGAGTTTGTTTTTGTAACATAATACACCTAAAATGTAAGTTTTCTCACTATTTTAAGGTTATTAGCTTAACCAGTCTTTTTCACTCTACCGAAGTGTCATATTAACCTTTTTCATTTTAAAGATTTTCTTTATTTCTCTATTTCGAAAATTTTAAATGGCATTAGAAAACAAAAACGTAAAGGATTTCCTCTACGTATAAAAGTGACCAAATTCAAAACTCTTAAGTGCAAACAGACAGCACTAAAAATCTTTGGATTCCCGTTTCTCATTGATTCCGTCGTGACAAAGGAATATTCGTAATTTTCCACTTTGGTAGGAATCATAAGAATCAGACAATATTCTACCCTCTTTCACAGAATCTCAATCATCGCTCCCCCACCCCCATCATTGAACAAGCCCTCAGCAGTTCTACAGAGCTCATCAGTGCCCTAGCTCTCAGCAGTGCCTTATACCGCACTAGTATCCTAGCCCTCATGAGCACCATAGGCCCCATTAGTTATTAGTCCTCGCCAGAACGATAGGCCTCAACAGTGCCCTAGCCTTCATCAGTGTCATACGCCCCACTAGTATCCTAACCCTCATCAGAGGCCCCAATATTTATAAGTTTTCATCAGAACCATTGGCCCCATCAGTGCCCTAGCTCTCATCAGTGCCATACATCCCACTAGTATCTTAACCCTGATCAGTGCCATAGGCCTAGTTAGTTATCAGAACGATAGGCCAAACAGTGCCCTAGCCCTCATTAGTGCCATACACCCTGTAGTAGCCTAGCCCTTATCAGTTCCATAGGCCCAATTGGTTATTAGCCCTCATTAGAAACATAGGTTTCATCAGTGGCCTAACCATATACTCCACTAGCAGCCTAACCCTCATCATTACTATACACCCCATCGGTGCCCTAGCCCTCATTAGTACCATAATTCCCATCATCAACCTAGCCCTTATCAGAACTATAAGCCCCTTAAATGCTCTGGTCATCACCAGTACCATAGACTTCACCAGTGCCTTAATTGTTATCAGAACCGTAGACCCCATCAGCACTCTAATTCTCATCAGAACCAGAGACCCAATCCGCATCATAGCCCTTATTAGAACCACAGATCACACCAGAGTCTTAGAACTCATCAGTACCATAGATCCCATCAGCAGCAAAGCTCAGTACCATAGACACTGTAGGGTTAGGGAAAGACTTCCTTCTGTTTTTCTGTTTTACTGATTTTATGCTTTCATGTGCATATGACTAAAGTAAAACATACCGATTAACTGAAAACAACAAAATTTTGAATAAATTCTAATAACAAAGAAATTATGAGAAATAGTTTAGAACCAAAAAAATCTATATTTATGTCAAATCTGATGCAATAATTGTCCCTTTCTTCAAGACAATTTACAATTGAACTGACTCTAATCGATTTATACTTTAATGAATAAAGAATGTTGCATTAAAAGCCAATAATCATACAGAAGTGGAGGCGATTTGTAGAATAAAAATATGTAAAATCTGTAAAATAAATGTCTTGTGGCCATTTATATCTCTAACTCTTCTATCTGTTTTCTTTTATACTTCTCTTACATCATCGGAGTGATCCTTAGTTCCTTTTCTGTTTCCTTAATTTAACGGTGCTGTTGGCCTTTTCTCAATTTCCAATTCGTAACATTTTTTATGGAAAGTCACTGTACAGTCCAAAACAGCACAGACAACAACTTTTCTGAAATGGACAACCAACAACCTCTGTTGTTGGTAACCTTTGAGACACCTTTTCTGCACGAGATACATTAAATAACAAAGAACATTTAATTGAGAAATGAAAAATTGAGACCAGATACTGGAGTAATATTTGGCAATTGCAGATCTCAACTCTGCCCCTGTCCACCCCAGAAGATTTTTGGCCCAGGTGGAGCTTGTGCTCGAACTCCCCTCGACTTTGCTTAATAAACATTAAAAATTTGTTCTCCCAATTTTGTTTTTATACAGTAGTTGACTTAATATCCTGTATTTTTTGGTAAAAATCTAATGACGTCAACAATATCTCCAAAAATGACTATTTTGGTGACTGACCGTTACTGAGGTGATAAGCGACGTATTCTTCAGTAGGTGTGGAAAACCGAAAACTCAATGAAATTTTACCACGGGAGTCTATAAAAATTAGCACAGCAAGACTAACAACTTCAATGTGTTGGAGGAATTTCAACAACGAGAGCTTGAAACTGTAGAAAACGGCGTTGTAAGGAAACGGTCAGAGATTGGAAACTACAAATGAATTTCTAGTACATTCAATTAAAGAGAAAATCATGGATACGATGCTACTTCTGGTACAAGGGGTGACCGGAAAGGGAGCGAAGTAACTAATAACCAAATGATTGTTTAACACTTTAAAACCAGACAATGGACGATGATTTGCTTCCAGTTCACGACAGAAAGCTACGAATTTGCAAAACAGAAAACCACCGAAGAAAACTCGGTGTGATCAAGCAGAATTATCATCGAAATCCTTATGTATCATCCTTCGGTACAGCTGAAGTTAAGCGGTGGGTAATGTCGAAAACATTGATAAAGTGAGGTTTCTGTTGTGATTGAAAAACAGCACGGATGAAAATAAAACGTCACCATTCCCCACTGAAGGAATATAGTGGCTTCAGTTTCGGAAAAATCCCATTATACTGAACCGAAGGAGGGATGAGAGGCCTCATCAGCCTGCACGTTAAAGACTAGATGCACGATGAACCCCTAGAAAACCAAAATATGGTGGAAATAGGGTGCGGAAGGAAAGTTTAAAGGTTTTAAAGATATATGCATAAAAATCCCAAGCAAGTGTTCTCAAATCATGAATCTTGGATAGGATATTGCAGACATGCAGTGATCCGACTGATACATAAGAATCACATCTTAATTAATGACAGTCAGTGTCACAAAACCAAAGCAACAACAACTGTACACAGGGTCAGTGAAGAACAGTGACAATGAATAAATACTACCAGTACGAGTGATACTTTGTTCAACAGCCAACGATATATTGATTATTGGAAAGATTTAGGTCAACTCAAAACGGACGAGAAGCTAAGCTACAGTAGAGCTACGTACAGAGATACTGAAATGAAAACGCGGTTATTGCTATCCCCACTCTTTACCTTGTTTTGTTGCCTTGTCATAAATGAAACCAGATGTTTTTGCAATAAATGTTAATTTTTAATACACATAATTTTCAGTTTGCATGTTCAAATATTTATTCATTCAGAAATAAAAAAATGCTTCGTATGTATTTGTTGTAAAAAGTTAGCAAGTTTTATCCTTTATATTGTAAATAGATTGGTAAAAGGTTGCCAAACAAAAATTGCGTTGTCACTTCAACTTCAATTTCACGTGGTACCAAAATACAGCAGCACAAAATATTCGTATGCCCTGCACATGATCACAGAATATCATCACTATACATGTCGAATGAACAAAACAGACTAGACTTGCTACGCCAAGCATAAGGTTTAAGTACAATATATTTTTACCGTAGCACCAATCAGTAACATAACTGAACAGAAGCGTATATAACGATAAAGAATCTAAATATGATGCTGGAATCCGGAAAAGGTATAAATATGGCTAATTACTCAGTTCCACGCAGAGTGATCGACGAATTTTAATCTTCTACTCTTCGAGGTACAAATTTAAAAGAACTGCAGATCTCCAATAAAGATTGTAAAATGGTACAACAATTACAAGGAAACAATCCAATATGTACCAATCGATAGCCCAATCAGTTTTATGATAAAGGCCGCAAGACAACAGAAACAAAGAACTAGGAATAGACATCGGATTACTGCCCATCAAAACCATTTTATAGGTTTCCTTACGGTTTAGTTCAGTATGAAGCAACCAAGAAGCATCAGTGACGAGCAGCTAAAGTTTCATTCAGCCAAGAACAATTCTACGCCTGTAGCAGTTCTTGTGGCAGGCCATGAATACAATTATTCGCATACACCTTGTGAACACCTTTGGTACAAGCTACACACAGTCAAGCTAGAGCAAGGATAGCCTATCAGCCTGTATCATTTTCTTGTGTTCATATATGTTCATGTTCGCCCATTCTTTTCCTATTTCGTCCTTATTTTTGTACTCTGGATTATTTATTTTTGAAGTTTAGGAATAGGTTTCCCCTCCCAAATCAGCCATTTGTTTTGTTCCTTTGTCAAATATTACTCCCTTACGGTTATTTTGTCCAGCCTCTTTGTGTTCACCAAAACGCAAACTGGTATAGTGAGATGGCAAAAGTATCTTCATCAATTCATTATTAAAGATAATCTAAACGCTGAAAAATAAAGGTGACTCCAAAGCAAACGCTCCAGTGATTATGCGAGTGAATCAGAACAGAACGTCCAGCAAATGATCGTTTCGATGGCGCATCTCTTATCTGTAGTTGCAATACAGTGGTGCTATTTTACAGCTGTTAGACTGTCCTACAATTCTAATCACTAAAATTGTTTTTATGCAAACAGGAAAACTTAGTTAATCTGATCAACTTTGGGGCTCACAACATTTTTTCTGATTCCGTAGGTGTTCAAAATTGTTCAGGTTCTTGTCGTATAAAAGCCAATGGGAAGGGAAATTTAAAGGTTTTGAAATATTTTCCGACTTAGGGAGTTGTCTATACTTTATGGTTTTGTTGAATGTAGGGTTTACTGACCAATGAACGGTAACATTGGCCCTAGTCATGTCCTGTGTGTCAATATTAATCTTGAGTACAGTGTTTCATCATGCTGTGCTACAGTTACTTATGTAAGAAATGCGTTTTTACATATTTGTAATGTTTTGATTTCAAATTTGCAATATTTCACATAAATTTAAATTTTTACAGAAAAATACGGATTGAAGTCATCATCGAGTATTTTTCACCCACGGGCAAATTTTTCAGACTATACATTCGTTCTTGCTGCTACAAAATTCTGTTTCTTAATGATGCATATATTGCGTTCTAACTAATACCACGTGTTTCGTTTTATTTATTGACACTGAAGCACGCTTGCCCAGACGGCGATCTTTCTCTCCTATTCTATATATCTTACAGTATCAACCAACTTTGTATTTCATACAAGTTTAGTGAAGGGATTGGTCAATTCAATGGTGTAATATAGTTAAATTATGCTAGAAATAATAACTCACACAATACACTACCAAAGTAATGAAACCTTTAGCTCTCAAGCACATGTAACAACGAAGAAGTACCCTCAGGCTGTTTGTATAAAAAACTATACCCCCAGCCTATAGTTAACAGTGGCGGACAAAGCGCAGAAAAACTTCAATTCTCTTTCTATGTTTATTCCAAATTGCTCCACCTTTGTGTCTATGCAAGATAGTTTAATCAAATTGTATCCAATTTGTTAAGTTCTAATGCCACGAATGAAGAGTTCCATGTTAGATATTACCTCGAGGAAAGTAGGAAACTCGACACCATGTCCTTGGGCGTTCATAACACACAAGCGTAAATGTTATTAACACTCCATATATATATGACATTAGCAAAAAAACGCTCCATGTTATTAATTTATTTTCTTGTTCACAGAGGTCATTGAAGGAATTATTAAGATCCCCGGGCTGTTAATGTTACCATTTGTATTTTATATCAATCCCATTAAGCAATGCAATAAACTCACTATAAAAATTTGTTCATCTTTTTCACCTAACGTGGGAAAAGTTAGGTAAATCAGTGCTTTTTGCCACATATACGTATAAAATATTGTATCACTTTATTAACTCTATTATATTTTTATAAAACATATGATCAGCCTAGAGGCTCGCAGCAATAAGTTTATGTTAGGACAGGTGGGAGATATAAAAATCTCTAAGGGGGTCAAATGCTCATCCTATGTTTCCCATTTTCGGAATAAAGAATTGAATTTTTGTTCTGTGTATCTCTTTAGGGTATGCATAGTAGTAAAGCCTTAATTGGAAATCAATTTGTGTTTCAAAGCTCTGCAAACTCTTACTATTTATATCCCCAATTAAGTTAGAGTTAAGTTAAGTTAAGCTAAGTTAGTTACACAATTCTAATTACAAATATTTAACTTTTTATGTGTGATGTATTAAAGTGTATAAATAAAAAGATAGAGTTTTGATTACGATTCTAAGTTGAAGCTCTTGTCAAAACGAAAGAACAGCGTCGGGATATATTATCGTTCACTGATGTAATACCCGATCAAGTTGTATAGCCAAACACACTACCCCACCTCCAGCTCTAGTGGCGGCGGTGTTAGATTTATTCGGCCAGCTCGCCCCAACGTGAATATCTTGTCGACACGTAAATCTCTTGAAAAATTAAATTTAAAAATTGTTTTAGCCTTTGTCATGTTAAAAATGAAGCTATAAACCAGACAGATAACTTAAAACTCATTGTTATTTGAACAATTTACAATTCACATATCTGAAAGACATAAAAGATTGATTAAAATCCTCAGCGTTTTGCCTTTTTTACATAAAAATATGGTAGGTTAGAATTACAAATACATATAACACAAAAAGATAACCGCATCTGGATGGGTACTGTGAAGGGACACCCGATGTTTGGGTAAGCTAGACTGTATCTACCCCCTAAGCTGCAAAACTCTTTGTACTCCTTAAGCTTGATCCTCTATGCCAGACAGCTCTAAGTACCCCTAAACTTGTCTGCCCCATATACTAGAATATTTTAGCAGCCCCTATCCTAACCTTGACTACCCCCTAAGTTAGCTTACTCTAGATACCCCCTAATCTTGATTGGTCCCTGAGCTGGACTGCTCTAGCTACCACCACAACCACAAACTAGACTACCACTTTTCAGAGAATGATCTCCCCACAAAAGATCTGTACGAGGAGAGTAAGGTGTTAATCTGACTTTAATTTTTAAATTTGTTCCATACCTATGTTGCCTCCGTCGCAGCTTTTTGTAACGTTGGTAGTTTACTGGCTATGTTCTGTTTTGCATTTGATGTTGCTAATATACTCTAAATCCCGTTGAGTGTTATCATTACTTCAGTTTTGATTTCATTTGAATGATTAATACGCCAAATATATATTTCAATTAAATACATTTCAAAATCACTTAGAGATACAAACAACAACACACACACAACAACATTATCGCCATTTGCTTGTAGCTAGGAGACGCACGAATACAGGTTTTAATTCAAATATGAGGAAAATTAACACTTCAAGCACTTCATTTTGAAGTGATATTACTTTGTCTAGCATTTTCATATAAAACAAATAATAAATTGAAGCAAATAAATGTAAAATAAGTAAAAATTAAAAAAAATCAAAAAGATTGAATTCTGATTTGTTCCCGTCATGTATGACTGAATTTCAACGTGTGACTTCAAATGGAGGAACATGCCATTGTAACTCAACCCGATGTACTTATGGAACATCACCACTGTTCCACCCTTGGAAAAAAGGTGCAAAATGTCGCATGTTTCCTTAATGAAAGAAACCAGTTTTTGCTTAAAGAACTGAAATCAAAGAACAGTCTGTGGATAAATATTGAGTGGTTATTGAGGAATGTATTGGCATATGGGAGCTTGGTCACCATTGAGACTTCACTCAATGCCACGCGAAAATGATGCATCGTTGTAACAACTTGTAAACCAGGAACTCAGTGATAGAAATTTCAATACCATTTATGCTTTACCTGGTCTTTTTACATTAACTGTTACAATAAAGTCTTTGATGCTAGTCATTTCTCAAAACAATTTTTTAACAATTTTGATTAGATAAAACTTAAGATTGACAGATAAATTTTGAATAAAACGTTTAACTGAACAGCTGTTTATACACAAAATAGCAAAATAAAAATCCATAAAAGCAATCCATCATTTAGTTACTTTGTCTGCGGCTGTAAAGCTTTAGTTTAGAATTTCTTTCTTTTGTACTCGTAATGCGTGTTATTTTATTTCGGAAACTTAAAGACTGAAACTCGAGAAATGAGTTCTATGTTTTTGGGGCTGATGCATCATCTTAGGGTTTCAAGCTATCAAACGCCTTTACAAATCAAATAGTTAACTTGAAAATAGCAATTTATCATTATGCAATAACGAACTGTCTTACAATATAAAAATCTTTAAGATATGACGCATCTAAATTGTTTACAATAATCGCACAGGGTAAGGTTATTACTTCCATGTAACCAATGCCCAATGTCATTTTATTAATTTGTCGATGCAAAAATGTGAGTCGAATATCCATTGAAGAAATGTCCTTGGAATGCTCGGGGAAGAAACTGAGCCGGTTACATCTTTCTTCTCAGCTATTTGCGTTCGCCATGAGATGAAACTCGTATCAAATAATTGATTTAAAAACAGGGAATTCTTTTTTTTTTTTGGCAAGCCAGGCATATGAGGCAATAACAAACATGTATGCATAATAAGAACATGAAAGTATAGAAAACATAAAAACATAATAGAAAACAGAATAATGCAATAGAAAATATACAGCAAATAAATATATGTTTACGGCTAAACCTTAACTTCATTTTCATAGGAACATATAAACTTATATTAGAAGCATATTATAAGGCGTTTGTTCTTTTTCAAATCCTATTCCCATTCCACAATTTAGAAAAAAATCCATCTGTTGTTACTGGCGTCATTCACTCGTGAAACTGAACACTTTGGTTTTACTGACTTTTTTTAAACAAAACTAATATCGCATTTAAGGTTTGTAATCATGATGACGTATATATATATATATATATATATATATATATATATATATATATATATATATATATATATATATATATATATATATATATATATAAATTTATGCTATGATATGTTTGTGTTTATCTTTACGTTACATTTTATGTTGTATGTTATATTTATGTTTTATTTTATATTTATGCTATGATATGTTTGTGTTTTTATGTTTATGTTATATTTTAATGTTATGTTTATATATATATATATATATATATATATATATATATATATATATATATATATATATATATATATATATATTTCAGACTGGAACACAAAACGGTGACAGCTTTAAACCATTTAATATGACATATGTCGCATGCGGAATCACCCTGTGGTAATTAGCATCCCTTCTACAATCAATGGCGGATCTTTCTCTTTTTTTGGGGGGGGGGGGGGGGCGGGGGAGAGGGGGGAGGTAGGTGGAGCAAGGTGTGGCATATGATATTCGTGATATGCTAATTACATGCCATATTGGAAATTATTTGTCTCTGACCTTCGCAACCGTTTTGTTTTTGTACTATGATCTAACAGACAAAAGTGTTGTTATACTTTGGGGATAAGAGCAGTGTCACAATTATTTCTTTTATACATATACATAAGATATTTCCCGTTGAATGTTTTAAAAGAGAACAAAGAAGTCCCAGAAATCAGGAGCTAGGAGTTTCTTGTTTTTAAATTCCACGTCAGAATTTGATTCCCACCCGTTTCAGATTTCGGGTGACCACCCCTCCACCCCCCCTCACACACACACACACACACACACACACACACACACACACACACACACACACACACACACACACACACACACACACACACACACACACACACACACACACACACACACACACACACACACACACACACACACACACACACACACACACACACACACACACACACACACACACTGGTGAATGAACAGGGATGACTATACTGTGTTGCTAAATTTATTATTTAAACAACTTTGAAACAAGAGAAGAACCTGACCCTACCTGTGCAGGTTTGTCAAATTGGTGAAATGTTATGATTTTAAATTAATGATTATATACGTTTCATATTAAATATAAGATAATTACCACTTTTATTACATGTGTTAATAGCAGCAAATGAATCTGGTAAATCACCTGATTATGCAAGCGTGTCAGCGGGACTAGAATATATTCTTTCACGGGCGAAAAATAACTATAATATTAGCTATAATATAGGTAAAATAAATATGCTATTCGTTTTCTGGGCACAGGTTTATGACTTGCAGGTGAAGCTGTGACATAAGTCGTCCGTTCTTATATTTATTTTTTTTTACGACCCATCGTGCCATACCCCCTTTTTTTATAACGTCGTTGGATTCTATGCAGCTCTGATAATTTACCCAGACATAAACGTTTAAGTGTGATTATTTGATAGGTTAATCGTGTTAATTCGCCTTTTTAAAACAGAACTCTAAATAGGAGATGAATGTCATTATGTTTTAGCTTCAATGGGCGATAAATGGAGGAAATGGGTTAGATAGTTTAAAAAGCAGAATAAAATAAGAGGCCTGTGAAGAACTGAGGACGGATTATATTATTTTCGCGCATGTATAGTTTTTATGTCGGGTTTGAGCATGGTTATTTATGAAGTAAATGACAGCAAGAATTAATAAACGACACCAACTAATGTTTATTGGTTTTATTTCTAATAAAACATGATTGCATATGACAACAACATTGTATTCTACCGGTGGTATACATGTAATACCAACAATACATCTTTAGTTTAGACATCGTTGCAGCTCCACATGTTTAGGAATTGCATATATACTGATTCAAATCGCACGCTCAAATAATCGTCACATGTTATAGCAATTTTACATCAGCAAATAAATTAGCAGAAAGAATTAAGAGTGGCATGTTTATATCATGCCTTTCTGGCCAAATAAAGACAACACGTGTGAAATATTCCCCCCATGAAAATTGGCAGTAAAACACCCGGATGGCCCACTTCCTAAACACTTCAATAATGTTACACAAATGAACATATAATTGGGATTTGGAAATGGGAGTCGGTGGTGATTAGTTGGGGGCACACAATTGTAAATTAAAGTTGCTCACAACATCCAACTATTTATTATTCCAAAGCAACAAAAGATTGTGCTAGACATATTGTAACGGCAACGGAAATTGCATGTAAAACCACCCGGGTCGTCTAGAGACATGACTATCCACTGCTCTGAGGTTAATATGAGCCATGTTCACGGGACCTCACTGCAGAAACTGCATTTAGAGCGCTGCATTCAGGAGGACTGTGTATAAAAAAGAAATATAAATATAAACAGCATTATAGGGCGCCTTCAAATCAGTATTTGGAGGTTCTGTCTATGGAATTACTTCCTGTATTCAAAATAAGCCTCGGCCACTCAATTTCAATTCCCAGTGCAAGAAATCAGGGAAACAAGCAACACTTTCTTGAAAATCATCTGCGTTTTGCTTTCTAGCGGTTTTCTTTCTCTTCATTTGTCTTTAAATATTACGTAAATTAAAACAAACCAAACTCAGATATTATTACACTCTCTATAGCTTTTTGCTCCACGAAAAGCACATATGAACAGGAGGCTCAGCTGACTGCTGGAGACAGTTTTTACCAACCCTGTGCAGACAAGCGGCCAGCGATGCGCCAGTGCTAAACCAATTTTGAAGGACAAATCTGCAAGGGGTGTCTATAGAAATTAACTGGAGCGCTCATTTTTTTTTCTAAATTTAATTTTACTTGTGAATCACACAGTATAACTTGTATTAAACATAAGATATTGTCCAATAAATTTTCTCATTTATTTGGGTGTGTTTTTTTTCTCAGCTAGTTTAAAACATGAAGGTGAAAGAAAAGTAATACACTAGAGCAAAAAAAATAGAACTTTTTGTGAAGCGGCTTGTAACTTTCTTCCTAGCAGGGGTCACAAATTGAAATCGGCTGGAGACCGTCTTAATTATGACCACAGCAAGCAAAAGTGTAATATGTACTTGTAATACACAAGAAACATGGCATAATTTACTGCATTTTTTTTAAAACTTTTCCTCTAACCTTATGAATAAAAAATGCACATAAATACATCGTAACTGATAAACAGCTTTGCCTATTAACACCATATTTGTCTTGAGTTAAATACCAAGCCATGCCTTTTGAAGCATCGGGTTGATTTCAAGCTGTGTGATCTATGGGTAAAGGTGTCACGTTACGATCTCATGAAGACTCACCATTCACTCAATTACCCTACCATATGAGGACAAAATATTTTAACGGACTGACTTCCCTTTAGTAACAGGTGTCGTAACAACGAATAACTTTTATTTCATCTAAAACCATTTTTATACGCAATTTTTAAGCAAATTTATCATTCTTTTGTTCAGAAAATACGCGCATTTACAAACACACAAAAAATAGATCTATGCCTTCATAATCAGCTGTTTGCTTAGAAATGTAGATTTTATTTAATCTGGTATTTTTCGGCTTGTCCGTTTAAAGACGAGGAGACAATCGTTCAACAGTAAACATTGTTTTCTACTGCCATCAATGGAATATTTTATCACACATATGCATTGCTAATTCAACAATTTTGTCAACAAATTTGTAAGTTGGCTTACGAATGGATTTTCATATGACAAGTAATTTCCATAACTATATACACATATAAATAGCACGATGAGTGAAGTATTGTACATGAATATATGAATTATTTATAATAATTTATTAGGATGATTTTGACAGAGTCGATATGGGCACAAAAGCTGATGAAGCACGTGCATCTGGGCGCAATTGTGACGTCACAGAAGAAGAAGGGAAAGGGTTTGTGGGTAACCGGTGCGCTTGATGTGTAAAAGCTGCCAGGCGACTTTGTAGCATGTGCGCTTGAAAATATGGATGGGCTGCCCGCCAGGCCGGATGTAAAGCTTGCGCATGCGTGGAGGGAAGTTTATTTTGATGAGATATCTGTGGCGCAATATTTATACTGTCTGTGTTTGAAACAGTGTCACTTTTACTGGAAGTTGCTATTTCTGCCATGGACCATATTTTTGGTTTTGGAGATTCTTTCACGTCATTTCCGGTTGTCACAGCTTCCGGTTTGGAGCTAACAGAGCGTTCGTTTGTTTCGTCACTTCTCGTACTGGTCTCAGATCTTTCCCCAGGCATGCTTGATACACAAGTTGAGGACACCTCTTTTGGTAGATGACGTAATGGATTTGTGCTGTCCTCGTCATCAGAATCTGTTATAAATACACAAAAACAGAAAACAATCAGTTAGGTTTTAAAAAACGAAATTGCAGAAGCAGTTTAAATACTGCAATATTTTTTTAGCAATTAAATTCATGTTGATTCATCGCTTCCAGCAACTCACTATTTTTTCACAAGAAATAAAAATGATAATGTAATTGAAGGGTAAAAAATGTGTGAATTATTTTCTTTGAATTGATAGTGTGCCATTGCGTAAGTTATAGATTATTAATAGGGCACTGCCAATATTTTGTAATGCTGTTAATATGAAATATTTTAAAAGGGTAATGACAGCCATCCCCGGCTGGCTATCACCGGTTTTTGACTACTTGCGTGACTATGTACCCTCTGTTTCTTTTCCATACAGAGCGAAACTATTGTTTGAAATAGGATTCTATTTCTGCCTGTCGGAAATTATCTTACATGAAAATACCTCCGGAAATTTATTGTCAGTGATCATCCATATAGTTTAAAATCAATCGTTAAATGACGTTCATCAGGGACTTCATTTGCATAAGAAGCATTGATGGTATTTGATATCTGCGTGGCGAGGCTTTGGGATAACGGAGATTATGTACGTGTCACGGAAACAAGACCGTCGTGAAAGTGACGTTTCACGGCGCTATCACTGTGTTGTGTTAGTCAAGCGAAAAGTCAACTAAGATAGTCCAAACTGATTTCTGGTCCATTTCACTTTGTCAATACCATGTTTGTCGTCATTGGGAAATGTTGAATGAATGTAAAAACATAAACACAGAGGCAAACTGAATTGCCCCGATCGCAAGTGTACCGCAGCCAATTGTGTGAAAAGATAGTCCACAAAATGACTGCTTTGGCCACATTAAGCGCACTGGGGCGGAAAGAGTGGCTATTAGATTGGTCTTTAACTTGACACGAGGGGCTCCAGATTTGGCAAACATCTCCTCCTTCTTTTGGTTTTAATGCGAAAATGAGGCTGGCTAATTAGGTGCCGTGAGTGGGATAATTAAGGGAAAAAAAACTTAAGCTTGTGGTTGGGCAGCGGCTGAAATATTTCAGTGGAATAACTTTGACAATGTTGGCTCCTTCAACCATACTTGCATAAGATTAAAAAATGGCCGTGCAAACAGCCACGTTGGGCGATGTAAAGCTAGGCCAATTTTTCGTGCAGGATGGGGGGAAGGGGGGGGGGGGGTTGATGTGGTTCCTCTTTCACCACATCGTACCTTTGTTTCTTTCATTTTTTCCTGTATTTTCACACAACCTGATCTGGTTTTTGACTCACACTGAAAAAATGGTTTCTTTTATATTTTATTGCTGATAATGAGAAACCAAATGTTGAATGTTCTCCCTTTTTTACAACTAACTTTCTGTAATGTTAATATTTTCGGATAACTTATAAATGTCTTGTTCTTGACTGAATGACAAGAATGAGATTTGTGAGTGTATATGCTTAATGTCCCGTATGATCAATTGTCCTGTTATTCTTATAACATGCTAATATGTGTATATACTCATTGTTTTAATACTATTCCTGTGGTTTGGAGAAACTAAATAACCTTTTTATGTTACATGGATAGCACTTGAGTATTGATGTTGGTTAGTAGTTGACAAACAACTTCTTACAAGGATTGTGTATTTACGCGATGGTTAAATAAAGGTTATGCAGGGATATTTAAAGTAAAATATCATCTGCATATTCGAACAGTCATCTGTTTTCATAAGATGTGTGGTTATTTTTAGATTTTGAAATTAGAATCCTACTCATGTAGAAATTTAAATTCGACAGATCAGGCTAGTCAAGGGTAAAATCATGTATTCGAGCCTTTGGCAAAAAAGGTGTAGATTTTTGTCGCTTGAATTTAAACAAAACTCTTGCTAAGGGCCTAGCGAATTACATGGGGGTCTTTCCGCATAATTAATTCACTGAAGATAACCTTGCGACCTTCGTCCCAAAGCCGATCCCTACAAGTCTACGCGTCTCTTCCTCAACAAGAGAATACGTTCCTTTCCAATGTTTTGCGAAGCTTAGACATAATGTTTTTTTCCCCAGGTTATACTAAATATGTACTGAAAAGGTATTATTTCACAAAGATTAAGAAGTCAATTAATGCACTTTATATGTTATGCAATGTTTTGCTGACTTTAAGTCGTGTATTTTGAATAAGATAAAGCATAAAACCAAACAAAAATTTGTGAAAACAATGTAGTTTTTTATTAAATATCATCTTGTTGTCCCCTGGCAAACAAGAGTTTCCCGTTTCTCTTTCTACTTTTTATATTAATTTTAAAAGATCCACGCTAAGACGGATATTGCTGTAAGTAGACATAGGCTTACTATATGCGTTAATGGTAGGTCCATGGGTCGGTATCATGGATGTAAAGAACGCGTTCTGCCGTCTTCAACTACCCCCCCCCCCCCCGTATACCCCCCCCCCCCCCTCCCAAAAAAAAAAAAATCGGATTACATTCTAGTCTTGATTGGAGACGACACAAAAAGACCTTGGTATTTATCTTCTTTATATGATACAATCAAGCTATCATTGCAATGCTTCGCATAAATACAGCAATTATTTAATATCAATTACATAGCGTAATGTCTCGTTTGTGTGAGAATACGGCCCCTTTGACATTGCAGTGTCATTAGTAGTCCCGGTGTCATCTGCATAATAAACTGCACTTGCTCTGCTTGTCAATTGTTCTCAGTCTTTTATTGTGGAATTCTGTACAATGCTGTTTAAATAACCAATCCTACATCTCAGCAATCTGTACACAAGTTTCTTGCAAAGTGATAGAAGATAAAAAATGTAATCAATTTCACTCGCCTATTTAATCATTTGCTTCTTATGTATATCAGTTACTTATAATGCATATTAGTTACTTATTATGGATATCGTGTACTTGATTTTTTAAGCATTTGATGGTCATCAGTAAATAAGCATGTACGTCACTCAGCATATAATACAACAGTCAAATTCGACGTTATTTTAAGGTTCACGTCTTCGCTGTTCAAGTAACATAGAATGAAAAAGATGGCGTCTTGCATTCACGGGGTTGAATTGCTTCGAATACGCGTTACATTGAAGCAGAGAGCTTATGAAAGCTCTCTGACTGAAGTGACCTGACGAGTATAGTAGTGAGTAGTGACTAAAATGTGCCTTCTACCTCACACACACTTCTTCTCACTGCGATGTGTGAGATAATTACACGATTACAATGTCATCTTTTTTGGCCTAAATTTGCATAGCGCCGTGAGCCACAATAAAGTTGTAAGGACTGTTTATGATTAACTCAATTAAGCTCTGCGCATTTTTCAAAAAGGTCAACTCCATTTTATTGAAGTCATTAATAATTTTGTGGTCCTCACACAGGCACGTACCAGTAAAATTATATGCTAAAAATTTCAGTTGCATTTTTAGTAGTTTGCCTTTTTAACAACATGAAAACGGCTAATACCATTTTAAAAAAATACATCAACATTTGTCCCGTAGACTTTTTCAAAGCTGCCATATTTTGTCACTCTCTTTGAGATACAGATGCCCAGAACACCGAGGACATAGGTGCAGCTTTTATTGCTCTGCTGTTGTTTTTCTTATGCCAGAACGTGGCCGTAACATATGAAGCAAGCCTGAGGCACTGTTATGACATCGTGTAATTACTTTTGTTTTTTCTCTCAGTCGCATAATCAATTCGCGTGAACTGCATTTGTTTGGAAGCAGTCTGTATATTAATCATATATGGTATTTTTTGCAGCCCCTGCTGCAGTGTTAGAGGTCATTTTGAAGTGTGACAAAAAAGTTATTAACCTATAAATAAACGGTTCGAAATAAAAACCTGGTCCCTCCACTTTTTAAATAATAATGATGCTAGAGCGAAGAGGGTATATTTAATCGTTTGGATCAGTGCATTGCAATGGACGGAACTATTCCAGGACTTCTAGGAGAGGGGGGAGTGTTCTTTATAGAATGCTTAATTAAGTCTCTAGCTACTGCAGCACATTGTCCTTGGACAACGCTGTGACGGACAGCGGCTTGTGAGAAAATTCTGGTGCGTGTTGCCAAAAATCTTGGAACATAAAAATGACTGTTTATATTGCAGTTAGTAGGGTCTGTTCACTAATTATCTGACTAGAAACAAGCGAGTATTCTGCCTGTGATGTGGTCTCTTATACGTTCTTTGTAAGACTTGTAGTTTAGCTCTATTTACATGACTTGATGCTAGTGAGGGTGTGACATGGGTTACATATCACCAACTGTTGCATTTATATACAAGTTCAGCGATATTTTGTGACCTTGCACATTGTCATTAATGACAGCATAGCCACTCCGCAAAGGCCTGCGACTCATAACTGTTGTTATTTATATGCATAACTCCGACGGGGATCGGACGCTAGTTTTAATACTTTTGCGACTTCAGCATTTACTGGGTCGGTAGGGCTGAATCAGTATTCACCGGGTCGGTAGATCTCAGACCGGCTTATTCGGATAACCGTAAAAGTTCAGTGTTCGGAGCAGCCAAACATCAATCAAAGCTTCGACTTAACTGGATAAATAATGATTTGCTGATGGTAGCCCGTCTACTTCGCATCCCAATACAAAATACTATTCATGGAATTTACAGAGTTCCTCAGACTCCACCCAACCAGAAAAAAAAAACAAACAAACAAAAATAACAAAAAATACGAAAATAGAACTCACCAACAGATATATTTTCATCTTCACCGATATTGTCGTCTTTGTCGTTTTCTTCGTCACTTCCGATGTCGCGTTCGTCGTCGTCCATTCGGTTTCGAGGCTCCCACGTCATTTTGTGATCCTTCTTTAAGCGCCTGCGCGCATTTGCAAACCACGTGCTCACTTGGGTCAAGGTCATTTTTGTGATGATGGCTAGCATAATTTTCTCGCCTTTTGTTGGGTAGGGATTTTTCTTGTGTTCACTGAGCCATGCTTTTAAAGTGGCTGTACTTTCGCGAGTCGCATTCTTCCTACGGGCATTTGGGTCTAAAAAGCTGTTGCAAATTAAAAGAAGAAAAACACATGATATTGCGATCGATTAAAACCGCTCGTAATTTTTTTCAAATAAACTAAAATTAAACATGCGGTGTGCGTCCATCATTATATTGTAATCAGTTGGTAACCCAGTATGAATGCATTTTGAAAATGTTTCCCTGCGTCCACCAAAATGTCTCCACTTTTTCACCTATGCCATTATACTGTCACCAAGGTAAGATTTCACACTTGTTTAAGTGGCGAGTGTCAAAAGACAACAAGAGATGTAATCCATTTTAGAAATCATACTAAGCCCAGCATATTGTAATTTCCTACTGTTTCACATAATAACTTAGCATATAGCTATGAGTAAAAACACAACATGTGTCAATGACAAATTATTGTTTAATTTTTCTTCACCACAGTTAAAATAGATCGATAGCGTTAAAAAAAAAGATCGAATTAACATATAACGCTCATGTTGAATTTTAAATATATGAAACTACATGGGTGGCTTACGTTAGTAAAATGATGAATTGTTTCAGGGGTGTTAGATTACTCACCCATTTCCGTAAGGATATGCAGCTAGGGAGGGGTCAAACGGATAGATTCCGGGGGTTGCAGTCAAACCTTTGAAGTCATAACCTGGAGTCTGAAAGCGCAAAATAATGATGCTAATGTTGACGTTATACATTTTTTTGGAAACAAAACTTGAACGAATCTAAGACAGGGACCTTATTAGTTCCGCACCATGGTTTCAATGGACGGTGTTGATAAGCTAATATATATATATGATTTAAAGTATTTTGCGCTATTGTTTCTGAACAAAGACATCCAGTTTGCAGACCACACAACAGCTAAAACATCAATTTTGATTTTAAAAAAAGTCATAAATTCACAGGCGGTTTAAAATTTTCACACGTTTTCTTTCATCACATGAGCAGATTGCTATTTTTCTCCTATTCATAACAAAGTGCCCTATTTTACCAATATGATTTATTTAATTGATGAAAACCTTAGCAACAAAAGAGCAGGTTCAATTGAAAGGGACATCGACATAAACCATAACAGCTTTCGATATTGGATTTTTTTTCTTGATATTTTGTTAAAAAAAGGTCCAACGGCTTCATTTCTCTTTCAAGACCAATATAAATCATAATAAACTTGTCTGTTTATACACCAGATGTGGTTTGAAAGGTGTTCTTCTTTAGAAACAATGATTAAAACAAAGAGCAATCAAAAAATGATCAAGTCTTGAATTAATTGGTGTACACGGAATTAAATTTCAATAAATTTGAACGTGTTGTTAAAGCAACCGAAACATCACAAGGAAAATATTGACAGTCATGTATCATCGACGCAAAGCACGCTTTAAATTTGATCGATTTTGAAGAAAACAAACTTTTTTTTCGAAAATAAGATATTTTTTTTTTGCACATACATCATGGCAATAAATAAGACTATTTGAAAACAAACATTTTATGTGAGAGATCCATCGGGCGTGGCGTTTTTCTGTGGATTCTATACAATGCAAGTTCTTTCTCTGCCCTATAAAACTGAATTCTGTATGTGCCCTATGGATGCTATGTATGTGGCTACTTTACAAGTAAATCAGACCTGCTATACGGTAACATGACGAATGACCATTTTGAGTAGAGAAAAACACAATATCGGGAGATAAGAACCACAGTTCACACTTGTCTTTTTGTGTGTTCTTAGAGGTTTTTTTATACAGTTTTGACCTGTATATTAAGGTTTTGAAACTATGCTTACCAGTCCTGCGTAGAGCGCTGATGGATCTGCAGCAGCGAGAGGAAGCAAACCTTGCGCCTGCGCAGCTACAGCGGAAGAATACAGTGCTTCCGGTAACCCGGGAACTCTGGGATAATTGTAAAGCGCGGCAGCCGTAGCGGGATTGTACTGGCACGAGCAAATCGTCTGCCCATTTAGAGGATTTGTCATCACGGGGCGACCGTTCTCACAGCATGGGGAGCTGCGGCTGCTCTTGGGGGAGGAGCCCGATGTCAGTGAAGCCTGGAGACAAGAGATAACACAGGCGTTATGCCGCTATCCAGAGTGATGATTGACGTGCTGAGCGGGGAGTGATAAGCGAAGCCTCGCAGTAGCCGCTGGCATGGATTTGTTATGATAAGTATTAAGTGATTATCTAAACACAGCCAGGAGCGATGCCACTGTTGTTGAAAACCCGCTATCTTTATTCTACCTCTCTTATCTTGAAGCTACCGATATTTTCTCATCACTTGATTATTCTATTATCGATGATTATTACCAAGATTAGACGACATTTCAATCCCTTTCTTAAATTCCATAGGGTAAGGTTAAAACCTGACAGGTTAAACGGATGCATTAATATCACCGTTAGTACTGATACCTTCGGTGCGAAAATGTAGATTAATAGCTTTCAATTTACAGTTACTAGACATTCTGGACACTCTTCAAAATTTATGAACTAAAACAATATTTTATTAGGAATTAAAACAACTGAATCATAAACTTTAAAGAAAACCGAAAACAAATTCTATTATATATATATATATATATATATATATATATATATATATATATATATATATATATATATATATATATATATATATATATATATATATATATAGTGATATTGAAGAACCATTACATAGAATGTATTAGCCCAAGTTTTTAGGTCAACAATGTCAAAAGTTAAACCATATTTTTGCTGCAAAACTGAACAAAATTCTACAAAATAAAGAAATACAATGTGGAATTTAAATTATTTTTCTTGAGTGACTGGACTCTATTCCCGAATTAGCTGTATACCTTTAGCACCATACTAAACGGTAAAATGAAAAAGGAAATCTTCCTTCTTGAAAGGAAATTCTTCATTGAATTTTAGAAGAAAATGTATATCACGCGTCCTTTTTTCTAGTTTACAGTTTAGTGATTTTTAAGACCATTGATCAGGATATTGTAGATTCCACAGGAACAGCAGTATTTGAGAATCTACAGTTTACTCTTTTTCTCTCTATAGCAACACAATATCACCAGATACGCTGCTCCTACATTGGATATTGCCAAATGTTTGAAATAGATATCTAGCTTGAATTTTGTTGAAAATTGTACCTTAAAGTTAATTTTATACATGTATGTTGAATATGGATTGCTAGAAAACCACACGTCTCTTTCTTTTAAATTTCAAATGGATTTAGCATAAATTTCCCGATTGCGTATTACAACCCATTTGAACCCGAGAATACCCAGGACAGACAGTCTGTGTCCGTCTCAGGCTATAAACCAAATCATTAAAATATGTTCCATAAATTTTGGCCTTTGGCTTGATCTTTAGGCGAGTAAATCCGCTTCTTAAGCAAAGGGTTAATAAACAGACTAAGCTTTAATTGCTATTCGAAGAATAAAAAGCAATAAAAAAAAAAGGTGCAAATTCTAACCTGTGGCATATTGACTCCTGTGGATGTGATGGGGTATCCAATCTGCGGAAGGGACATCTTCAGTTTGAGTAAGTTGTTTCCTCAATGATAATGAGCTATGTTCCGAGTGAAACCGAGAGTATCACACACTGGTGTGGAATCCTTAATGTTCTGTGCACAACATATGTAAGTACACACAATGTAATGACATCGAACAAATTGCTCGGCAGTTCCTGAAGTTCAATCCTTTTAAAGACAAGCGTGGTAAGTGCTGTGCCCTGTTTGGCGACTTCTCACTATTAATAAGTATCACATTTGCTTGACGTTCAATTTACCAAGCGGATTAGCTTTGGAGAAGGAATCCAATCTCCGAGTGGGAGGGGACTGTGCTTGTTGACAAAACGCCTCAGGGTGTGTCGTGTCGTGGATAATAGCCGCGACCTCTACCGTTACTCAATAGTCTCCACAGATGCTCAGCTCAATGCAACGTAGACAGCATCCCAGCATTGAATTCCACTAAAGAACGCTCCCTAATCCTATAAACGTAGGCTCAAGATGAGGTCTTAAACTTCTTGAATAACACAATCTCTTTTGTTTCGGGTTTCACGCCGTTCTGTTAAAATTAGCCCTCTCGTGGTGTTTCTACATTTGCAAGGCCTGTTAAACACGACCAATAACAAGCCTCTATTTGCTCGAGTTATGAACATCTGTGATGACAAATGACGTTAAAAAGTACAAGCCGCAAATCAGAGCAAAGAACGCCCTCAAGCTCTAAGCCCCGCCCACCTTTCACGCACTGATTTTTCACAGCGCATTTGTCCAAGCAGAAAAATAGTGCCGAAATCTGCAATAAAAATATCCTTCCGTCTTGTTGGCAGGTGAATAACATGGTGCGAAAATAAATATACAGAGGAGCAATAATAAATAAGCCCACTGTAACAATGACTGAATAAATAGTTGCATTTTCCATCATTTATCGACAATTCACTGATTTTGTGCCAGATTTATAAACTGATTTGGTTTAGTTAGCAAATCTTGGTTTTGTTTACTTGGAATCCCAGGGAGTTTGGGTAAACATTAATAACACATTGGCAGTAGATTGTGGGAAACTCTTCCAGATACGTTACTAGTTATTTACATTTCTTTATCATTAATTTACATCACACGGCATTCTTTTGTCAAATAACCAACAACAGTACGATAGACGGCTTTTTCTTGAATACAGGGATCGGCCTTCGCTTGTCAGCCCTTCCCCCCTCACCCCACCCCACCACACAGAATCCTTCCAGAATATTACACGTATTAACAGTAACTGTCAACAAAGAAACAAAACGCATGAGGTGTGATTGTAAAATTGATGATTTCCATGAGAGCAGGTGTGTGTACAGATTTGCTTTTAAAATATTTATTTTTAAAAAATTTATTCATTGACTAAATTATTAACGTGTTCCTACATCAGGTTTTTCGTTAAGCCAAGCTTTTTTGGAATGTAATGACATTTTCTTTGGCAGACATAGTTTTATATTCAATTAATGGGATGAGCGAAAGCATGTCCATTTAAGTTAAATGCCTGTGATGAAGATTTCGAATAAAATGTGTTAAAATATAAAGATGCATAGTAATAAACGAAACAGATTTAAACAACTGGAAAAAAGTTTTAGAAAGCAATTTTAAAACAAGCAAAAAAACTTGAGGCAGTACAGATATTGAAATGATGTAGGACACGAGACAAAATATGTGCATGTTAATTGTATTAAAACTAAAGTGCAATTTACGTTAAAGTATTGTTTGATAATTATGATCTTTCCATTGAACACTATTTGTTGTATTCATAACGTTTTTAAGACAAGGTAAATAAAAAGAAAGAAAAGAAACATGGGTATTTAAATGTAAGCTAATAATTACTTTAGAATACCAATATTAAAATTATTTTTAGAGACTCCAGTGTCAAAGTATTACATTTTCAACCTAAATATTAATATGACAGCTGTCAAATGTTACATGGAAAACCATTACTGCGTAGTAATAACGTAAACAGCCAATGTTTTTATCTGAATGACACAAAATATGTCTCTGACACCGAATTATTTGAGACAGTCTCCGATACGTCTGAGATTATCGTTAAGTTGTCTACAGAGTCTGTTATAGTGAACATTTGTTAAAAATATTTAATTTTTCAAAAGTCAGTTTTCATCTCAATACCCGTGTAAAAAAACAGCCGCTAGCAACAGCCAAATCTATGCATTAATGAACCAAGAATCATGCATACTCACATTAATAGCATACAATCAATTAATGAATACCTATAACCTTGATGATTACGATACTCACCAAGTACACTGAATATACACTAAAATTTATAATCATCATATGCTCATTAAACAAATGTGTTTATTAATTACTTCAGCAGCCGAAGAACTCTACGCCGAAGGTCACATGCAGTAGACATGTTCAAATAATAAACCACATGCGATCCAGTGAGACCAAAACGGAGACCAACTTTCATGATATTCAAAACAATTTTCTTGCTTGTTTTAAACTTGCAAGACCTGCAGCAAGTAATCATACGATTTATTTACAGTGTCTGCATAAAAGCGCGCAAAAATATATAAACTGTGGATTTTTACTATTTATTCCATGAAAATCACGTGTTTGTTAGAAATCTCCGGTATTGCCATAGAGCTTGAAAAAACTCTATATTTAGCTACAAAAGTATTCTTAATTTATTCGTCCAGGCTGCTTGAAGTACAGGTCAAACCTTCAAGGTCAGTCCAAATGCCTTCTAGCCCCATACCAGAATTAATGCAATTTTACAAATATTACAGGTGCTAATTGTACAGTGACATATCTCTGTTCGTATCATTTTCTCATTGCAATAGGAAAACACCTTTCCATAGATTGACGAGATCGATTAAGTGAGTGTAATAAACGTATCATTGGGCTTTCTACCAACGGGACAAGTTATAACGACACGGGCAATCTGTTGCTATGTGTGGTGAGTTTAATTCATTACCTGATGGGCCCTTGATTCCATAGCCTTACAGGTACCAATTTGAATCATAATCCCACAAAAGTTAACTACTGGCTGTGAATTTGTCAAAATTGTCCGCGGGGACAGCGGCAAAAGAATTGTTCCCATAAACGCTGTGATATTCAGAGAAGCGCGTGAAAAAAAATCACCTACAGGCTGGTTCTCCGGAAGTGCTTGTCAGTCGTGAAAATTAAAATGAAATCAGTGCCTCATAATGGACAACAATAGAGAAGGCAGTACGCTGTTGAAATGGCTAAAATCGCCACCCGAATCTACTCAAGGCCGATTCCATTAAATGCTATAAAACGAGGCACAAGTCCTATTATGGACTGATGAAATGTTGGAGAACAGTAAAGGTGATTGTTTCCACGAAGAGCATGATATCCTAACATGGCTTCAGGCCACTTAGGCCCTGTGAAACACGTGTTTAGCTTCGAATACATACCTATTGTCTGCAAACGTAAACAATAAAGGCAAGTGCCTATCGATGATTACTCATCTTCTGTGCACTTTTTTCATGTGGCAAACGTTTTTAAAGACACCGGTTATTTGGAGAAAATTACACAATGAAAGTGACGCTCTACTCGAATAAAGAGGAAGAATGACAATGAAACAATGCTCATGTTGTGTTTGACCATTTAACCAAATATCACTTAACAAACCTCCACAATCAGTTTTGGTAATCATCACGCCAATGTGAGAAAAAAAGAGAAAAAAATCTTGCCTTTTTCTTTATGCGAAATGGTAGTGTAACTCCTTACAAATCGGTTAATGTGTGAGCAAACATCTTCAACTCAGATTCTTGTGCCTGAATATAGAAGACTACTTTCTTTAGTTTTCAAACAAATTAGGCCTTAGGTCGTCAGAAAATCCTTGTCTGTTCTTACTTGCTTCCATCTTAAAAGCTCTTTTGCTTAATGGAATTTGAGTAGTTTTTGAGTAGTTTGAAGGAAGTGAATCAAGACATAAGACATAATACATCGATACACCCGAGCATCCAGAACATGTGTCTTGCTATTGTGTAATTAAAGATAAAACAGCCTTCAATCCACGCCCAGGGCACTGTCAGAGAAAATGTTTTTTGCTCGTGGTTGTCGACAAAGCAGCTCAGGGGATCTGTGGGAATTTAGTGCTATGGCGTTTCTTGTTATTAAGGTTGTATTTTTCTGTGTCAAGCTTACAATACTTTGGTGGACATTTTATGTAACTCTTCGGAATAACAGGAATACGTCACTTTTACTTCTGAGCAGCTAAACAATCCAGTAAACGATCTAAGGTTGATCAACGTCGATCTGAGGCTGAGACGTCGATCCGACGAAACTACGACATTAACTTTGGTTGTACTTTGTTTGTGATTGGTCGCGACCACAGATCAACATCTGTCTGACACAAAGGTTGAATAGGCGTTTGAAAAGCAATGTTGTTTAAACGTTACCTTTGGTTCGCAACCGAAATGCACCCAAAAAGCTCTTTGTGTTAGCGCTCACGCGAAATTGTAGTCATTACCGCTCACTTTGTAAGCAGAAAGAAACGAGGATGAAAAATATGAGAATTTAAGGAACACGCAAGTTTTCTTCGCCCTAATTTTGAAAAAATATTCATGAAAATTGACTTCATACGTTTCTGCGTGATCGGATGACCTAAGGGTCTATGTACTGTGACGGAAGGTGACCATACTATGATTGTCGTTGTCACATGTGCAGAGATATACATATCGTCACTTTACACGTTGTCTCGACTTTCATTTGCAACCTTTACGCGACTTTGATTAGGCGTCCGGTAATCGGCCTTTACCCAACACTGGAAGGTAGACATTGTTTCAACTTCCATAAACAACCATAACCCGATGTTGATCCGACGTCGGATACGATGTCTATTTAACGGTGATGCAACGTCGTAATATTTACTGGGAAAAACACGCTCGACCAGAAACTGAAGCAAACTGCCACCTCACTTTAACGATATGTTTAAATGCTATTTTTTATCACGAAATACGAACATACCACGTGGTGATTGAAAAAGAAGAAAAATAAACACGACGCGATTTCCAAACCAAGTACGTCTGATCGATGTCGCGTTTTGGTTGATTATTGAAGTCGAAACCAAACTTGATGTTGGATAGACGTCAAGGAACAAGCAGAGTAACGTTTTCTAGATGTGAGGAAAGCAACTTCAAATAGAAAGTGACACAGTACTTAGCTTTTGCGGTGGTTCGATTTATTTTGGGGGTCAAAACGTTTCCTTACACCGGTGTTTCATGAACTTTTCATGTGGTGTGCAGTCGGATAAGTTAAAGCATTTCTGAGTAGAACGCTGCTGTTAAAAGAAAAAAAGTAAAACGCTGGCAAACGGATAGACAACCAGGGCAATATGTCACTATGACACAGGTCATGTGACCTGTGTGTCATATGACATAGACCATGTGATCTAAACAACGGACATGCTGATGCGCCAGATTTTATTGGTACGAGGAGATGACGACTGGTGTAGTTCCTCTGCATGAAAGAGAGCTAATGACACATTAAAAGCTTCGCAAATGTTTGGGTTCGCTCCAAAAAGATGGCTCCGATTGCCCTTTACACGTTGCTTATGTTGCTAAACATAAAATAATGGTTGGGAGCATTGGAGTGCTACTTATTAAGTTGCAAAATGTTGATTTGATTAAAGAGCCCTTGTTATCAATAGCCTTACGTAAATCTAATACTAGCACGAATAATCCACTTGGAGTCAATTTGCATTGGTCAAGATGTTTGGCTTCATGGATATTAATGCCAAAAACTGGTATAAAGGGTGTGATTCGGTGAATCTGTAAAACATGCCAATAATTGCACAGGGTTTACATCATTGTTTGGTACCAGCTTTAGCAATCGATTTACTGGACCTCACCCATAAATACTGGGATACCTTTTTTCATACAAGAGTACCAAGACCCAGCTTTACTGAGTCATCGAACCAATTCTGACCTCTGACCTCTGAGTAACAGCAAAAAGTGTAAATAACAAGCTGTTGCAGAGGGCACAGCCCCCAACCGGAATGGAAAAACAAAGATGATGACCATTGTGACTTTGAAATTAGGTCAAGGCCAAAATAAAAATAACCCACTAGGTCATCTATAGGCCAAATATCATAGGAAACAGATTATCAGTGTGGAAGCAACAGCCGGCGATGAACAAATGGACGGACGGACAGACCTGCGGTCAACAGCCCTACTTCTGGAAAAGCCCCAGTTGGGGGCTAATTACATGCATTTAAATGCACTAATTACAATAGATATGCTCGAAAAGGCCAATAACTGTACACAAACATGAGGAATCATCCTTAACCATTTTCAAGCATAACTTTTCATCGTCCAAATATGTTTAACCACATGTTTGACCAAATATATGTAACAATATGTAAGACCTTTTTTGTAATCAGCTGCCTTCCATTTCGCCAAATATCCCAGTATTTGTGGGCATACGTTAGACTATATCAAGAAGTTGACGAGAGCATGATATGGATGCTATAATGCTGTACAGATTATCCCTGTGGCAAATGAAGCGTCGCGGTTTTCGGGAATGCCAGAGACTGACCTTTCATTGTGGACAAAATGCTGAAGAACGTTCGATCCTTCACTTTCGCGCGCTTGGAGTGTTTCAGTTGCAAAGTTTTTCTATTAACTGATTTACAGAAATCAGTGAGCATGAACCAGTCTTAAAAGCAAGTTAGGGATGTAACACATCTGGCCAGTCGAATAACCTGTGCATTCGACTGGCCAGTAGGAATTTCTCCTCTGCAATCTAAGTGACTACTTCACATTCAAGTCCACCCCCGATTCAAATGTCCATCCATCATGCATGTGAAATATTTCCTTTTCTTTCCACATTAGCTCCCGTACAAAGACGTGTGAATTTTCACAATATGCAATATGATTTTGAAAACCCACTTGAATTCACGAATTTGACAATTGAAAAGGACAGTCTTCGGGGAAATCTAGCTGTGCATGCACTCTCTTTGATTCTCCTCTCAAAACTCTTTTTAATTGCGTATATCGTACTCTCTCTCTAAGTGGATACATATGTTGAAATTTTCACTTTTCGGGAAACCGATCTGTTGTTTTACTATGCTGTGCCATTTGGCGCCATTTTTGACAAGGGACGCTCCTGGCTCCCGCTCTTATTGTGTATCTGCGTGCATTCACCAGTTATTTTTATTTTGTAATCTGTTTGAATTTGATTTAAGGTTAGGAAACCAGTAGCTCGACAATTTGCCTAGAAATGGTATACCTGGAGCAAGAACACTCACTATATGAATGACACCCAGGGGGTCCACTTCGTATTACATTTGTCACCATGCGTGGTCCTAAAAAAAAAAATCTGGAGAAAGGGGGGCAATTTTGAGGAAAGACGCGGTCCGTGCGGAGTGCCAATTTCGTCAACGGGGGAGGGGAAACTTTCTTTTAGTACTCCGCTATACCCACAAAAGGGGGGTTTCGTTCAGAATCGTTCGCGTTTGGTTAGAAGAGGGGGGGGGGGGTAATCTTTCTAGTTTAAGAGGGGGGGGGGGAGGTAATCTTTCTAGTTTAGCACTCCGCGTTTGAGGGTCGTTTTAAAAAGTCACGGACACGTATGGTAGTCAGTTTGTACCTGAGTCCCCCAACCCCCCCCCCCCCCCCCCCGTGGGATGTGACATTGCGTCTTGAGTCCATTGGTCTCAGTGGTCAACTGCGCCAGTTCCTCTGAAAACTGATCTATTCTTATTGCCATACTTTCTGGAGCTCTGTTGATTCCATCACCAAGTTTTCACAACCACAGAAATCGATGTCTCCTTGGTTGAAAGGTTTAATTAATATTCCGAAAAAAATCACTGTAAACCTAAAGAAGAAAATAAAGCTGCGTAACATTTGAAAGGCGGAAATATCTTGGTGGTAGGTTAGGATGAGGCATTTTAAAACACATTCTCTTGGTTAAATCCTAAGGGATCCTATGTTCTTTTAAAGCCCTGTCACTTGCAGTTAATTTAAGATAGAATTACGCCACAGCCGCTCTCCACGTGTTGTACCAACAAAGGACATTGACTGGATTAACTGTTAAAAGACACATATATAAGACATACCTGAAATGGGATGTTATTTCAACAGCCGTCATTCTCAGCTTGACTTTGAACAGATGACGTTACTACTGAGAGAGACACCTCTATTCAACTATTTGTCACTTCAAACATCGCAACAATCTTTATGCAAGAAAATGGCCCCCCTTTTTCACGATGTGTTTGATTCAAATAAAAGGATAGATAATGACATTTCATTGACAATCTGAAGAGATTAAAAACGCACCATTTCCCCAATTGCATTACGAGCGTGCCCTAAATGTGAAAATTCACATCTTACACAATAGCCACTGCTCTTCTGAGAATCACATTTGAATAGTATTTATAAAGAGGCCATCACGGAACCTCTATCACATTATCTATTCGCAGAATGGAAAGGAACAACAGACAAAAAAGAGAGGACATTATTCGGCTTTCTTCAAAGATAAAATGGGATGATATTTGTCGGGAGATAATGTAAACAAGTCAAATAAGGATTGTAATCTATGCAAAATACATGAAGTGTTTACAGGTTCTGTTCAGATCAATAACCTCTTTTCTAAAAAAATTGTTTTCTGTACAACATCAGCTCACTCGCAGGCGAAATACTAAATTTGGCATTGGGTGGACAGGTCACAGTGTGGGAACATTTTTATGTGTGTAGATAACGTTGGAGAGACGTCCATAATCCGAAGTCTAATCAAAGTTGTGTAATGGTTGCAAATAGAAGTCGAAACAACGTCTGTAGCTCGGCGTTGTGTGGTCGTCGGGAAAATATTAATATAGAACTGCCGTCAGGACAGCCACAATCACACAGTGTATACCTTACCTTTGAGTTATCCGATCACATAGAATACGTATGGAGTCGATTTCCATGAATATTTTCCGATTCGCATATTTTGCGTGCTCGGTTTAGTCTCTTTTCAAAGTCACCTGTCCTGGCTACCATTTCCAGTGAGCGATAAAACAAGGATGTTGCTTTTTTGGTTGTGAGCCCGACATGTATACAACGACTTTTGGACGTATATCCACATCGATTGTCCGATATCTATTCGGTTGCACCAAAGACGTCCATTATGCGTCGGAGAAAGTTGCGTTTTGATTGCTACCAAAAGCAAAGTATAAACATGCTTGCGTCGATTCAACGATGTTTCATAGACATTCCAAGACGTCAACTTCTGGTTGCGACCAATCAAAACCAAAGTACAACAAGAGTTAATGTTGTGTTTTGGTCGGATCGACGTCGCGGTCTCGAATAGAAATTGGATCGACCTTAGAATTTTTACTGGGTAGCCATTCCTGAAATTTCCCTTTATTGCCACGCCTGTTTTTGCAAATATTACTCCCCCTGTTGGAATGACTGCCCTTTAGAAATAAGGTGGAGCTGGAAAGTCACTTCATAAACTATTTCATAACTACTGATCTGCTATTGGCAATTACCGATTAAAAATATTTTATGGAAACCGGATGTTTTCTTACTGCACGAGTCTAAAAGTCCTATTTTGACAAGTAATTTTTTCTCAAGAGAATAGCAGTGTTGATGAGGACTCACACGACAACATCATTATGTACTAATACACACTTAGAAAAGTTTTAAAAAATCAATATGTGCTCTTGTTGAGATAAAATGTAAGACCGGTTCATTACGTGCTCATATAAGTACAGTGTCACAGCAATTTTTACGGAAATAGAGACGACACGGTTGCATTATGGAGAGATGGGAGTTACGCAAATTTGAAAACTTACCTTCCGGATGTTTTTACTTTTGGAACGTAAGCGACAACCATTTTTGAGCATGTTGATCTGACGTTTTATTTTCGTAAAACGCTCTTTTGCATGGAAAACCGTAATTCGCGTTCTCCACTTTTATACGGGTTTTCTCGTAACTTTTTTCTAGTGGCTCGAATAGTCCCGCCCTTGGTTACAACCAATCAACATCCTTGGTACCTTGTTACCAAGTCTCATTCTAGTGTTGTCCTACTGCACCAACCACACCTCGGTACATTATGATAAAAGTATAGAACTCGAATTACGCTTCTACTCGTAAAAGAGCGTTTTACGAAAATAAAACGTTAGTTTGACTTCGTAAAAGCCCCGAATTCGCTTATCTCCACTTTTATAGTGGACTAACACAGGAGTCGGGGTGAACTGCGTTGTGAGCCAAGCCTAGAAAATTTCCCAAAATTTAGCTTTTACTTAAAATAACGTACCGTGTTCCGTCTGAAGGTAAAAAAGCGTATATAAAACACCACTAATGGATCGTTAACGTGTTTAATGTGCCTTAGTTCAAAATATAATCGAGTTGGTGAACAACTCTGGCACACGAAAGGACGAACATACCAAAAGAGAGAACACGTAGAGAAGACGCACCGATGACCAAGCTCTGCTCTGTTATCACCCTTGCTAACACAATCGCCCTCCATCCTTCCACGAGATGGTAACCTAACCTATGGCAAAGCTCGATCCGAGAATACGTACAGTAATCTCTTTTTATGAATGTTTTCACAAACATGATTGCGGAACCAAGTCCGCGTAGCTAACTATGTGACCAAGCAGTTGTAACACTGAGGGATGCTTGGTCACAGTAGTTGTAAAACGACAGTTCTGGAACAGGAAGTGACGTCATCAGTCTTGTAACCATGGTGACAAGGACCTAGGCGGCAGACGGGCTAACCCTAGGACATACTATGGTGAAACCCATTATGACGTCACACTAGGCGACGTAACCATGGTGAGAAAGTGAGGACCTCCCCCCCCCCCCAGCACATACTATGTGCTGACTCCCCCCCCCCCCCTAGGAGAGAAAAATCATCACAGCGAAAAAGGTCGATAACTTCCGTCATGCTCAACCGCTTTGAATGAAAATTTTACCGTTTGATTCAGTTTTATATCTAGTTTTGACATGAAGTGGTCACAGGCTATTTGCGCAGCTGGCTGTATCCATAATTGTGACATGCCGCCATTTCAACTTTGTAAAAAGTGAAAAAGTGGGATAACTTCCGTCATGGTTAACCGATTTGCATAAAAATTTTACCGTTTGATTCAGTTTTATATCTAGTTTTAACATTAAAAGATCACAAGCTATTTGCACATCTGGCTGTAGGCATAATTGTGGCATACCGCCATTTTAGCTTTGTAAAAAGTGAAAAAGTCAGGTAATTTCCGTCATGGTTAACCGATTTGCATGAAAATTTCACCATTGGATTCAGTTTTATATCTAGTTTTAACATTAAGTGATTACAGGCTATTTGCACAGGTGTGTATGTATAATTGTGAGATGCCGCCATTTTAACTGTGTAAAAAGTGGAAAAGTGGGATAACTTCCGTCATGGTTAACCGATTTGCATTAAAATGTCACCATTGGATTCAGTTTTATATCTAGTTTTAACATTATTAAGTAGTCATGGGGGCTATTTGCACCGGTGGCTGTATGCATAATTGATTCACCTTAAAATTTTAACTTTAAAAAAGTGGAAAAAGTGAGATAATTTTCGTTATGGTTGACCGATTTGAATGAAAATTTCACCATTTGATTCAGTTTTATGTCTAGTTTACAGTAGTTATAGGGCTGTTTGCACAAATGGCTGTATGCATAATTGATTAATCTTAAAGTTTTAACTTTATAAGTGAGATAACTTCCGTCATGGTTAACCGATTTGAATGAAAATTTCACCATTTGATTTAGTTTTATGTCTCGTTTATAGTGATTATAGAGACTTTTTGCATAGATGGCTGTAAACACTATGTGGGAGCACACCACCATTCAAAGATGGTGTTCGAATGGCAAGCACCGCTTCCCCTTCCATTCAAACATGTGTTCGAATGACAAGCCTCCCATTCAAAGACGGTGTTCGAATGGCAAGCGCCTCCATTCAAAAATGTGTTCGTATTATTTTTTATTTTTCTGAACATATTACGTCACAGTATTGTTAAACAAGTTTTTTTATTTCAACAAGCTGTGTAACAATTGTGCAACAAGTTGTTGTACAACAATTGTTCAAGAAGCTGTTGTTCAACAAGTTCAACATGTTGAACATGTTGTTCAAAAAGTTCAACATGTTCAACATGTTCAACACGTTGTTGAACAAGTTGAACATGTTCAACATGCTGTTGGCTAAGTTGAACATGTTCAACATGTTCAACATGTTGTTCAACATGTTGTTCAACAAGTTGTTGTTCAACAAGTTGTTGCTCAACAAGTTGTTGTTCAACATGTTGTAGTTCAAGCAGTTGATGCAACAATAGCAGCCAGTTCAGAAAAAAACAAGACATATATTGAATAGTTTTATTAATACACTTAAATACACACAGCTTAAATCTATAACAATACTACAACATTTGTTGATTTACAAAGTCTTTATTATAAAGTTTAGTCAAACAAGTCTATTTTTCTTCATCTGCTTCACTCTTTTCCATCTCACTGTCCTCATCCATATCGCTTTCTTCGTCGCTGCTTTCATCTTCCTCCTCCTGATCTAGAAGCTCTTCAAAGAATGCATCATATCTTCTTATAGCCGCCTTTAGTGCCTTTGAATACTAGTAATGTTTTTCATCAACAAAGTAATTAAAGTCTTCTAAAATGGTTTGCTAATGTTCGTTTTGTTCTAGACGTTGGGTATATTTGAATAGTCTCATAAACAGTTGTTTAAGTCGACGCTTATAAATGGGTCGAAAGTCATCACTTGCTATTTCACGCGCATCTTCAAGCCCTTGCTCTTCATATTCCGAAACCTTTTCTTGAAATTTGGCATCATATTCATCGTAGACTTCTTGAACCATAACATGCCAAACACAGTCTATTTCTGACTCACTTTTAGAGTCTGTTTCTGACTCACTTTCAGAGCTGCTGTCATCATCACCCTCACCACAATGTTCCATATGTTTGAACAAAGCTTCTTGACTGTTGTATAACGCACCACATTCTGTACAAGCATGTGCATTCTTTTCAGTCATGTTGGCGCTTTGACTTTCCATAGAAGACTCATCTAAAGTTTCAGTGATAGGTGGTTTTACAGGGTTTTCCATATCTATCTCCAATTCTTCTTCTGAAGTGTGAGCATTCTTTAAGTGCCTTTGAAGGCTTTGTGGCCAATTGTAAGATTTCAAACAAATGTTGCATTTATGCATCCTTTCGTTTCAACATACACTTTCCAAATGATGAAAAAGCCCTTAAACATAGCCTTATATACAACTTGTTGAACAACATGTTGAACATGTTCAACTTGTTGAACAACATGTTGAACAACATGTTAAACAACATGTTCAACAAGTTCAACATGTTCAACATGTTGTTGAACATGTTGTCTACGGTTAGGGTTAGGGGTAGGGTTATGCCGCTTAGGGTAGTTTAACGTCATGACGTCTTTATGACGTCATCATGACGTTATTATGACGTCATCACGTCATCATTATATCGTAATAACGTCACTCGAACAGTCGCGCGCTTAAAAAAACTGACTCAGAACCGGCATGTCACAATTATGCATAATCACTTAAATCACTTAATGTCCAAACTAGATGTAAAACTGAAGAAAAATGGTGACTGTTAAAACTAGATATAAAACTGAAGCCAATGGTGAATTTTTCATGCAAACCGGTTAAACATGACTGAAGTTATCCCACTTTTTCACTTTTTACAAAGTTAAAATTGGCGGCCTCTAACAATTATGCATACAGCAAGCTGCGGAAATAGCTTGTGATCACTCACTATTAAAACTAGATATAAAACTGAATCAAACGGTAAAATTTTTATGCAAATCGGTTAACCATGACGGAAGTTATCCCACTTTTTAACTTTTTACAAAGTTAAAATAGCGGCATGTCAAAATTATGCAGACAGCCAGAAGCGCAAATAGCCTGTGACCACTTCATGTCAAAACATCGATATAAAACTGAATCAAACGGTAAAATTTTCATTCAAAGCGGTTGAGCATGACGAAAGTTATTGTCCTTTTTCGCTGTGCTGATTTGCTCTCCTAGGGGGGGGGGGGGTGTGGGTCGGCACATAGTATGTGCTACGGGGGCCTCACTTTATCACTATGGTTAGGCCACCTAGTGTGACGTCATAATGGGTTTCACACATAATATGTCCTAGGGTTAGCCCGTCTGCCGCCGTGGGGGGTGTCCTTATCACCATGGTTACGAGACTGATGACGTCACTTCCTGTATCAGAACTGTCGTTTTACAACTACTGGTCACTCACACATTTATACATAAGTAAATTCATTATCATGAACAAACATGAATTCGCCATGGTCAAACACAAATTGACATTTCAAAGTTTACAAAGTAAATAAGAACCAAGCTAGAGATTTAACACGCAGTAACCCTGTGCTCATTCAATGCATGAGCAGAACACTATTTGATGCACAATGAAAGCACTACAACGTGCCAATGTACGATTTTGAACACTACTTAAAAGAAACCAGCTAGTCTAGCTACTTGATCTCTGCGAGCCCGACTCTAGTGGCCATAGCGGATGCACCCAGGGGGGGGGGGGGGTGCGTAGTGTGTGTAAATGTACACCTGTCCCCAGTACCACCGTTCTCGGGACACTGAGCCATAACTAGAGCTCCAGGTGCTCCTGTCTCATAGGGATTGGTGGGTGTCACGACACAGCGACTTTGGTTCTGGCTCCTCTTGAATTTGCATGAGCCGTTGCCGGTGCGCCGCAGGGCATCCTTGTGCTTGGGTCTGCCTCTGCCTTTAGCCGTCATTCCATTGCAACAGACAGGAGTTAGTTAGAGACTATAGCTTCAGCAGCCACGAAAGGGCCCAGAGAGTATATAGGCTGGACAGTTCGCACTGGGAATAGTCTTTTAGGTAATACTTAATGAATGAATTAGGTGCCGACCAATTAACCCGCTTTCAGAATGTCTGTCAGAGATACACTACGTAGAGCCCTGACTTGAGTTGGCAACTTGCCTTACTTGATAGGCTGTAACATTACACAGATCTCTTTCTGTTTGGGCTTTACCGTAGGCGTTCTGAATTACATTTTTTATGTACTTGGAAATGGTCCGTTTTGGCAGATCTTTACTGAACTTGGGCATGAAGGAAATGATCAAGGCTTTCTGTCCTTGTTTTCTGTAGCTTTCCCACAGTTGAAGATACTTACGTAGAACCTGAACCGGACAGAGATATACTACGCCTGGCTCCGTATCTCCCTCCGGCAAGGCTGGCCGTGTTATTTGCTGCAAGGTAAGAAGACCCGCGGTGGAGATGTGGGTCTTGCCCATAAATCCTGCCCTCAGTCTCAGAAAGACTTTACTCCACTCACCGCTCTCTTTCATGATCTTACGATTCAGGCCGTGGATTCCTCCCATTCTCTTGCCTGAGGCCAGTGCTAATAGAAAGGTTAATCTTACCGTTGCGTTTTTGGGGGTTATAATATCGTTCCAAAAATGTCTGCTATCTGCAGATAGTTTAGGACCAAGGTCAGGTCCCACTGTGCTATGTTAATGACCGACGGGGGAGAGTTTACCCTGAAGTGTCTGAAAAACATAGACACCGCCTGGTCCTGTCCTGGGTCATAGCCCGTCGAGGTCGAACTTATGACCGCTCGATAGCTCCCAATCGAATCCACCTTCAGGTATTTGGAAGTGAGAGGTGATTGAGGAAATCTGTCACTACTGCTAGCGTATCTTGGAATGGGTCTAACTGGGTCTTAGCGCACCAACAGGCAAACTTGTTCTACTATGACCGATACACCTTCGCTGTGGACTCACTATGATTATTTATCATTTTTTTCTGCCACATAATTGGAGAATCCTTGCCTCTCTAGGAAGAAGGGGCAGGCGCCACAGGTGTAAGCCTAGGAGGTAGGGGTCGGGTGGAGGCATGTCCAGCTGGAATGAGACAAGATCTCTGGATGACACGGTAGTCTCAGGCACTTGCTCAGTATGTAAAACCAAGGATCATCAGGTGACCATGGGGCTATCAGGAACAGGTCTGGTTTTGAGTAGTAGTGCCCTCGGGATAGCTCGCAGTAAGATTGCCTGAAGGGGGAAGGCGTATAGTACTCCGTCTCTAAACCACTCGCAGGTCAGGGCGTTGATTGCCCAGGCCCGTGGATATGGACACGGAGAGACATACCTCGGAAGCTTGGTCGTCAGTGGATTTGCAAGCAAGTCCAGGGTTGGTCTTCCTCATGGAGAGTGCTGGCTTACCCACGCTAAAGCCTGGGCTGATAGATACCACTCTGTGTGTTTTACCTGACCGATTCTGCTGACACGTTCCAGGACCCTCCCCAATGTCGAGCTCATAGGTGGATCCTTTTCCCCCGAGCCAGGCACAGGATGCTGTTGGTTAGCTAGGTGAGTTGCTGGAACCTGGTACCCCTCTGCTTGTTCAGATAAGCTACTGCTGTGGAGTTGTCTAAGTGGAACTCTACATATCTCCCTTCCAAAGCTTGGGATAGGTCGATTAAGGCTATCCAAAGCACCTGTAGCTCTAGCCAATTTATGTCACGGTTTCTTATCTGCCTCGGCCACAAACCCTGACCTATTCTGCCCTTGTAATGAATCTCCCACCCTGATAGAGACGCGTCAGTCTGTATCTGTACCTCCGGGTGTGGATGCGAAAGGAACCCCTTCGGCGGTGACTTTTCCGTCGTACCACCAAGTCAGAGCCTAAAGTGCTTTCTTGGAAATATACATTGTGGCCTTGGGATGCCTCCCTTTCCACAGGACATGTCTGATTTCGGCCTGGAAAGATCTGTAGTGGAGTTTTCCTAGCGGAACTGTCTTCTCTGTTGCTACTAGACAGCCCAAGAGGGATTCCATTTTTGCCAGACTTACCTTCGAATGCGGTTTTATGGCTTGGATGGGTGTGCGGATTCTTTCCAAACGCTCGGGGCTGGGATAAGCCCTTGTCAGGCTTAAATCCCATCTTTCTCCTAAGGATACCATAATTTGTTTTGGACGAGCTCGGACTGCGTGGAGATTCGCCAAAAGACCTACCTTTGTCGCTTTGCTTGACCAAGGTCTGCGTTTGCCCTCTCACCGTGTCTTGGTCGTGATGTGCCAGTAACAAGTCGTCCAAGTTCTGGAAAACTAACATACCTTGGATTCTGACCCATATGTGGGAATATTCATGATCAATGTGAAGACATAGGGAGCTGTAGAGAGACCGAACGGGATAGCCTGATACCAATACTTCTTTTCCTCTATTTGGAAACAAAGGTATTTCCAGGACGAGGGATGAAATGGTACGTGTAAATACGCGTCGGACAGATCTATGGACGTGCCCTACATGCCCGCTTTCAGTGAGTCCTGTATTAGCTGGGCCGTGTCCATCTGAAAGGGTGTGATCCACAGAGACTGACTTAGGTTGGAAAGATCTATGAATAACCTCGAACATCCCGATTTTTTTGGGTACCAGAAAGACCCTGGTGAAAAACCTTCTTGGTTTTCCGGCATCTCCCTTATCGCTCCCTTGTGCAATAAGACCTCTACAATGTCCTGCAAGGCTTGGTGCTTTGTCGTGTCTTGGTCGTAAGACTGCCTGTGGCTTGGCTGTGTAGAGGTATGGGGGAGGTAACCCCGTGGGTCCCCTCTGAATAGAAGTGCGTGGCCATCTGAATGGAAGTGCGTAGCCCTCTCTCAGCCAACGTTCCCTCCTGAGAGATACTTTGGTTGATTGTTACCTGCACTGTTCCGAGTCTTGCTGCCGCTCTGAAGCTAGGCTTCTTTGGAGGAGAAGCCCGCGCCTTGCTGCTCGACCTCGACCTCTCTTGGCGTGGCGGTTGAGGGTATCTGCGCTTCTATGGGCGCAAGAATTGTCTGGTTGTCCTTGCCATGAGAGCCAAGTCCTGTGAGAGGGACCTGCTTTCATGGTGCACCCTTTCTTTCTGGACCAGCAGTGCGTCACGTCGCAGATATACCATCGAAGTGGCTAATTAGGTTACCAGTTTAACCACATCCCTGGTCGCTAGGGCCAGGTACTCGAGTAGCTTGAGTGCAACCGGATCCGTTAGTCGCAGATCATCCACGCGTTTTCAAGCTCACTCAGCGTATGGTCCTGGGAGGACATGATATTCAGCACGTGTCTAGCTGAGCTTTCAATGGGCTTAGCATCCCTCTCGACCAGTGGAATGTCTGAGTCCTGGCGGACCGACGGTATAGAAATCTGCGCGCTTGACGGGCTGCTCCAACGCTTCCAATGGGGTGAGGTTGTCAGAGGAACGGTAGGGGCTCTGTTTCACTTCGCAGTGCTTGGAGGGGTGGAAACGTGACAGCACTTGTTCCTTGCTGGCGTCTGCGCGTTTGAAATACAAATACCGTACCGAGCGTTGGTTATCCCTTCGCTGGTCTTCAACACCATGAAGGTTTCTGGTTGGGGAATGGCGGCTTGTGATGTCATACGGATCGTTACTCTGAAACTGGACATCCTCACTCAATACCCGCGAGTCTGGCAATCTCCTGTATGGCATCCCGGAATTGTAAGTTTTCGGGGGCCACTGACTCTAGTGGTGGAGAGATCGGTGTCTCTGGCACGGGTGAGAAGTCTGGGGACGACGGGGTGCGAATTGGCCGTCTGTCCGCTTCCTTCTATAGTCGCTTACCCTTGCCCGGAGAGAGAATGGGATCGGTCGAGCGGAGTGGAAACTGCACCAGGGGCGAGAACTCACTGGGTGAATCACCTTCCTCATCACCCTCTGCACCCAACTCCTCGTCCGAGCTACGACCCTCGGTGTGCGACAGAGCCGGTTCCTCCTTGGCTACCAAGTCTGCGACTGGCGATTAGATAGCCCTTTCTCGGCCTCTGGGGATGGCAGATAGCCGAGCGAATAGAGTCTCTTGCAACTCTTTGATCTGTTTATGGATTTGCGACTGCATGCCTAAAAACGATGGAATGTTCAGTGACTGCGACTGGGGTTGCTGGCGCGTATCCAAGAATTCCAACGGGACGTTCGAGTGTGGAGGAATGCCAAACTCCCCTACATGGCTAGTAAGCACGCACCGAACTCCGTATGTGTCACTGTCACACTGTCTTTTGCTGAGGTGGGCACGGGTTGTGGTGATATTAAGTTTGATTCCTCGGAGAGAGTTTTTCCGTTTTCTAGTGGAGTGCTGACCAGGCTTTGTCAATGATGACCATCTCCCCCACTGCAGACAAGTCTAACTCCACCATCGTTTCCTAGGTAGCCGTTGGCGCTTTCTGGGCACTTCGAAGTTCGACTCCGTACCCCTGTCCGTACACACCGGGGATGACACCAGCGAACATGTTCTTGGCATTTCGAATGAAAGGGACTGCACCTTGCGACGCACTCTCCGTTTCACGTTCTTGGTGCGGATCTTCTCTAAGGCGCCCCAGTCCTGTGGGGATAGGTATGCACACTCCTCGCAGGTATGAAGTACGTCACAGAGGGGAATGTCTATGTCCCTTCTGCATTTGTCACAGAGAGAGAGAGTGAGGATTGACTGCTGACACCGGATGGACGAACGAAATCTTCGGACTGCTGAGGAGTAGGTTGGCTTCTGTCATGTCTGAAAACGAAGTAGAAGAAGGCGTGCTTGAACGCAAATTACTAATACTCAACTCAGAACGCTGAAATCTGTACAGAACCAAGCTCTTTGCTATGGAGAGGAACGTATTGATGACTCCTAGCGCGAGAGAATGCAGGGGGTGACGCAGAACCGACCAAGGACACACTCGGTCTTGATAATGACCAAGAACCGATATGGTCCTTTGCCCTTGGTTCTTGGTAACTCACCTGACCAAGATGTACCAAGTCTTGTGTGCGCACCTGGGCCTTGGCACCTCTTGGTACATGGTTGGTACTAAGCACAGAAATGTGCCTTGGTGTTACGTCAACTTGCTCAGAACCAGGTACCCAGTGGGTACCAGGTACCCAGTGGGTACTGCGTTCAGGCGGTTCTCGGCACAGACCTGTCTCGGAAAGTACTCAGCAAAAACACTGATTGCTGCCAAGGCTAGGCTAGCTGCAAGGTACCACATCTGCCGAGCAGAAATAGGCGACTGCCAGGGTTGCGTTCAGGCGGTTCCCAGTAACCCTGTCCTGTGCTGGGTTACGACAGCCTGCTAGGAAGCACCAAGCTACGCAGCTTGGTCATAAGTGACCAAGGCGGGAAAAGTAGCTTGAAATCCGGCCAGACATCAGCAATCTGAAATGAATCGGCTCCTAAATTTGTTGTCAGTAAGTACGCCCAAACTAGAAAACGGTGGAAACCTACTAGTTAAATTTTTCGGGGAAAGGCAACCCCCGTAATGCAAACCTAGATTTACTAGTAGAGAGCGTAGGAAGGCAAGATCTCCATATTACGCGAGCCCACGACGCTCGTGTTAACACAATTGAAAAGTGAAAGTATTATCCAACGTTTAATAACAAATTCGGAGAAATTCACCTTAGACTGAAGGCAGCAAATAAAAATTTTTTTTCTGCCTAGCCAAAACGCGTGTGGTTGGTACCGCACAAAATACGAGAAATGAAGCCTGGTAACAAGGTACCAAGGATACTGATTGGCTGTGATCAAGGACGGGACTAGTCAATGCACTAGACAAATTTTTAGTTCCTAGTTGCGTGATTCTTAGAGTCTTGCGAGAAAACCCGTATAAAAAGGGGGATAAACGAATTCGGAGCTTTTAAGAAGTACAAGCTACGTTTGGAGATTGCGTTTCAGGTACATGCATCACGTTAGATTTGATGCACGTTTACCTCGCACAATGCTTCGTTCACACTACGCACAGCTCGCACCCTAAGTTCCACATACGTTCACTAAGTCCTAGCTACCTTCAGTCCCTTCCCCCAACAAATTAAAAACAGTCATCGAATTTCACTGTGTCTCGAAATTTACTAGAAATGGGTTCGAATAAAATATATTGATTGTGAATTCTAAATGGTCATTTATTAAGCATCTCATCTCCACAGAAACTTTTCGAAATACACAATTCACAGGATTTAAACAATCCTTCTGTCCAGCCAAGGAACAGCACCAAGGTTGTTGAAGCAGTGGGTAAGCAGCAGTCGTTGTTGCCGGTGTTGCCCTCCATATCCCTCATGTGCACTCCTTTCCTCCAGGCACCAGGTACAACACGATGGTCTTGATCTTGAACCCCACGGTATCTCAACAGATAAAGGCCATGTAGAGCACAGCACGCTTCAGTTATGAGTGTCTCATTTGCAACATTCAGGCAAATGAGTCTGTTGCATAAAATACCAAAAACACTATTCAAGCAATAAATTGTGAACAACAGCAAAGCTAATAATGAAATAAAAATGAATACAGATCAATGTGGGGATCAATTTTCAAAAAATTTACAAAACAATTTTTTAACAATTTTAGAAAAGCAACAATTTCCACCTGAGAGTTAATGGCAAACATCAACTGTGGTTCTAGTGGCTTTCAGTTTCTCTGGGCGTCCAAGCCTGCCTCCGATAGTTGGATCGCAACGGACAAAATCTCTGTGAGATATCGGATCCTCGGCCTCTAGTTCCAACATAAGATTGTCGTAGTACCCAAGGTGGGGGGGGGGGGGGGATGGGGGGGGGGTCTGGATATAAACCCTCTGACCCACACGGCCCTCCGCCCTCTCCGACTCCTGTTATCTTCCAACAGCTTCACAGCGTTGTTCAGACCCTGATTTTCCGGAAGGGCCCAAGTATCTCCTCCCTCAAATAATTTTCTGCGTATCAACGAGCCCAGACCCTGTTGAGAATATTCGGCTCAATTGTTTAGGCAAGCATATTAGGTTAAATTGATATCAAATGACAAATGCTCAACGCGATAGCTTTGATAACAGACGCAATATATTTAAAATATTTGAGTAGAAAATTACTATATTTTCCTGGGAGGGGAGGGGGCACGCGCTATCATGTGTTACCATGCGTTTAAAAACGCGGAGAAAGCGGTAATTTTTGCAACCAGCCACAGTCAGTACGTAGTGCAAGTTTCACAACAAAGCTGGACAATTTTCATTCAGTATTCCACATTTCTTACAAAAAGAGGGGGGCGGTTGTTTCGGAACTGCACTCCTTGTCCAACACAGAAATGGAGACCTGAAAAAATGTGCATATACATCTCAAGTGTTCATGTGTATTTAATTTTGTTCTTTTCCCGAAACACAATTCCACTTCGATGCTGCTTCCTTTGTGCGCGAATCTGCAACTTAAATGTTTTGAATTGGTTTCAGCTTATGTGTATTATACGGGAACGTTATTGCACAAGGGAACTCAAGTTGTCTCACAGTATGCGGAATTTGATAGACGTCATATACCATGGTTATAAATAGAAAAATGTATGCATTTCCAGTATACCCTTTCTATGTGCGAAATGTATCGAAAGGAAACGGAAAAAAGTTGTGAGCGCCTTACCAGTGAAAAGTGATAAAAATAAAAGTGAATGACAGATAAATTAGGAAAATTGCATAAAATCAAGTGATTCTTGATCTGGATAAAACACAACCCAAAACAGAAGTGTTTTGTACAGGCGAATCTCTTCGTAAGCAAAGCATTTGCTGTAAGTAAAAGAACACACAGATCGTGGCTTTTAGAAGGGCAATTGTGCAAATTTATGTTGTATTTCCCACTTGCAAACTTCGTTTGCAAATGGGAATAAGTTTGTAGTTTTTCCCGAAATTTCTGCCCTTTTTTTTTTCCTTTTTTTTTTCTCTTTTTTTTTTCCGTCACGGAGGTTTCCAGAAAACTCCTCCTACGCTATTTGACGTAGGACGACGAAATTTGGCACAGTGATAGAGGGTGACGAGATGTCGTCAAATCCGCAAAATTTTTTGACCTTGACCTTGAAGGTCAAGGTCAAATTTGAGGTCAAAGTTTTTCTGACCTCAAAGTGGTTTCCAGAAAACTCCTCCTACAGGGTTTGTCGTAAAAAGACGGCATGTGGCAGAGACATAGAGAGTAATGAGTTGTCGTCAAATCCGTAAAATTTTTTGACCTTGCACCCCAGAGGTCAAGGTCAAATTGAGGTCAAAATATTTTTGAAAACACCTATTAATCAAGAAAAGTAGCCAAAAAGGTGCTCAAATCCCAGTGTGAATGCATAAAACGTACTAAGTAAAGGGGAAACTTTCATCACTAACCTTGACCTTGAGGGTCAAGGTCAAAGGTCACGTGACTTCACGCGTCCTTAACGACAGGCCGACTCATCTCGAAAACGGTTAGAGATAGAGCGATTTTGAGCTTATTTTCGACCCTTTGGGCCTAAACAACGTTACACAAGAGGTACCTCGGTGACCTTGACCTTCTGGGTCACGGTCAAGGTCAAAAACCGGAAGTTGACTATTTTCTCGAAAACGGTTAGAGATAGAGCGATTTTGAGCTCATTTTCGACCCTCTGGGCCTAAACAACGTTACATAAGAGGTACCTCGGTGACCTTGACCTTCTGGGTCACGGTCAAGGTAAAAACACCGGAAGTTGACTATTTTCTCGAAAACGGTTAGAGATAGAGCGATTTTGAGCTCATTTTCGACCCTTTGGGCCTAAACAACGTTACATCAGAGGTACCTCGGTGACCTTGACCTTCTGGGTCACGGTCAAGGTCAAAAACCGGAAGTTGACTATTATCTCGAAAACGGTTAGAGATAGAGCGATTTTGAGCTCATTTTCGACCCTTTGGGCCTAAACAACGTTACACAAGAGGTACCTCGGTGACCTTGACCTTCTGGGTCACGGTCAAGGTCAAAAACCGGAAGTTGACTATTATCTCGAAAACGGTTAGAGATAGAGCGATTTTGAGCTCATTTTCGACCCTTTGGGCCTAAACAACGTTACATCAGAGGTACCTCGGTGACCTTGACCTTCTGGGTCACGGTCAAGGTCAAAAACCGGAAGTTGACTATTATCTCGAAAACGGTTAGAGATAGAGCGATTTTGAGCTCATTTTCGACCCTTTGGGCCTAAACAACGTTACATCAGAGGTACCTCGGTGACCTTGACCTTCTGGGTCACGGTCAAGGTCAAAAACCGGAAGTTGACTATTATCTCGAAAACGGTTAGAGATAGAGCGATTTTGAGCTCATTTTCGACCCTTTGGGCCTAAACAACGTTACATCAGAGGTACCTCGGTGACCTTGACCTTCTGAGTCACGGTCAAGGTCAAAAACCGGAAGTTGACTATTATCTCGAAAACGGTTAGAGATAGAGCGATTTTGAGCTCATTTTCGACCCTTTGGGCCTAAACAACGTTACATCAGAGGTACCTCGGTGACCTTGACCTTCTGGGTCACGGTCAAGGTCAAAACCCGGAAGTTGACTATTATCTCGAAAACGGTTAGAGATAGAGCGATTTTGAGCTCATTTTCGACCCTTTGGGCCTAAACAACGTTACGTAAGAGGTACCTCGGTGACCTTGACCTTCTGGGTCACGGTCAAGGTCAAAAACCGGAAGTTGACTATTATCTCGAAAACGGTTAGAGATAGAGCGATTTTGAGCTCATTTTCGACCCTTTGGGCCTAAACAACGTTACATAAGAGGGACCTCGGTGATCTTGACCTTCTGGGTCACGGTCAAGGTCAAAAACTGGAAGTTGACTATTATCTCGAAAACGGTTACAGATAGAGCGATTTTGAGCTCATTTTCGACCCTTTGGGCCTAAACAACGTTACACAAGAGGTACCTCGGTGACCTTGACCTTCTGGGTCACGGTCAAGGTCAAAAACCGGAAGTTGACTATTATCTCGAAAACGGTTAGAGATAGAGCGACTTTGAGCTAATTTTCGACCCTTTGGGCCAAAAAGACGTTATATAAGAGGTACCTCGGTGATCTTGACCTCCTCCGTCATGGTCAAGGTCAAAAACTGTAAGTTGACCAGTATCTCAACAACGGTTAGAAAATTGAATTTGATTTATTTGTGCCCAAATGAGGTTACATTATATTTATTTCGATGGCCTCGTTCAAGATAATAATCCGGAAGCTGACAATTATGTCGAAACACTGAAAATTGTGTGTTTGATTAAATATATTGTGTCTCTGCCCTTGCAAGTGGGTGCTATTTCGCTACGTGTAGCGAAATTCGGTCTAGTTATTTTTGTCTTATAAAAGCAGCTTGATAATGGCGAAGCGCCCTGGGGAAACACAAGACTAACTTACGTGCTAAATAACAAAAAAAAAAAAAAAAAAAAAAAAAAAAGCAGCTGCCAGCACATTGAATCTTTTTTATACCAACAATGTGTTCTTCATTATTCGTCATTAATACGTACTATAAAACATATCAGCAAGTTCAAATTTCAAACATTCAGAGGGTATTGTCCTCTAATAATTTATAGTACTTTTCTGGTTCAAACCTGAAAAGGATAAAGTAATAAACATTCTGTCAACTGGTTCGGAAATGCGGACAAACAGAGGTTGAAACACGGAGGCTTGAACTTAATTACGGAGATTGTCTTTATTTTCTAACAAACGTTTATACATAATAATCCAATTCATAACGTTAAAAATATTGCAAAATTCTGCTTAACCTTGTTAAACTCAACTTTTACTTCGCAAAAGCTTTGAATTCGCTTATCTCCACTTTTAATGGGTTCCCTTCCAGTAATATTTACCACGCAATATAAAAAAGAACTTTTTGAGGTACTGTTCAAGATACTCTAACCCTTCCATCCATCCTATGGCCAATCAGAATGCCCGAGACGTCGTCTGCTAGTCTCGTATAAACGACATTCCCTTTTTGCGTGGCGTCGATACAACACGCCATTCTGTGTGCTGCCGGTTTTTTGCAGCAAGGGAACTGGTTTAAGGTGCGAATTGCTTCATTTTTTACTTAATTCACTGCCTAATGGATTGTTTTATCTATTATTGTGCGTTGGGATAAATTTATGGAGCCGAAGTGTGTTTATTCGCCATCTTACTCTTCGGTCTGATTAGGTTGAGTTTGCACGATCACGGAGACACTTTCCTAGTCCCGAGAAGTGCGCCTCTTTCTCCACTTTCATTCAGATCGAGGAACTTACCAGTTCCACCTCAGTTCGTCTAGGAGTAGGATCTTTTCAGGCTGCTGGACCTGATCAGACTCCAAGCTTTACCAGCCAGCTGTGTCATCGCGGAAATGGCCAGTTTTTGCTTAAGCTTTACTCCATGGGTCGCTTCTCAGTCTTTGTAGAGCAGGTTCTGCAAGTCTGACAGCGTTCTCCGACGAAAAGAGACGTTTTCTGTGACGTCTGAGGGTCATTTTCTTTGCCAGGACCGTTTTCCCTTTGTGGTCTTACGGTCACGGGTGCGAGAAGACCATTCTGGTCCAACGGGATTCACAAAACCCGTTACGGTCCGATGGTCCCAGGTGCATCTGAGGCAAGAGAGATCCATATCCGACACGGGTGGTGCCATTACGGTCCAGCCCGTTACGGCCCGGGAACGTTATCGTTCCGGGAAGCATCTCTTTTCGTCTTTCCTTAGACCCAGCGAGTTATTGCGGTGTTTAAGCAATTGTAAACACAGCTTGGAAGGTTAAAGCTTGCAGTTGAAGCAAAGCACGGAGAAATGTAGTTTTGTGCGTTGTTTTATACTACATATTCTCACCGTTGTTTTTCTCTGCTTGCATTTCAGATATGACAGAGGCCAGTCTACATTCTCCACCGTTACTGCCTCAGTGTATCCATCCTCCAACCGCGTGTAACCCCCACTCCATCTGCGACCGCTGTAGACGGAATAGTGGAATACCTCTGTGTGAGCCAGACAGCCAGTGTGGCGAGTGTCTACATCTTTCTCCAGAGGATTGGAAAGTCCTATTACGGAATAGGACCAAGAACGAGCGCAGGAGGGATAAGCGCAAATTCCTTTCGTCAGCTTCGTTTGTTACTCGTGAATTTATTCGTGATACCATGAAGAAGGCTAGCTCCGTTATTCTGGGCCAGGTCTCCACCCCCGTACACGTAGACACTGGTGCAGAATCGGAATCCGCTACGCCAGTTAAGAGACATAAAAAGTCCAAGAGTAAAGGACGTGCATTTTCTGAGACTGTAGCAGAATTGGACATCCCGGAAGGGCAAGAACGGGATCGTCTCCGCGAGGCATGGGCCTCACCTCCTAGAGTGAAACCCAGTGGCAGTCCAGGAGGGGCGTTTAAGTCCCCGTCTGAGGAACAAGTGACTTTAACGCATAAGGATACGGGAACAGTACTTTCGGCGGTTACAGGCCAGTTAGGCATTCCCCCGCGAGAGGACTTATCCCCCCCTCCTCAGCTGCAGCGTCTCCCGAGTGAATTTTCAGCGTTTTTGTCTATGCAATCGCAACTGCAAAAACAACTTTTGGATTTACAGAGTCAAGTTCAGAAGCAGGAGAGTCTGCTTAGTCAAAGGCAAAAGCCTAAACCATCAGCTACGGTTTCTCGTCCTCCTCCGGAAATTCAGTCAGTGGCAGCGATATCGGGCTCGCCTGTACCTCACCTCCCGCTGGACTCTAACGTGGATATTCCCGAAACGGTCACCATCAGCGAGGAGGATTCCGTGGGCGTGCCCCTTTCGGGCCAAGTCTCCGCATTGCTGGAAGATGATGAGGAAATCGGGCCGATGGAAAATTCTCCCCTAGCAGCAGTCCCAAGCAACAGGGAGAAAGAAATTTACACCCCAGTAGGGGAACCCCACATGTCACATTTTTCACAATCCCAACTCCCAGAAGCAGCATCTGATGAACAGGAGTCGGAGGTGGAAGACGGGGAAGAAGAATCCGAGGGTACGTCAGTACATTCCCGTTGTCATTTACCGTTACGGGCAGTGGAGCAGGTGCGTTCTCCCGGCCAAGGGCATCGACTTTGGAGAGATCCAGCGGCAGCGGGCAGACGGCCCATCCGTACTCCCTCTCCACCAGATCTTGCCCCATCGGTCGAGGACGCGGCCCCCTCGAGTTCTGCTTCTACGATTGCACCAGAAGACGTGCCGTTCAGGGATGCCATTCAAGAGATAGCCCGCTTAGCAGAGGTCTCCTGTGGCTCCCCAAATTTAGATAAGGAGGATCCGCCCATTCGGATGACATCTCAGGCAGCTCCACCACAACAGGACTCGTTTATCGCACTAGCCACCAGTGAGGGCATTGCTCATGCTGTCACGGTCCGCGCGAAAGAGTTCAAGAAGATGGACGCCGGTGAGGGTCGCACGTTGTCGCGTTTCCATTTATCTAAACATTGCTCAGTACGACCAGGACCATATCGGTCAGCGGATGAAAAAATTCCCCTAGAGGCACTGGAGCAGCCCGTGAAGCGTACAGTCTGGATGCCCACAGTGCGTAGTGACTCAGACATTCCATTAGTGGAGAAAGACGCAAAGACCATCGAGGCGTCTTCTCGCCACATCCTGAACATTATGTCTTTTCAAGATCATGCACTTAAAGCACTAAAGTCGCGTTGGGAAGAACTTCGCCTTAGTGATCCCGTGTCTGCTAAATTGATGGAATGCCTGGCCTTAGCTACCCGAGACGTGGTCAAACTTTCCACTTTTTTGATGACTTCAATGGTCTACTTACGTCGAGATGCCTTTCTCCAGCACTGCTGGTCTAGTGTCAAAGGTTTGCGGGACCTGCGTCATGCCCCTATCCTGGAGGAACGAGAACTATTTCCTCCCGCCGAGATAGAGAGGGTGAACCAGGAAAGTCGTTCGCTTTCGCAAGATTATGCCCTGATGTCCAGGATGTCTCGCTCCTCCTTCAAACGTCCACTGAAGAGGAAGAGACCACAACAGTCCTCTCCAGCACCGTCTAAGCCGAGTGCGCAGCTACAACAGCCCCCTGTCAAGAAACCGAAACCCAGCCCCGGCAGCAAGACAGAGGGTCCGGCTCCACAGTCGTTCAGGTAGCAGCCAACCAAAGTACCGTCACGAGATTCCCTTATCTCCTGGCGATACTTTAGCAAACTTAAGAGACTTGGAAAATTTACTTTCCTTAAACGCCTCCTTGCCCGTAGGAGGAAGACTAGGAAAGTTTTGGCAGCAATGGGCAGAAATGGGGGCGTCTCGAAGGGTAGTACGTTGGTTAAAGAGAGGTTACTCCCTACCTTTCAAACGAGACCGGAACGGGCTCAGGTGCCCTATTCCCCTAACCGCCCATGCGCCAAGACAACTAGTCACCTCTTACGCCAAGGGGTCAGAAAAAGACCGAGCTCTCCAAGAAATGCTACTGAGCTTGTCTCAAAAACAGGCGATAGAGGAAATGCCAGAAAATCAAATGGGTTTTTTCAGCAGAGTTTTTCTGGTTCCCAAGAAATCCGGAGGGTGGAGGCTGGTAATCGACCTTTCCCCCATAAACGGTTTTCTCCGAGTGATCACCTTTCAGATGGACACGGCCCAGGTGATAAAAGGGTCATTACGGGAAGGGATGTGGGGTACCTCCATAGATCTCTCCGATGCTTACCTCCATATTCCTCTCCATCGCTCGGCAAGAAAATTTCTAGCCTTTCAAGTAGGGAAAAGACGATTTTGGTTTCTGGCACTTCCCTTCGGTCTGGCTACGGCCCCGTACGTTTTCTCCAAGGTCATGAAAGTACTGAAAACATGGGCACGGCTAGAAGGGATGTTAGTCTTTCAGTATCTGGACGACTGGTTTCTGGCGAATCAAGACAGGCAGGTAACCGAGAATCATACAATGTCTTTAGTTCGCAAGGCACTAGAGGTAGGTCTAGTAGTAAACCTAGCCAAGTCCGAACTAACCCCCAAACAGTCCATTACCTTTCTAGGGGAGTTTTGGGATCTGGCAATAGCAAAGGCGTTCCCTACGCCAGAACGCCGCCAGAGAATTGCAGATGCCATAAAAGGTATTTCCCCAGGAAAGAAGGTGAGATTACAGGCCATGGAATCGCTCCTCGGCCTGTTAGTGGCAACAGAGAAGACAGTCCCCCTGGGCCGTCTCCATTACAGGCCATTTCAAAGCCAGGTAAGATGGGCGTTGCATCAGGGTCGTTCACCCGCAGCGAGGATGCAAGTTTCACAGGTAACCCTACAAGCCCTACAGTGGTGGTGCGATGTTCTAATTATGTCCGAAGGAATGCCATTTCAGCCCCCCACCCCGGAGATAGAGATTCAGACCGATGCGTCCCATGCGGGGTGGGGAATTTATTGGAATGGTCAGGTATGGAAGGGCAAATGGCCACCCTCGCTTCAGTCCTACCACATAAACTGGCTGGAGCTTCGGGTGGTCTGGATTGCCCTAATCAAGCTGACCAACCAACTCAGAAACAAGGCAGTCCTTTTTCGGTTAGACAACTCCACAGCCATAGCTTACCTCAACAAGCAGGGGGGCACCAAATCACGATCCCTGTCCAAACTTGCATTCCAAATTCTTTCAAAGGCCAGGGAGGAACAGGTGACCGTTTCCGCCCGTCACCTGGCCGGGAAATTAAACGTCCTAGCGGACTTAGCCTCCAGACAGGGTCAAGTTATCAACACCGAGTGGTGCCTATCCCCTCGGTCCTTTCAGTGGGTGACACACCAATCCCCATGGGGTGCCCCGACTCTGGATCTGTTTGCAAACGCGATGACCACCCAACTTCCCCGGTACGTGTCTCCTTGCCCGGACCCAGCAGCTTGGGCAGTAGACGCTCTCAATTGTCAGTGGCCACGGGACGAGGTACTGTATGCCTTTCCCCCACAAGCAATCTTAGGGCAAGTCCTGCAGAGAGTAATCGAGTTGAAACCACCGTTCCTATTACTCATTGCCCCATGGACACCGGAAGCCCCATGGTTCGCCCTCCTACTCCATTGCAAGGTAGTAAGGTCGATACCGATCCCATGCCACAACGAGTTGCTATCACAACCCCATTGGCATCACTTCCACCCCTCCCCTCGCTTACTGAACCTCCACCTATGGTGTCTGACCAGTCCTTTCTGAAAAACAAGGGTTTTTCTAAGCAGGTGAGAGAGAAAATAGTAAACAGTCACAAGGGTTCAACGGCCAAAGTTTACAGGTCGCAGTGGAATAAATTTGCCGCTTGGTGTAGCACTTCTAAGCTAGATCCGTTTCAGGCTAGCCCAGCAGTGGTAGCGGATTTCCTCGATCACCTTTTCACGGAGGTGAAATTAAAGGTAAGTTCCATCGAGGGCTATAGGGCCGCTATAGGGTCAAGACTCAAAGCGTCTACAGGCTACGACCCGGGCGAAGATACTTCCCTATCACAGCTAGTAAGACATTTTAAAGTAAGCTCCCCACCCTGCCCATCCAACATAGCGCAGTGGGATTTATCAATAGTCTTACAGTATCTTCAGCGCCCAGATATATTTAGTAAGGACGTGATTTCAGCAAAAAACGCAACATTAAGATTCACGTTTTTATTGGCCTTAGCTTCGGGCAAAAGAAGAGGCGAAATCCATGCCCTAGACAGAAAGGTAAATAAAGATAAGGGTACATGGGAGAAGGTCACCCTAGTCCCTAGAGCAGGATTCATGGGAAAAACCCACATCATGACCCAAGGGATGGGAACGTTCGATCACATTACTCTCCCATCCCTACCAGATGACCCCGACTCAGACGGTCTGGTCTCTTTGTGTCCCGTCAAAGCGCTGCAACAGTATTTGGAAATGTCAGAGGCCTACCGATCAGATAATCAGAAGGCTCTCATCATTTCGTTTATGCCGAAATTTAACAAAGATCTTTCGAAACAGTCGATCTCAAATTATATTAAAAGGATCATTTTGGCAGCCTATGACGATGCACAAATCGACCCTAACCCGTTAGGGGAATCAAACATCAAAGCCCATCAGGTAAGGCAAGTAGCCAATTCCCTCAGGGCGGTACGCAACGTGTCCCTTTCGGATATATTAAAAACAGGTTGTTGGGTTTCCCCCAACTCGTTTGTTAAATACTATCTGAAAGATTTTTCTCAAGATGAATTGTCTGGCTTATATTCATTAAGACCGTTCGTGGCTTCAGAAACGACCATTACAGGCTGAGTGTTTCTGTTGTAGGAATGCTTCTCCCAAGTTTAAGAACAAGGGCAAGCACAAGAGTAACTTCTCCAAGGGCCGTAATGGGAATAGTAACAACAACAACAAGCCACGAAAGTAACAACCTACAAGAAGGTCTTTCCTTCTTACTCTGAACATTTCGCCTTTCGCTCAGGTCCTTTGGACCATTTCGGTTCGTGCTTATATTAAGTTACGGACGAACGCTGGACGGTTATGTTTAATTAAGCATTTATTTACTCCGAAGTGTTCAGGATCGCATGTGTAATGAGTACAGCCCAGTCTTCGGTCTTACGGCTACTCGGATGCTTAAGTTTTGATCTCCTTTCTTCATGTTTTTCAGAAAGAAAGGGGGGGGGACCATGTCGGTCCCAGACGTACCCAGTGACCGTACACCCGTTGTAGCCGGAAGGCCGAAAGCCGGTTTATGGTTCATGGTATGAGGTACCATAGTATCATTATGGGCTTATGGGACCATAACGGCCCCATATAGGAAAACAGTCATAAATAAGCAAAATTTTTTCTGTTTTTCATTTTATGACGATTTACAGTAGTTTTAGTACTATCTAGTCAATCGCTATGAGTTTATTTCAAATAAACGTGGTAATTTATCAAATGAGAAGAAGAAAAGTTAGACAGCGGACTCGCTTTCTTTTTCAAGTTTGAATTGCATGTCTTGTAAGACACTTCAGTCACTTTACTAGAAGTGTCAAAGAGTTTATTTGCGTAATTCCTATGGATTTACGATCGTTTTGTAGTACTTCTAAATAAACCTAATTGTTCATCAATACATAGCAAGTGAATAGTGAGAACTTGAGGAAGGGATCCATCCGGTGGGCGGTTGGAGGGGGATGGTGATAGTTCTCAAAAAAGATGATGGCATGGTTGGAAGCCTTCTCATCTCAACTGACAGTTGCTGTGATATTTTTTTACTTTGTTACGATTTACCTTATGTTGAAAGACCGGAATGGTACGCCTCCGGACTTTATTTAGGAAATCATTAAAAGAATTGAAACTTAGCTGACAAGTTTTATTTCTTCTTTGCGTCGAGTGCACAGCACTCCTCGCCTATATGCAATGAGCTTTTACAAGCCATAGTGTAATTCGCGACCTTTTTGGGCAGTTCAAGAATGGCAGGCTCCCCTGCTCCGGACTCAAGTCCCATTAAAAGTGGAGATAAGCGAATTCAAAGCTTTTGCGAAGTAAAACTATCGTTTTATTTCGTAAAACGAGCTTTTACGAGTAAAAGCGCAATTCGCGTTCTCCACTTTTAACTTTGATTTTAACCCGTCCCATCCATCCCCAACTAGCCTGGGCGTGTTTTACCGCCTTTTGGGGCTAAAAAGGGAATGTCGTTTATACGAGACTAGCAGACGACGTCTCGGGCATTCTGATTGGCCATAGGATGGATGGAAGGGTTAGAGTATCTTGAACAGTACCTCAAAAAGTTCTTTTTTATATTGCGTGGTAAATATTACTGGAAGGGAACCCATTAAAAGTGGAGAACGCGAATTGCGCTTTTACTCGTAAAAGCTCGTTTTACGAAATAAAACGATAGTTTAATTAACATTGCGTTTTAAGTCGCACAGCTCTGAGTTAAAGCAAAATCGCCGAATTCCAAAATAAATAAATAATGGGTATATAGGTGGACCTTTGTGTGTGTGTTCTTGTTTGTTGTTGTTGTGGACGGGGGCGGGGGGGGGGGGGCGAGGGGAAGGGGGACAGGGGGGGTGTCAGCTCCTCAGCTCTCTGGATACACATTTTGTAGGAGAAAATACGCATGAGCACAGAGGAATGGTCATTTGCTCACCGGTTGGTGGCTTTCCGGTCATTTGTTCTCTCACTCAGAATGGTTTATTCGAATTTTCGCCATTTCCACAACTTGTTGTCTTGAATAGAAATCACGGTGCATTACAGTGCACAAGATTCAACTATATAACTGGGTAACATCACATCCTATAGACGCCAGAAAAAAAACAAGGCAAATCTGTGGAACAAAATTAAAACTGGAAATGTGATGTTTTACAGAACACAACTTTACATTACGAGAATGATATAATATTTTTTACGATGCTCTTTACGATAATGGTTATATTAAACATATTTTTAACATATGTTATGGTGTATGTTTAACAGAAAAATAATGATTGGTTTGGTTCAAGGACAGCCAGACTCAATATGTGCGGAGTGTATATGTTCAGGGCCGTTTCAGGACCGGGGCCGTTTTGAAACGGCGCCGGTGCCATTTTGGGACCATATTCCAGGAGTCAGAAGTCCCAAAACGGCGTCGCCGTTTTGAGACCGTCCGCGATTCGGCACCATCGCCGTTTTAGGACCATTATTACCAACACCGCACCGGTGCCGTTTTAGGACCAGGTTGAAATTATTTCATTTAAAAAGTTATTGCAATTGCTGTTAAGATGCGGTAAAATGGATAAATTTAAAGAAAAATGTGGAGAAAAAATTAAAGAACTTGAAAACTCAAAAACCTCCAAAGTTATCAGTCGTGAGAAATAAGACAGGATAGTAAAAGTACTTAAGAATGAGGAAACAGACAAACGTGTCAAGTCTCGAAAGGCTACGGACTGGTAACAATTCCAGACTGGGTCTAACTGATGTTTGATAAAAAACCCGAGGATAATTCAAAGTCAGAAAAACTACTTCGAGTTGCTGGTACGGACACATTATTTGATGTAGTTAACTCGGATGTAGGTCGTTTTGCCACCGACAACTTTGCCACCAATTATTTTGCCACCGACCACTTTGCCACCACACTCTACCATTTTGCCACCAAACACATATCGTGGAATAATGAAATAATTTAATTACTTATTTCTAGCAAAATAAAAGACAAGTAAAAATGAAATAGCAAAAACAGACTCAACAACGGCGCCTCCTACTTAATCCCCAAATGCTCCCCTAATCTACTGACAGTTTCTACTCTGGACCTGCTGAATCTGCTGCTTTCTGCAAATCAGTCTTAATCCCCTAATCTTCCAAGTAACTGTCTATTTTCGGAGTACGATCCGCAGTCTGCCCTCACTAATCATAATCCCAAAGCTCACGGGTACACAGTGTTAATCCCCTTATCCCAAAAGTAATTGACAATTGCGACTCGAGATAAAACATAAACATTGATATCAAAACATAAACAAATGGAAAAAGTTATCGAAAATAGTGTGACAGTGCAATCAGAATAAACGTTAAGAAAAAGTAAAATGTCCCTTTTATTTTGCTTCTTAAAATTGAACCGTAGTTTTAAAATGGCACATGCGCCGTCTCAAAACGGCGCATGTGCCATTTAATGACTCAGACGGTCCCAAATCGGCCCCTCGCCGACTGAAAACGGCCTGGCCATTTTGGGACCAGCATCGGTCCCAAAACGGCGCTAGTGCCGTTTTAAAACGGCGCCGGTCCCAAAACGGCGCGTAACATATATATGTTACACTTTGTCATGTTACAAAAGATTTTACTTAGTTTTCGCTCAATATCACGATACATTGGCTCATGTCTCGTTGTTGCCCAACAGCCAACCTGTACGGCGGTTCTTTTTGTTGTTTATAACAACTGTTTACTCTGCAGACCCACTGGGGATTCCGCGAAAATAATACTCATAAAAAAGAGGTACTACATTTTAAAATATTCATCCACTTTGTGTTTATGCATAACAGAATGATGTCCTCAGAGGTCAGCTGGTTTATAACAACGGCCCGTTATGTTTCTTTAACATTATTTGACAAAAGTGACAACGGATGCTAAACCAGTCTTCGATTTGAAAAGCAGAAATATAATTTACGTGTTTTTACTGAAAACAAAAGTCTGCTGATGCAGTCACTTTGTCACTGTATTCAGTAAAGTGTCGCTTTTTTTTCGTAGCAAAACTGGTGTAAAGGAATCATCGTTATTACAGTGGTGGCTCTATTAGGTGGTCACTGGAATAGCTGGTGCTTAGGTGGGGTATGGGTGGGAGGAGGGAAGGGGGATAATAAACGCCCCAGATATTCTTTGTCCATGTCCCGGAACTGATACATCATGAACGGGAGAGAATTAGTGGCCATTAAGAAATCTAATCATTTCTAATCATAACAATTATTGATAAAGCACGCAGCACAGCCCACACCTAAATGCCTGCACTGGGCACTAATGGCCGGTAGAGGGCGCGTACTACAGCAGGTGAATTTGCGTAGCTCTTTGGGTTCTTCTTTTCCGGCAAAACGCTCCCCCTCTCAAATCTAGTTTTCAAACTCCGTGCGTTTTCCTTTATAAGTCACTATAAATTGCATGACCATTTCATAAACCCTGGCACAATTCATATCTTTGGAAGATTAATAACGTTTCCCCGGCAGCGTACACTTCAAAGCATTTTTGAAGCTAAATAATGTGACTGTTAAACGCTTTGAATAAATTGTTTGTTTTTAAGCATAAAAATATGGCGAACTATAACACTTACCAGTAACAATAAGCGGGTTCGTACTTTCACTGAAAATTTTCATCTTTCGATAGTATTAGGTCGAGTTAAACACATGACGATGTGACAAAAAATAAAACACACAAGAATGATTAACAGTACAATTTATGTTAATGGAACCATATCCACAAGTTTGGTGTAAAAAGGCAGAATATTAGGTAAAATAATTGCTAAAACCCCAGATGTTGGCTCATTAAATTTGAAAGTGTGTGTATTAAGAAGAAAAGATAGAATGAATATATATATATTATTTTTATATATATATATATATATATATATATATATATATATATATATATATATATATATATATATATATATATATATATATATATATATATATATATATATATATATATATATATATATGCAGTCGAAATGGCACCTCTATCTCCTATTTGATTTGATGCAGCATCAGCTTTGGTTTGAACAATTATATTGCAGAAATAACATTATGTTTCATTTTTGTTTGGAAAAGCAGTAAATTTGTTCCGACTTTCAGTGATGTAAAAACAGAATGGGAATAATGGAGTTAATTAGGCAAAAGATGGTCTGCCTGTCGACTGATTCCCACAACAGATATTTGTTTGCAGGAAATTAATTATATTTGCACAAAACGTTAATGAGATGAAATGACATTGCTGTTGTAATGGCGGGCTTTCTTTACCATCTCGTGAGTGGGTACCTCTATTTTCTTTCAGTTCATTATAAGAGGGTGTGAAGTTTTCTCCTCCTGAGCTAGCAAGGAAGTTAGTGAGCATCACTCCTTCCAGATATTGTAAAACAGATCTGTACATTTCTCGTATGCACACACACACATTCACACACACACACACACACATACACACACACACACACACACACACACACATATATATATATATATATATATATATATATATATATATATATATATATATATATATACAGAGAGAGAGAGAGAGAGAGAGAGAGAGAGAGAGAGAGAGAGAGAGAGAGAAAGAGAGAGAAATTATTGGCCATTTACCTATCAAAATGCAAAAAAATACGACCATACAACTAAATCGTTATTAGGTCTCTACTGGTTGCCAGCCAGTTCGTGAAAGATCTGTCTACAAAATGGCTGTCATTACTTTCAAGTGCTTGAATGGTAATGGGTCTGTATACCTTTCGGAATTACTAAGCCTCCATACACCGCTTCATTTTTTTAAGCTCAGGTGAACTTAACCTACTGGACATACCGTCGTCACAGCTAAAGGGTGCCGGTGTAGTGAAACGTTTTGACCCCCAAACATATCGACCCCCCGGTCGATTTCTTTTAAAACAAACAGACCCCCCGTTCGATTTGTTTTAGGAAAGCCTGCCATAACAAACAGACCTCCCCTATAATAAAATGACCCCCTCCAAATAATCATGTTTAAATATAAAATGGAAGTAAAAAAGATGCATATGGTTTTTAAATACTATTTTAAACATTTTCTACCTCTTGATGTAGAAAATTATTATTATTTTCCATGTACATTTTTACAATCTAAGTAGAAAAATACGCGCCATCAAAATTCTAAAATTTTCATGTAAAAATTACGTTTTTTTTTTCCATTTCCGGTGAGCGATAATAATGTTCATCGCTTTTTTGTCGTTTTTGCAACGCTGGAATGACGTCAGAAAACCGACGTCGCCTCGACGTCGGAATAAAGTCGGGTTTTGGGGAAATAGTTCAGAATAGGGTTGTTAAGTCGTTGCGACCAAAATCCAACCTTTTTTCAACCAAAAAAGACGTCGGTTGTTTGCTGGGAGTTATAATGTGCCTCGTCATTAAACTTGTTTAAGGGTAGCCTTAAGACCCACTTGTTTCGCAAAGCATATGCTCAATATTAATTTTGTAAACTGGTGTATATCTAAAATTATGACAAACTGATGTGTTTTATTTTAGGTCTTGTATTTGTAAAGCGCACAAGTCACATGTTCTTGTTGCGCAATATAAGAATTATAATCATTATCACTATCACTATCAATTACATTTGCAAATGGACCTTTCCCAATAACAAATTTGTAATTGGGTCGAACTGTTACAAATTTACCTTTACCCGATAAAACGCGCGAAATGCCTTCCAGCAAATGGAACTGTCCTGATTACAATTAGTCTAGAAAAGAGAATAACTCATTTTAAAACATTCCTTAATGTCTTGTATGTTTATTTACAATAAGTCAGTGATATTTAATACAGTTTTTTAAGTTAGAATTCTTTGTCAAAACTGTCACGGAAACTGATGCCCTTATCTGACACTAGTATTCGCACTGCATAAAATGAGAAGACTAAAAGCAACAACGTTTGTACATACTGGAGATGACAAAAGCACGCGTATATAAGATATAGGAGTAGAAACTGGTCACGTAGTAAAACTGAAAAATCCTTGTTTTTATTTTAAAGCAACTTGGAAAGTTTCTGCAATCAGGCCAATACCATTTGCAAATGGGAATGTCGAATCGACTGATAACAAAGCTGACCCAATAACAAATTTGGATAGCTTTGTTATTTAGTTTTGAGTATTTGGCCTGACCCATTTGCAAATGGGCAAACTGGTAATTGGTTCGTAACATGTATGGATTGGGGCCTTGATTATATATTCGAGTCTCGTTATAAAAACCATTCGACCAAAGAGCATTTCACGTTATGGTGTAGGCGGCCTCGGAGTGCAATAAAAATAATAATAAATTTTGATAACTAATGGTCACTTAGTGCTTAATTAAGAGAGTAGCATTTGTTGGATATATCACAACAAAGAAACATATCATATTATCAGAACAAAGCAAATGGCGTACACTGTGGAATTTTAATAGAAAAAGACCTAAATTGATTAGCATTGTGTAGAATTTCTGATTTATTCAATTCAAATACTGGGAGCTCCCGTAATTTATCAAAACAAAGTTTACATTGATTAATGCGTTCGATGTGTTAAGGTTGGGATTGGTTTTAATGGAGATTAATTTTTGTTCTATGGCCACTATTGATATAGTTTTCAACATATTAAATGTGGTGCTACCACAAGCAATAGTCAGAAAAAAGGTGCTATACAATTGCCTGCACAATTTCAATATAATCTTTGCAAGTGCATAGACTTGCCAAGTGTTAAAATTGAGCTCTGGGTTTAGGGATCCACTATAGTTTGTTTGAAAATGGTATCAATCTTTATCAGGCTAACAATGCTTGCTTGGAATATTTGATCTTTTTGTAACCTTCAGTATGGATAACATGCAATCGGTATGATTAAAAAAAACGCAGTATACGAAGAATCCGGGACAAAAAGCCCACACAAAAAGGCTCCGGACATAACGGCCCCGCCCATTATGGCAACGCCCATTTTGGACCAGAAAATAACGAACCAAACTGAAAATGCGAACGTTTGTGCTACATGCTCGCAGTTTACTCAAATATTTACTCCAGAAAATACGGTGGAATTACCTAGCTTAATCCTCACTATAAATGCTATTGAATTTAAATTCTTTATAGGATTATTGTATTTTAAGTCGTTTTGTGCAAAGTTTGCTAATCACTCCCTGATTTACACAAGGGAGGGATTATCGTTATCCTAATCCAAGGAATTATTTTACTGATTAGTTCACCCATTGATGCCATTGTTCTGCAAATCTTTTAGAAATTACTGAATTTGAAGTCGAGTTGTGCAACTGGTTGAAATCTTACTGTGCATTTAAAATTCGATTGAATCCAAAATAATAATGCTATACAAAGGGCTGTTGTCACCAGAATCACTACGTAATTTATTGCATGATAACTGAGATTATTCAGAGCAATAAAGGAAAAAATCTGTTGGGATGGTTTCATGTATGTGCAGAAACGCAAGTTGGAATCAGGAAGAATGTCTTGGAGGTGTGTCCATCGCAGCACACACTGCGAAGGCGGAATAACAACATTGGCTAACTTAGACGATGCTCAAGATGCAAAAGAGCACAACCATGATGCTTGCGTCAACGAAGTAGAAACTGCCAAAGCAAAGCAATTCTCAAAGAAATGGCAAGTGCCCTTGGGTCCCAAATGTCCGCCGTTTATCTGGAGGCCATTATGTCCGGGTCCCAAATAGGCAGAGCCTTAATGGTTAGGGCCGTTATGTCCGGGTCCCTTTTGGATGGGGCCCGTTTATCCGGATACTGTATACGAACATCATTATCTATCACATACTTGGCAACTCAGTTGAGTGGGATTCTATGTGACTGTTTGATCGAATATGTTTCTGAAAAATAATATTAATCTTCTGGTAAATTAAGAATGCCTTCATTGCAGTATCTTGACGTCATACACAACCAGATATATATATATATATATATATATATATATATATATATATATATATATATATATATATATATATATATATATATATATATATATAGTTAGTAATTAGTTAGTCACTTAGTCAGTTAGTTTGGTAGTTAATTGTTGCTGAATGCATAAGATAGATTGAGAACTACACGTAATTAATTGTTGCTGAATGCATAAAATAGAACTGACTGCCTGGCGCCGGCTAGCAACAGAAGTTCTTTTGCCCATGTGTGCATTAGCATAGTAACTATATCAGTCATGAACTAGAGGTGAAGCGAAGCGCTGAGTTTGGAAATAAAAGCTGCATTAAAGCCATTTTATAAATGAAAATTCGAATATACAAACTTTATTTATTATAATTGCAATTAAATGAGACAAGGGTTATTTAATAACAACAAACAGTCATTGTACTAATTGGAATATAGAAAAGACACGTGACATTTATTTTGCCCTTTATGTGTTTAACTCAGGTGTTTTATGGAGGGCATTCAAGGAAAGCGTATCATTTACCGAAGGGTTATGGGTATAGTGTGTTCTATCAAACAGCAAATGGAATTGACAACAGCAAGTGCAATTACTCTTTATGTTTCAAAACAATTTCGTCAGAAACATTTTCTGGTTCTGAGAAATTAATGAAACCTCTGCTCAAAATAAATTGGATAAAATAAGTCTAATATATACTCAAGCTTATTTCAATGGCTGAGTTTGTTTTACAAAAACATTGTTTGATATAAATCGCTCTTTCTTTGGAAACAAATGGAGTTTCTGCAGAACAATTATTCGGTAGAAACGCTTAATTTAACTTTAAGTATATTAAATACGTACGGAAATGCAAATGAACTGAAGGATGAATATAACAGATATCACTCTACTTTATATGTTTTGAATGGTATAGTTATCCCATTCCTTGGATTATTTGGATCAATAGGAAATATGCTGAATTTGATTGTACTTTCAATTCGATGGAGTTCAAGTGACACTGAAGCCTTAGAAAGAGCTTCACTTACTGTTCTTATAGGTCTCGCCATGTCGGATTTAATATTTTGTATTTTACTGGTGCCACTTGCTATGTTTTATGATTCACAGATGCTATTTTATGAGTGGAATTTTAAGATGCTATACCAATCATATGGCTTATTCTTTAAGAATGTTTTTATAAAAATAAGTACATGGTTGACATGTATGGTTGGAGTTACGAGGTACGTTGGCATTTGCCATCCTATTCGTGTGCGACTAGTCAAGATAAAAACATGGGCTATCTGCACCATTATTGCAGTGATTTATTGTTTGTGGTTCGCCTTATGTTTACCTCTGTGGTGGACATTCGCCATTCACCCACACGTCATGAACAACAATACAGTCTACATGGTTGACCTCGGGCCATTCTCTACAAGGAAACACTTTCGTGTTATATTTGAATGGAGTTGGTTCATCTTTGGATTCGTTTTACCTGTAATTATCCTAATATTCTGCAATGTAAATCTCATAACTGCACTTCGAAAATCTCAACAGCTACGAAGAAGAAATTCTCACTTACACAAATTTAACCGGACATACGTCAAAAGCAGGCGAATAACCCAAACTCTCGTTGTGTTGATATTAATGTACATTTTTCTTGTTTCTCCCTCTGAAGTAATTAACTTTTTCACGGAAACAATTCACAAAGAATACTTTCCATCATTTGCACTGTGCAATTCGATTGCTAATATGTTACAGTCCGTTAATGTTTCTTGCCATTTTATTTTATACTGTTGTGTAAATGTAGTATTTCGAAAAACAATAGTTAGAATTTTTGTTGTGTCAAAGGCTAGGGTAAGAAAGTGTTATGCTAGACAATATGAAGAAATCTCCACAGCATTCAAAACTGTTCCAAATGTGGAACAAAGGAACAAGGATTCCGTCACGGTATACATGAGTACACGTAAAGTAAAATCACTATTAATTACTACTAATGGCTTATAAAGTTTTACTAAATAATTATTAACAAATGCATAAGTATCAACTTCTTTAAAACAAAACCGCCATGCACCGAATAATGCGCAGCTTCCAAATCATGAACATGTGCACATTAGAATCAGCAGTTTTTCGTGTGGAACCCTACTTTCTAATAGATCCCGGGTTATGAAAGATATCACAATACATTTTATATTGCTGTGGTTAACGAAGGTTTTTATTTTAAAATCGCATTGATTAACAGTTTAAGAGTGTAAACAGCCAAAACAGAATTATATCTGTAAAACCTAATGCAAAATACATTTTAAGTTTACTATCACAAAACTTTTAACTAAAAATCGATTATTTGCTGTTTAATCTTAAAACCTGGATCATTTCGGGATTATTTCTTTTAATTTCGTTGTGTTTTTATAATAAGTAGATGTGCATAAACTGTTCAGACATATTTACATAAATTATGTTGCTTGTTTACATGCAACTATAACACTGGAATCGTAACTCTGTTCATCTGTGAATATTGTGAAGATTTCACTGTCAAAGAAGGTTATACAGTACAATACAGAAATCTTTTACACCATATGATATTTAAAAACTACGCCCTATAATATTAACAAGCATAAATTGCGGTTTCAAAATAATACGAAAAAGTGGGGATAGTTTAGACTTTCGTATTATTTGTGATATTTTTTCACTTTCTGCTTCATTGTTTTACTTTTATTATGATTTTACATTTGTTTAAAACCTCATCTGATACTGTTAACTGAAAGTACTCTAAACTGCAACAAAGCCAACACACAACCCATAAATGAAGGAGAGTATAAACATATTTGTGGTTCGTAAAATGCTATCAAAATGATGCTATTACGCTTATTAACCTTCTTGATTGCGTTTATCTCGAGCAATATTTACAGCTGAAATATTAATAAAACTTTAAATGCGTATTTTTGGAAACGTTGGTTTTAAGTGTGTCTGTAGTTTATGTTATGGGTGAGACTTTATTTTAAGTAATGGTTATATCGTTTTACCAACTATTCACTTTTATAAGGTACTTTTTATATGGTGACCTTTGTTATTACAACAGGTTGAATTTCTGCATTTTTACGGAGTAAAAATTCAAAGTACAACTAATTTTTATTTAAGCATTAGTAACATTCTTCCAAAAATGTTTTATCAAGAGATCAAAGGATTATAAACCAGTTACCTTTAATATTTTTCACCCCTGCATAAAATGTATTTAAATTTATTTCACTGAGCTGCTTGGCATTATTTTTTAGAAGAATGGGCGCATTATGGAAATAAATCGGCGTTTTATTAAATATGCAAGCGGTCGTGAGTTCAGAGCAGTAGTAGTAGAAGATGGTTGATTTCAACTTCCTTCCTTATCAAACTATCAGAAATATAAAAAGCAGTCGGTATCTTTCATTATTTAAGAAAGGATATTAATAGTTTATAATCTTATGGCTCTTGTAGATTCTATTTGTAACTGATATTTTGTACATTTAAAATTGTATGCGTGTTTTGCAGAACTTTTTATGTGCAGCTTTTACACTCAGAATAAAATAACAGATTACAATTACATAACGGTGGTGGAGAGTAGTGTCAATAGCAGTTCAGTTATTTGGACAGTTATTCAAAATATTTCTCCTTTAGTTGTTGTATCATTTATATTTTCATTGATCTATTGTGTACAACACTAAAATAAGGCGAATGGAAGTCAGTATGGAAAGTATTACTTCGTTCTGTATGTGCAGAGTGTTATATTTGTCTGAAACAGGAGACCCTTGCTTGCTCGCCCATTTTATACCCCCAGTATGCTTAGTTAGGGCAACACGATTTTCATTGGTCCAATCATTTATAATAATAATTGATAGTTCCCAAATGTGAAAATTTTATTTTATCAATTACTGACCCAGTTCGCTTTCTTCTTCAAGCGGCAAAAGTGTTTATTTGTTTACTCTTTATATTTACATATGACAACAGAGGGACACCTGCGGTGTGAAAAATATGCTTGAAAGGAGATTGAGTGCAATACGTGTTCGAAAAAACTGCACTCGTCGTTTTTCTCATTTCCTTAAGAACGATCCATTAGACAAATGTGAAGTGAAAATTATGGCAAAGAACGAAGCTTTTGATGAATATTTTAATTATTCTGCATGTCAGTTGACAACTAAAGCATTGTTTATTTACCAAGTCATATTACTGGATTTAATCCTGCCTGTCCGGCCTAGATCTACTTCTGGGGTTCCGTTGTAACGCAAGTGAATGGTAGAAATCATTCTTATCGGAGTTGTTATTCGTATTTCAGGTGTTGGTCAGGCAGTCTTATTTATATTTACTTCCACAATAGTCGGGGAAAGGCGTAATTGAAAACTGTCTCATCTTATGTAACAAGTAAAAAGTTCTATTATTACACAATACAGGAAACGAAAAAGTAAACTTATGCTATCATACCAAAGACAAATATAACACAATTTTCCAATTCATAAAATAGACTGTGCATCACTTTGTGACTAATAACATTTGTGTGACGTAATACATTACAATGCAACAAGAGTCACCAGTATTTTGCTTTACGGGCAGAACATTAATGCTTTCATTTAAATATGAAGCGCCTAGTTTTTTTTTAAAGTCCAACGAAACAACATATTGTTTCACATTGTAGTAAATATGAAGAGTTAGTTGATTATTAATGTTGTGTGTATTGAACTATTTGTGGTATATGATTTTAAGTTAACATCAACAACCACGTGGATATTTATTTTGTACCTGACATCCCTTTATTTCTGGCGTTTCCCATTTGCCATATGTATTCTGCCGCGCTTGTCAGTAGTTTTCAATTTTTCACACTATGTTGTTTGACATCGGTTAATATATAAAGAATGCCACGTGTTCGGGCGGGCATTCTGTCTTGGCTTAATCATTAATTTTGTATGAGTTTTGGTATGAGTCTGATCTTTTGGAAGAGTTTGTGGCGAAATAAATACTCTATCTGATTTAGATTCAATCTGAATTTAACTCCGTTGCAAAACTACTAAGACAGAATCATTTTGATTCCATGTATCCCACACACATTATATCAAACATTATCAGGTTAACCTGACATCTGCTTGTAGCTTTCAAAACATTACGTTTTATAAACACACTGTTTTTCATAGGAATCGCAATTCACGAAATGAAAAGCTGTTTCGAATTTTTCATTATGTGTCAAGAATGTTTTCTTTGTAGCTTTGCTCTGGCTTGTTTGTCACAAAAACTTGTCTTCATTGTCCCATGCACAACATGCAATTTAACTGAAATGTCACAAGCCATTGTTTTTGGGATTAAAATTAACGTCCAAGTATGAATGTGGCACATTTTTACATGTTACACACGTCTTGTAGATCAATCAGCTCTGCTATTCTTTTCACTTTTTGTCCATGTTCACCACATGGTCACCATATGCTTAATGTCAACCATAATACCCCTAATAACAACAAAGTTTTGAACCATGCGTGGTTAAATATAGGGTTAACGTCGAGCCACATATAACACAACGTAATGGTGACCATATTGTAAACACACACAAAAAGGAAACTTAAATTATAGTTAACATGCAGTGAGCATATGGTTGCCACATGCTTAACATATATATTTACTGTATCGTTACCACAATTTTGGTTGCTTAGTCTCACATTTTAAACACAGTAATAATGATATACTCAGACGCGTTGATGAAAAATGTTTAGTCAAATATATGGTCAATATGTGGAAATTTTCCTGTCGGAAATGTAATCAAACAACTCTTTCACAACTTGCATTGGTTCTTTCTGTCGATCAATAATTTGTTACTTTTATGTTGTCACGCAAAATGTGGTAAGATTCTGGTATTTGTATTTACCAATACGGATGCAAAAGTGCACTGCGATAGGTCTCAATGCATGGTTGATTTGTGTAGCATCCTACCAAGATATCAATTCATGTGATTCTTCGCTAAGCCACGACTTAAATTTGGAAAGTCACTGTAGATGTTTAATCACAGAAGATTTCTCTCGCTATTCTTTGAAAGAAAAACTTTATAAAATTTGGGTTATGATGTGCAAGGGTTGATGCTTCGAGACGATGGATAAGTATTGACCCCACAATCATCTACGCCACTGCCAATAATAACACCCCAAATATCTACACCAGTTATCGAATCTGTAGTTTTAGCTATTGGTCGCAACTTATGGCACATTGTAAACTGTAATACTTAACGCCATAAAGGCCTATAGAAAAAACACAAGAACTACTTTTCAAATTTGGTTTCTCTTTGCCTCACAGTCAATAAAACGACAATAAAACAATAAAATTATTATTTGAACAACTTTTTTGTAATTTCCTCATCAAGACATAAATCATTGAAACTGTTGGAAAATTTACTCATACGACAAAATATCAAGAGATATGTTTCTATGTTTGTGCCATGTACTAGCTATCCCGCCATTAAAATGGTGTCAATCCCTCATTACTTTTACTAAAATCTTAAGCTAATGATGTGTGCTACCACCGAAAGGTAATGAAAATTAAGAATTATCTGGATATAGATGGCTAAGTGCAGACTGGTCAATATATTTGCAATCAAGATTAACATCAATGACGGATGTAAAACACTTGCAGTAGCACGACACGTAGTTTTATCAAAGAACAAAGGGCATGTGATAATTTTGCGACATTAAGTTAATATAGAACTGACGTAAATAAGCACCTTGTCAAGGGCTGCAGACCATCCTATAATGCCCGTTATTTTCCACGGAACTTACTTTTTTATTACAAAAGAAGGCGGATTAAAAACTTTTCAGTTTCACAAATAAGGATGCAAAATAAAGCAAACAAGTGTCAATATCAAGTAATAGCATAAAACTCTGATGGCATCTCTTGTATTTTTCAAAGAAAGGATACAGACCACTAACAGCAAATAACCCAATAGTTATCACTTGTCTGTATCGAGATTCGGACTTATGTTAAAACGCAAGGTTGATATTAGTTTATCTTATTTTTGAAACTAGGTTCACCAGTGTTATAAGAGGGTGTATTTGGAAAAGGATTGCTATTACTTGTTATGCGTGTAGTAATGTCATTGTTTGGAGGTGCTACTTCTCTATCAAGGTTTTATTTATTCGTTTTATTTTGAAGGTATATTATTATAGTGCTAACTTTAAATTAATCACTTATCTAATAAAAACTAATTGAAGAGCCCAAAACGTAACGTTTTACCTGCGCAATAGGTTTTTAGCATGACTTATTATAGCAGACCGCGTTCAATATTTTATGAAGCTGTTTTAAAGGACAGTTATTAGGTGCATGTCCATGAAGTGGAACGCTTCCGGAAGTTCTTTGTGGCATCTGAAGGTAATATGATGCTTTTATAAAGTTCTTCAGCTAGAAAAAAGACTGACAGCTGTTGAAGACAAGTAATCCTTTCACAGTCCCATGTTTAGACATTTGTTAGTGCCCTTAATATTGGAAATCTTAAGGTTTAAGAATATAGACTGATTCATTTTCTAGCAGTATGTTTTTATTGGCGGAAGCGTCACATTGTTGGTTTGTCAATAGTAGTAATGATTTTAAATACAGTGCACATATAAACTTGTTCTCTTTTAGTGTAAAGACTAAAAAATAATTAAACATTTCCGACCTTTCAGTGTGTTTGAAATTCCTTAGATATTTCAATATTTCGCAACTGGTGCAACATTGACATATGTTGTGTGTATGTATGTATCATGGTATTTAAGAAATTTCAGTAGAATGCAAAAGGAATTGCAATTATACACAAACTGCAATTAAGATATTTTCTTCGCACTTTAAGTAATGCCTTCTGTAGGAACTCATTACCAACCACCTCCCCCGGCTCCACCCAACACAAACAAAAACAAAACAAGCTTTAAAAAGTCCTGCAGCATAACTGATTTCTTTAAAAGGCAATTTAATATAAAAAGATGTAACAAATTTCACATTACTGTGATTGTGAGAATAATATTATTTTTAACTTTTGTGTTGATTCAAACTACATCTAAGTTATTCTATAGTTTTAGATAGCTATGTTATTTTCAGAATGTGCACTCAGAAAATATACTTAATTATTGCCATTTCTTACATTATGGCATGGGTTACTAGTATGGATAACAAATTTCAAAACTTCAGTGTTATTAATATAATACAGAAATCTTACATATGATCAGATGACATATATAAATTCTGGTACTGTCAGATTTAAATTTCCTAGTTGATGAGTTGTTAAACAGAGTAAAAATGATTAAAATTACGCGATTAGAAACACGTAAAAAATTGATCTGCATTTGAGCAATTCAACATCTGTTATCCAGTTTGAATGAATAAATTTGGTCCTATTATGATCAGTTTCAATTCCGTGTGCTCCTTTGAGTATATTTGAATGTTATTATATTTCAAGTGTTCTAATTAAGTATAACACAATTTTATTACGTTAAACATTGTGCAATTTAAAAGGCAAAGAAACAGTATGACACATGATGTAGTACATGTCAAGACTATTGTTATTTGTATTTTAATATTTTAAAGATATTTCCAGTACATGTAAACAAAACTCTTAACATATACACATGCTAACATATACGTCTTTATTTTTCGCTTCGGCTTTAAGATTTGGCTTTTAGTTGCAGAAAATTGTACAAAGAATGTAGAATAATTGCCTGTGCAACATGAGTGTTCTATAGGTAATTTTACGTAACGGCAACTATAATTTAACAAAATGCTTCAAACTTGCGCATATGCCTTTAGTAGGTAATTCAAGCTGACAAGATGTTCACTGTCATGAAATGAAGAGAAAAGCTTGTTTGGATTTCCCAAGGCTTCATAGAAATTTATCAGCCAGTGATGAATTCCAAATGACAAGAATAAACGCATTATACACATTCACTTTTTATATTAATATCAGTGTTAGTGTTAACTATTCTGCCCAAACATGGCATAAAAAGATATCAAATATTCATGTTATTGCTATTATTGTTTATCATTCTTTCCCAGACATAAAAGTACCAGAAATACTTGAACTTTTATTTTATGCATGTCACTCGCCGCTGTTCCAAGTTATTTGAAACTTTGCATAATATATTTAACAAGCAGCTTAAAATAGTGCATTTCGGTAGTCTGTAATATAGTCGTATGTAAAATTATTGTGATGCCTTCTCCAAACAACAATTAGCAATGGACCAAACACCGTCGAACCACACTTTCAGATCTGGCATGAAATAGGAGCAAAACGTTTGTCAATACACATAGGAGATTCCGTCTTTGTTATAGCTTTTTGGGAAATGTGGCCCTTGAAGAAATTTATTTACAAATTCCATAATAAATTTTCATGAGGTATCGTAATTTTTCTCCAGTGCAACTTTTTTTTCGTAAAATGACATCAAGATGCCATTCTGGATCAATGTTCCTGATCAATGCACCTGTAAGTTGGCGTCCCGTGTTTTTGTTTGGCCTTTTTATGCGTAAGTACCAACTTTAAACAAACAATGAAAGATTGGTCCAAGTCCACCACCCGCAAAAAGATTAGATCACAAAATAAATGTTAATGCAATGTTAACGATGAGATACAAAGCCATTTGTGTATGGTGTATATCCTTTGAATCCCTGTCTTGTTCCTGGCATCTGCGTAACAGTGTCTAAAGTTAATTTATTTCCAAGACAACAAGCTTGTTTTACAAATAGAAAGGAACTGATTATTTGCGATACATAGATTTACTATATATGACGAATATTTGAACGAATTCAATCTGTGTTTGTTTATGATGCTCGATATTCGTCACATGGAAGAACTACATGAAAGGGCGTCCTATAACGTTCAGAAATCAAAGTCGTCATTTCACATTCTTTTGTTCCATAGTTTACAATGTCATGTGAAAATCCCTAGATAAAAATAATTAAGTTCAAATAACATTAAGATATATACAATCTACTGTTGTAGGCAAAATTTATCTATTAAGGGGGCTTAGAGCTGTGAACGATATCACAGCAGAAGCTCCGTATGCATGTGAAGTATGTCTACTTGTGCTTTGCTGCGAAATATTGTGAATTCAAAGGTGGTCTTGATTTAAGGGTGAATTAAAACATACAAAAGCTAATTGGTGGCAAAATATATATTGTTTATTGACGTAAGTAATTAGAGAAAGATAAGACTCCAATATACCCTTTGCTTGTATTTTTATTTTGAGTGACCCCTGCTTTCGCCAGATTTTGTTTCGTATTGTAATGTCTGTCTGCTCTTTGTAATACCGAGTGACTGTTAAGAACAAATTTCTGCCATGGATTGTGAAATCAATAAAATAAGATGATAAATAATGTGAGTTCCAGGTAACAAACTTTACGTTTGTGTATTTTCTATCAGCTAAACCAATTTTTAAGTCATTTGATCTGGTGTCAAAGTACAATAATATGTGAATTAATTATGAACACATTTACTTTGCTTCGTAGTCACACAAAATATTGTACTGGTGGTTTAGAAATGCTCTGATGCTCTTTTTGCATTTCGGATTAGCTTAACTAGTTCTGTAGTATGAATGCCAACAGGTTCTGCTTTGTTTAAAGTTCTCAAGAGTGTAATAGCGTAATGGTGATCCTAAGCTAATCCTAAGCAAATCTGCGGCACCAAAGATGTGGATTTATGCCGGTCAGGATAAGTTAAGTCGGATTTTAAGTATGAAGAGAATGTTGCAGGATTTCCTTTGTTCCATTTTACGGGTTTATTTGAAGAATTAAAAAATAGAATGATCTCTCTTAATCACTTGTTGCATTATTAATAACACAACGGTAATTCTTATTGTACTGGTGTGCTTCATATTTCAGAAAAGGTATTGTAAAGGGATTTGTTGTGACTCTATATTCTCTTCCTGACATCTTTTCATATTCACACAGTTTGAATGGAGACTTTTTTCTTTACATCAGACTATGTGATTATTACACTAATTCAGAGTGTGTAAAGTATTTTGTGCAACATAAAATTGAATTTTCCAAACATAAATAATGGCCCATATAATACCCCTGATTCACTACGCTACCAAACAACTTTTAGCAACTAAATATTAATGAACATATGCAGATGAGAGACTGATTTTATATTAAAATAAAACAAAACGTCAACAGGGCAGTTACTTTGTCACATCTTCATTTTAATGCAACAGTTTTAGTTCAAACGTATTAGGTTGACTAAATTGTAAAGAGAACAAAAAACCCTTATATGATACTGAAACAGAAGTATTATTTAATATGCATTTTGATATGTACTTATACCAGGGTGGACTTTGCCTAAATTTGGGATTGCATGTGCCGCCGTGTCCCCTTCCCTGCTTCCTTGTACGAAAATTACAAAGTGTCAGACATAAAATGAAATATTATACTTTTGATTTGTATCTGATAACAATAATGTAGCAATGTGGTCAATGTATGGTTTGCCTATCAGAAATAATATGTGATTGTTACATAGGAGCCCTGTGGTGACCATATGTTTAATACGTGATAAACATGTTTCAAATATGTTTACCACTTTGATGTGTATGGTTGACGAAATGTCCAAACTTTCGAAAATTATCAATAAATTCACTTAATATTAATGTTTATCGCGGGTGTAAAAAAGCCTCTAAAACTCTAATAAAAAACTGATGCAAACAGAAGTACTTTCTTGCCTAAAGTGAGAGGAAAATCAAATAATACATCACAAAAATACAAAAATACAAACTTAAATAACAACAAACCAGCAGAATAAAGCACTTAGTAGTAATTGTTAATGAATCAAAGTCAACCTTACTGAATGCTCTTTTTACTTTTCTTTATTCTCTGGTGTATGGAATGCCGTTTTTACGTTTATTGTTGACTTATTTCCACATCTTAAAATGATTTTAATATGTGTATTTTCCTTTTAATACTAAGAATTAATTTTTGTTATTTAAGATAAATTTAAAATATTTAATAGTATTTTTGTATATCTAACATGCAATTAAAGAGGTCTCATTTGAATTTAAAATATCAGCACTTGTACTTTAAATATCAAAATTATATCTTAGATGCAAAATTTCAAACAGATATTTAAAATTCAATTTTAGATATTTGTAAACACTTTAAACACTGATATATAAAATTTGGCCATCAGTGCAAAAATCGATATTCCATACTTGCATATTTATAAGCCTTGCAGAAGTCGTGTTAAAATTGAAACAGTAGTGTCTAATAAAATAGTATTGAATGATCCTCTATTTTGAATAAAATCTTAGAATAAATTTTATTTTGAATCAGAGGAAAGCTGCAGCCTCCTTAATGAGCTGAGTGATTCCCCTTTCCAAAGCTGGAACCCTAATAACGTTGTCCTTTTCAGCTGCATTGTTGATTCTCTTGAATGGTCTTCTTTTAGTCTTCGTCATTTTGATGTTGGTCTGCCTGCATGAAGCAGCTCTGGTTTGTGGCATGCATGAAGGATACCATATCGCTGTGTTGCTCCCCCAGCACATCTCGTATCTCCTCCTCTGTCTCTTCTTCAAGTTCCGCTGTGCGCCCGAGAACCACTAGCTCCTCTGTAAGAAGTCGTGTTAAAATTATTTTAAAAGAGCTCTCAAATTTATATCCTAAAATAAGCCAGATGAAACAATGAAATAAGGCTTACTCTGATGGAATGTGCCGAAGAACCAGAAGCGATGCTCCCTGCACGAGTAGATGACAGCGTAGCTCTCATAGTCAGTGTCCAGCACCATATACTCCGTGCTTTCTTCCTTATCGCCTGTAGTCAAACACAGTCTTTGAACAGACTTAACCTCGATTTTTATCTGAAACAACCTTTGTTGCCTTCAGTTGATTTAGTTTGTAGATATTTTATCATCTTAAATTCGTTAAGAGGTCAATTTGAATAAAATGCTGAAGTATTACTGAAAATACGTCTTTAATCTTATTTGAGAGGCAGAGGAGAGCGGAGCAGGTGCTTCTCCTGTCTTCTCGTTTCTCCTGAGCTAAACGGCTTACCTTGTGCCACGGTGAATATTGCTGGGTCATCTTCAACAATGGTGGCTTGAAATACGGTAGATTTTACTACTGTTTCACTTTGCATCCTGCGAAACACAACACAAACAGATCTAGAACTTTTTGAAGGAAGACAGGTGAGTTTAAGTATGCTCTTACACAAAGGGTGGGTGTGTGTGTCACAGTTTTGCCATGAAATCGTTATTTTACCAAAGTTGTTTTTGTTTTAGATATCAGTTCAAAATTCGTGTATTTTTTATCAAGTGAGCAATTTAGCGCGATTTTAAGTAGTGCGACAATGCCAAGGGTCTTTTGCTCAATAGCAGCAGCCATTCTAGTAAAGATGTGATACAGAAAAAATGTCATAAATTAACAGCACACCCCAATAACACTTTAAGGAACACTTTAAGGAAAAAATGATAAAAAAGAAACTCTAATCAAAGTGTATTAATTAATTCCAAATAGGAATCATAACATAAATGAATTAGGAGTAAAGCTGTTTGCACTCCCCCCTGTGTGGATGAATACGGTTCTTACCATCGACGTTTTATGGTGTAGTTTGCGGTGATGTTAACTTCGAAAGTACTGTTACCACTTGAGGTATACTCCACTGTGACGCATTTCCGTCCATGGTGAGCATGGCCAGTGGTGTTGATTTCAAACCACCTGCCCATGAACTAGTGAGGGGAAAAAACACGAGAAATGCATAAGATTGCTGTTTATACGTAAAAAGGCGGAAGTTGGCATGTTCAAACAGGAAGCCAGGACTCGTCAGCTCTGTTCTTAACTTCTGGCTCGATCTTTTCCTCGCCCATTCACGAGCATATAACAACACAAATACTGTTTTACTGTTTTTCTGACCTTGTAGAGCGATATCACTTTGAGTTCCTCATCCGTAGACGAACAAACTCGAGATATGATTTCACAGTTAAGATACACCAATTGCTTTGTCTCAAAAAGCCTCCAGGAAGAGCCTTTGCTGCCTCATTTTAAACACCATAAAACGTGGAATTGGCCTTGCATTGGATTTATAAATTCAAATGTCACGTTTATTATATAACTCGACGAGATCGCAGAGACACTTGACTGTTATTTCATTTTCGAATTGAAATTACTACAGTGTGAAATCTGAGTTTGCTTCCTGTAAAAGTGTGTGTAGTTAAGATCAAACTGGAAAGTGATTAAGGAACCTTCAGCGGAATTCTGCTTAGTTCGTACTTAATAATTTTATGCTGGAGCTAATGAAGATTAAAATACCCGGGGTGGGGAGGAGCGAGCTCACATTTAAACTGGTTGCCATGCGTATCCATGACTTTTTAAAACGACCACTGAGCGTGGGGTGCTAGTTTGAAACATACCCTTTTTAAACCATGCACTGAACCATTAGCATATTTCATCCCCTAAGTGTGCAGTGTTAAAATTGATTTTAAAACATGCTTTTCACCAAATTCTATATTTCTGAGTACAGGTGTAATGAGAACACACGTTACATGCAAGCAAAGACACACTAGGTAGACACACGAGGTAGACACTTACACTGAGAAGTGTGTATGTAAAATTTTATGGTTATCGTTCTTGTTGGACCCAAATTAAAATTCTAAAAAAAACCTCTTTTGCGGGCGCCGGTCACGTCTGATCCAAAAATTACCACCCAATCCTCCCCCCTCTCTTTTTTTTCACGCACGTAACACACTTAATGTGTGTGTGTGTTTTGAATAGATTAACAATACGTTGGCGTGTGAAGAATCCATGACATTTGATCTAACGACATTTAATCCAGCGCAATTTGACCTAGAGACATTTCGTCTACATCTGCAGGGTACGACAATTGATCTAGATTTTTTGGCTCGTAATTTTTTATTGGAAGAGAAAAATAATGCAATTAAAATTCTTATATATCTTTTCAGCGGCACGCCATTCTCATGCGGATCAAGTCTGGTACAATAGGTGGAGTTTATGTCCAACTGGCCAGTCAGACTCCAGTTGGACACTTCGTGGCATTGATGGAATTTTGATGCAGTTTTTTTCATGCCGAGTAGAAAATCTTTTGAAGTGATCGAATTTTTCTTATTGAAATCTTCATTATTTTGCATTGTGGCATAGAAGGCGAATAAGAAGATGAAAGCTGTTCAATTTCTTTATTTTTCTCTTTCAATGAAACAAAAAACAGGAAAAATCTAGACAGTGCAGATTTAGATGAACTGTCCCTAAATCATATGTCGCTGGATCAAATGCCGTCAGATCAATACAGAGCACAGGTAAAGAGAGAGAGAGAGAGAGAGAGAGAGAGAGAGAGAGAGAGAGAGAGAGAGAGAGAGAGAGAGAGAGAGAGAGAGAGAGAGAGAGAGAGGCCACTAAGACTAACTGATATTTTAGCCAGTTTTCATCCAGAAAATTACCCAGAAAGCTAGTCCCTCACCCTGTCTTTCTGGAAGTCTTCCTGTTTTTGCACGTCGTCCGGACAAGAGCCTCTGTTCTCGAGCCACCAGAAGGCGTCCGCTGTCCCACACAAGGCAAGTGTCAGCAAGCCCAATCCGCGCCACATTTTCTGTTCATCAAAACCAGGTGTAATTTCTGTTACTATGTTTTATTTTTTGTGTTTCATAATATTGTTTTACATGAAAAATAAATTTGGTATAAAAAATGCCATTAAATCAGGAAGAAATCTAGCCTTCTTTCTAACCCGTTTTAAAATTTCGAGCTGATCGACCGGTGATTTTTCTCGAACTTAATTCTTGTTGTTGGAAATTTCGATTACCAGCTACTGACCAATAGTCTTGTTGAGTTCTTTCCTCGCAGCATAGGATAGCGCTATGCGTAGAACGTTTATATGGCATATAACTTAAATTATCTATTAACTGATAGCTGCTTTGAAGCGTTTGAAATGTTTCTTGTATGAAGATATTCGAGTCAGAGGAGTGAGCATACATTTCTCATCAGCATTCTTTCACCACTTTTTCTTCCTTCCAAGTAAATCTTATTTTGTTTCAAAATTTTATGCACCCGTTTACTCATTATTTGATAATTTTTACACCTATCCGGTGTGACAGTAAAAATACCCCCTCTAAAAATGCCCGGGGGGCATTCATCACTAGTAAAAATGCCCACTCTAGTAAAAAATGCCCAATTTAAACCTCCATCTTTGAAGAAAATTAATTGCTGAATGTTATTTTTTAATACCTTTTTTTCGATGACACTGAGTTGCTTTTATCTTTTAAACTGACGATTGATGTTTTATTTGGGGAGTACACAAAATCTGATTGATGATTTACATAGTCGCTGAAGGCAATTCGTTATGTTTAAAAATTCTGAAGTTCGAATGTAAGTTCAAACCAAATTCACATTCAGATCGCTTAAACAGGTGCGAAATGATGATTCATGCTGGAAATGCACATCTTCTTTCCTGATTTCCGCAACTTTCCCGGTGGTTTCCGTTTGGTGTAGTCGGCCCTGTAGGTAAGCCACTTAAAGGTGTCCTTGCCACATAACGAAAATCTAACTACGTCAGTGTGTAGCATAGCTGCGGTTGCTATGATTTCCATCTCTGTGCCCCAAACTCCAGGTTTTCCAATGTCACTTTTGGCGCAGTAGCTTTCGCTGTTATCGTCTTGTGAACAGTCATCATCGTTATCCATAATTTAATTGCAGGCTACGTTTCTCATTTAAAGGTGGCGGTCTTGAGAGAGCCCGTCAGAAGGTGGCGGATGGTTCTGAAGTAGCGATTGCCATCACCCTCAATTTTTACCGAGCTCTTGGGTGGTTCAAACACCAGATACCGTCTTTGAAGGCATCTTGGGCAAAGAGCGAACTTCCGATTGAGCCCTGATGCCTTAAGGCGAGATGAATGCCAATCTGTTGCGATCGGTTGAAACTAGATTTCCTCGGAGGTCTCCACCTTCTCGATTCGAACTTCATTTGTGTTGGCTCTCAAAGGTTCAACTTTAGGGCGTTTTATTGGTGGCTCGGAGTGAGGTTCGGGTGTGTACATACAAAAGATTAAAGGCACCGTGAGCCGGTGACAGCTTTGACACATTATATACGTTTGAAGCCCGAGTACCACTGATTGGAAATCGAGTACCATTGAGTGGTAATCGAGTAGCACTGACTGAAATAGATATAACAGAGCGAGACAAACAAAAAATCACGAAATGGCAATTGCTATCAACCACCATACGAATCATCAAACAGATTTACGCATGCATAGAACTTGCTGTAACCCATACATAAAAGCTCAATGGGTAAGTTTAAAAAATAAAAGCAAGTCAATGTGAACGAAAAATGCTTTAGAGATGGAGCTGAAAGGTGGGGGGGGGGCATTTTTCTACGGGAAACATTTTTTACTGGGGGACATTTTGCTACTAAGTAAGAAATGCCTGGGGGAATTATTTCCTAGTAATAAATGCCTCCGGGCATTTTCAAAGGGGGTGCATTTTTTTACTAGGACACCCGATCATTTCTTATTTCCTTTTTAATTTCGGATTTTAGCTATTTGGCCGTGGAAAAGAACAAGGTTACCTTTCCCACACCGTACTGATCTGAATTTTTAATATCACTAAATTCGATAGTGAATTCCTTTATTTATATATTAAACTCTCTGCATGTCTGATATCTGTAATGTAATGGCTGGTAGCTGGAACAGACAATTTATTTACTTATGTCGGTAATTTTATTGGGTAAGTAAAAAAAGGAGTTACTTGATTTATGTAGAAAATTTGATATCAGACTCAAAATATAGTTAAACAGCATCGGATTTGTATGATAAAAGATCATTTACATGAATCATTAAACTCTTAATTATATTAAAAATTCAATTATCGATATCAGAAATGGAAACAGGTACCAGAACGGATATGAGAAGTTTTAGTATCAAAAATGAAGCAATTTTTATATCAAGATTTAATTTTAATATCAATTATTATTTACTTATTACATTGTTATTTTAAATATTAATTTGGCTATTTATGATTAAAATATGTGAATAAGAGTTAAATCATCCTTCCCGCAACACCTGTCGAGAAGCCTAATCAGTGAGCGAACAGTTAATAGTAAACCAACTGATAAATAAAGAAAATCCCTTTTAAAATCATGGACTATTTAATATTTTTATTATATAGTATTACGGTTGCATTTCTTATTTACTTCTGTACAATACTTTAAGTAAAACGTGTAACTGGGATTAAAATGCAATCCTTACCTGTGTTCTTGATTCACTGCCTTTCAAGCTTAATCCCGCACACACTGGCCTGTTGTCAAAACACTCTAGATACACTATTCGCACGTCAAAATTGCGTTGGAGGTGCCTGCCTGTCTCGGAAAATATTTATATCCGTAACTTACGAGAGTTAGGGCATCTCATCCGAGGCGAGTGGCGCGCATGCACGAGCAATGTGTTTTGAAATGTACGCTCAGTCTCGGCCATCCGAGCTGATATACCCTAAGCAAAGACCTTCCATAGGCCCAAGCTTTTGTGTCATGTTCTTTATAAATTCAATAGGAGCACTGCTTAAACATTTTTTCGAACCTTTACATCCTTAACATCAAGCATCCACCCCTTCCCCACCCAACCCCCTTCCTTTGCTCTCCCCAAGAGACCTGTTAAAACACAAAGACAAACGCTGAGTCACGACTCCGGAGGCCTCAAAATATAACGAATGAGAAATCCGAATAATCAGGAATTCAAGTCTATAAAACTGATATTTGTCTCTGGTCAATAAGTCGTGACTCGGAGTTGAAATGGAAAAGAACGCATTCACACAAAGTTGTAGTGTGAAAAATTCTTCAACTTTGATGGCAACAAGTGAATTTCGCCATGAACATTTCTTCAAATACACACTTAATTTTACTCAAATTCCGTTCTTTCCAACGCTTCTTTTATTTACTTAGAAAAGTGCAGAGAACGCAGAGAAAAATGGAACACACGTGACAAAGATACACCACAATGGTACCGGTATCACTCGCTCATCCAGCAGGCACACCGTGACAAAGATACACCACAGTGGTATCATTGGTTCATCCAGCAAGCACACCGCGACAAAGATACACCACAGTGGTATCATTGGTTCATCCAGCAAGCACACCGCGACAAAGATACACCACAGTGGTATCATTGGTTCATCCAGCAAGCACACCGCGACAAAGATACACCACAGTGGTATCACTCGCTCATCCAGCAGGCACACCGTGACAAAGATACACCACAGTGGTATCAGTGGTTCATGCAGCAAGCACACCGCGACAAAGATACACCACAGTGGTATCATCGGTTCATCCAGCAAGCACACCGCGACAAAGATACACCACAGTGGTATCATTGGTTCATCAAGCAAGCACACCGCGACAAAGATACACCACAGTGGTATCATTGGCTCATCCAGCAAGCACACCGCGACAAAGATACACCACAGTGGTATCACTCGCTCATCCAGCAGGCACACCGTGACAAAGATACACCACAGTGGTATCATTGGTTCATCCAGCAAGCACACCGCGACAAAGATACACCACAGTGGTATCATTGGCTCATCAAGCAAGCACACCGCGACAAAGATACACCACAGTGGTATCACTCGCTCATCCAGCAGGCACACCGTGACAAAGATACACCACAGTGGTATCATTGGTTCATCCAGCAAGCACATCGCGACAAAGATACACCACAGTGGTATCATTGGTTCATCCAGCAAGCACACCGCGACAAAGATACACCACAGTGGTATCACTCGCTCATCCAGCAGGCACACCGTGGTAAAGATACACCACAGTGGTATCACTCGCTCATCCAGCAGGCACACCGTGGTAAAGATACACCACAGTGGTATCACTCGCTCATCCAGCAGGCACACCGTGACAAAGATACACCACAGTGGTATCATTGGTTCATCCAGCAAGCACATCGCGACAAAGATACACCACAGTGGTATCATTGGTTCATCCAGCAAGCACATCGCGACAAAGATACACCACAGTGGTATCACTCGCTCATCCAGCAAGCACACCGCGACAAAGATACACCACAGTGGTATCACTCGCTCATCCAGCAGGCACACCGTGACAAAGATACACCACAGTGGTATCATTCGCTCATCCAGCAGGCACACCGTGGTAAAGATACACCACAGTGGTATCATTCGAACATCCAGGAGGCACACCGTGACAAAGATACACCACAGTGGTATCATTCGCTCATCCAGCAGGCACACCGTGACAAAGATACACCACAGTGGCATCATTCGCTCATCCAGCAGGCACACCGTTTTAAAGATACACCACAGTGGTATCATTCGCTCATCCAGGAGGCACACCGTGACAAAGATACACCACAGTGGCATCATTGGTTCATCCAGCAGGCACAGCGTGACAAAGATACACCACAGTGGCATCATTCGCTCATCCAGCAGGCACACCGTGGTAAAGATACACCACAGTGGCATCATTCGCTCATCCAGCAGGCACACCGTGGTAAAGATACACCACAGTGGTATCATTCGCTCATCCAGGAGGCACAACGTGATAAAGATACACCACAGTGGCATGATTCGCTCAACTAGCAGGCACACCGTTATAAAGATACACCACAGTGGTGTTATTCGCTCATCCAAGAGGCACAACGTGATAAAGATACACCACAGTGTTATGATTCGCTCATGTAGCAGGCACACCGTGATAAAGATACACCACAGTGGCATGATTCGCTCAACTAGCAGGGACACCGTGATAAAGATACACCACAGTGGTGTTATTCGCTCATCCAGCAACCACAGTGGCATCATTCGCTCATCCAGCAGCCACACCGCGACAAAGATACACCACAGTGGTATCATTGGCGCATCCAGCAGGCACACCGCGACAAAGATACACCACAGTGGTATCATTGGCGCATTCAGCAGGCACACCGTGGTAAAGATACACCACATGCTTATAAATTCAACTTTCGGCAAATACTTAAAAATGTGTGCAATTGTGCAAGATTTTACATACCTAATTAATGTATTTCTTTTACTGGCTTACTATTTAGGCTGAAAGAATGATATTTTACATGCAAAATAGAAGCTTTTAATATAATCAATTCTAAAAAGGAACGAACTTCGAAATAAGATTTCTTGCCTTGGTCCTGAGGTGGTCTTATTCAGCGGCATCACTGTGTTTAATATTCGTCGTGCTTACTGACAAATCAAGCTGTTCTATAGTTACTGGATTTTTGGCTTAAATCATTGCCATTGCAGATACAAATATTTTACATTAGAAATATTTACATTAATTGGTATCTGCAATGGGGTTGGACGGGGTAGCTATAGGACTCTCCATATCCCGTAAAAAGATAAGTCTCACGTATTGAGCTTTGTTGAGTTTTCTTTCTTTGATTGCAGTAACATGTGCGTCTTAGTTGCCTTGTACTTTTGACCATATGTTTCGGTGGACGGTCAAGAAAGGATATATGTTTTATAGAATCTCACAGTCTGCGTTTGGGTGGGAGGGCGGTCTGCGGTTGGCCCAGTTCTACCCCAAACGGGTGCTAAGGCTTGTCACTGTGGACTTTGCACTCTAAAAGCTCCAATTTGGAGCATTTCCATCACGAGTTCGCGATGAATTGCGGTCAGTTTTGGCATTGTTTAGCTGATCAGGCTGAAACTTCGCACAGCGTGCGTGATTTTCTATTTTAACCATGTGGGTTCAATATTTACTTCAGCATGCAATAGAGTGCCGCGAGGCAAAGGGGGAACTTACCTTAAATTCCCAGTAATAGTAAAAGTATTAAAAAAAACGAAAGAAAGAAACAAAATGACCAGTCTCACATTGCATACACCGACCGTTTCTCCATTAGACTGGCCGGCTATTTATAAATTAGCAAAACGTTATTTCGCTACTTGCGTTATTTGTGTTTTTTTTACACTTGACAAGCCTTTGGCTTGCAAGGGCTATATGAATTTGTGCGAGCAGCCGTTGGTATCTTTTTTTCTTGACAGTGATCGGATTTCCTGTGTCATCTCCTCCACTGGAACTACGGGCCCTAGGGCCACGAAACTTGGGGCTTAGGTAGAACTTGATGTGAACGTGTGCGTCACACTTTTTATTTTCGCCTTCGATTTCGTTTTCTTGTTTCAAACGCCATGTGAAAAGAGTGTATTTTTGCAAGCAAATGTGGAGCATTTAACGCACAGCACAAAACACACAGTTGCTCAGCTTTGTGCGAGCTCTAACTGCGTAAATAGATAACACGGTGTATGCCTGATCAGTCCATAAAACCCCGAGCAAGCAAAAACCAAACACTACTCGGCTTATAAGATGTATTCAAGCTGTGTTGTTTACAATATATTATTCAGGAAATAACCCATTGAAGGAAGTTTTTTTGCGTTTTAATTTTTATCGCTATCGAAATGAGGTTTTAGTTTTAGTTTGAAATGTGAAAATAAATTTGCATTCGAAGAGATGTCGACAAAAAAAAACACCTTTAATTTTTCCCTTTTTTCTCGGTTTAAAGACTGGAAGCAAAAAACAGACGTTTTCGCATTATGATCAGTGTTTTTAATCATGCTTACTTTGTACTCATTTTATAGTTGGTACTTAGTGCATATCGTTCTTTGTTATGACAAGAATTAAGTAGATACAGACGGGACCAACTGGGAAACGCTTCACTGAGCGGTGTAACAGTATATCTTGCCCCCTGTACAGCTCCCCCCCCCCCATCCGGAGGGGGGGGGGTATAGACTAGGCTATTTCCCCCCAAATGTGGTATTTTTTGCCCCCTTACAGGTATCACTTTCTAAAAGGAAGATTAAGTTCAACATACAAGAAAGCGCTTCTTGGATAATGTGGATGTTATTTATGATAATCTTAGCGATCATGAGTATCCACATGAGCTCTTTAAAATGCTAGAAAGGATATTAAGAGAAAAATATAAGACTTTCTGATCAAGGATGCTTTTTTAATATTATGCTTGAATTATGTTGAATTTAGTCAATAAAGTAGTTCAAGTTAGTTTTATGCAGTTTAATTGAGTCCTTATTTTCTCATGAACAAATATTATCAAATATCAAATCGCCACCATCATATCACACCCGTACCTGTGCGTCAACGGGTCGAGTTAAAACGGGTCGAGTTTAAAGTTATCACACTCACCTACAAAGCACTCCATAATGAAGCACCGCAATATCTACGTGAGCTGCTGGTTGAGTAAAATCCAGCTCGTAGTCTGCGTTCAGCAGACTACCACACGCTCAAGATACCTCGCACAAGACAGAGATATCGACAACGATGTTTCAGTCATACCGCTCCCACAAACTGGAATGCACTCCTCAATGAAATCAAAACCATACCAGCAACTGTTGAATTCAAGAAAAAGTAAAGACCTATATGTTCAAAAATTACTATGGATAAATCAAAATATTTAAACACGTGACTTTTTAAAAAGACATTTGATTTTTTATCTTAGAAAATAGCAGTATAAATTTTAAAACAGTGTTATAATCATGTGCGCTTAGTGGCTTCGCCTAAATAAGCACTATACATATGCTCATAAATAGATAGAAATATATTTACACGCAAAAATGTTCGAGGGGGGGGGGGGGCTAAATATATTAGACGGAGGGGGGAAGATAGCCTAGTGTAGCTCCTCATCCCTTTTGCAACACTTGTCACAGCTTTGACAACTGCTGTTTAATTAATAGTGGTATATTTATTTTTCATATTCATTTCTAAATTATTTACAAAGGAACGTCACACTTTATAAAAGAAAGATTGTTCTTTCTTTAAAAAATACACAAGATCGTTTCATATGATCCTGATAATTAGACTGTATTAATTTTGCACTAAAAACTTTGAAGTTAAGAACTTTGCGTTATTGTTATATTCATTCGTATGCCACTGCCATATTAACATTCTTTTGTATCAAATTTATACTATGTTATAACAGCCGAGACACGGGAAAATATCCTATATTTGCCTCTAATCACAACGCAACGTTCCATATATAAACAATGAGAGCATGCTATGTGAAAATGCACACGGATGACAGAAGACACATGACACTCTATTTGTTTATTTTAGGATACACGTGTCATTGTACCCTCAACAACATCCTGTGAAATCAATATCATTTCTAGGAATGTTTAGCAATCGGTGTAAGAGGTAAACAGTAATTAATGTTAATTAAATATTATCCTGTCAGACCTTTTGTGACTGTCGTTTTGCTGTGATGCAAAAAGCAAAAAAAAAATATATTTGTCTGCAGTTGTTTATGGGAATTACACAACTAATTTTAAACCATAAGTCATTATAGATTGCTTTTAAGACAAGGAAGTATTGAATTCCAATTTATTTTGTTTTTACGGAGTGGGCAAAAGTAGATTTAATCGAATACTTGTGAGGCAATGCGTTACAAAAGTTCCCCCTCCACTGAAGGATCAATTAAGAGAACAAAAAAGCATACTTTTTCATTTATTATTGTCATGTTTCAGGGGCGGATTCAGGGTTTTTCAAAAGGGGGGGGGGGGTGCAAAATATCTAAAATAAAAATATACGATTTTTCTAGAACATCTTTACCATGCAGGTCCCTATATGTTTTTTCTGTATTACTTACATTTACAAATTTTTCTTCCTGCCCAAGGGGGGGGGGAGAGTGCGCGCCGGGTGCACCCTCCCCCCCCCCCCGTTGGATCCGCCACTGTGTTTTCACGATAGCGATTGACGTTCTTGCTATGATTCAGATTAATTTTACAACCATTTTCACCCACGATAACTTGCGCCACTAATGTAAAAACTTGTTCTGTGAAATATTTACAGATTTTTTAACTGAAATTTATGTTTTCACATTCAAATTAACTTATCAAATCAAAAATAAATGGCTTGAATGGAAACAAAAGGCTTTACATACACAAGAAAGACCGAGTTCATGTAATGTTGTGTAAATGAAAATATAGCAAAAACATTAACCATTCTTGTCCTTAACACAACTGTGTATCTATGTTCATAATAATCATGCGTTTCGATCTTAGTTTCTGATGTGTCACAGGCCCATGTGATTCTTTTCCCTGCTATCAACGTTTCCATGCGTTTTAAAAGACAAACAGTGTTCATATATAAAAACGAAAATTTAATCTAAAAGTGGCTTGGTTATATTTGTCATCCAGCGAAAATAATTTGACGAAAAGACTATTCTTTCAACTAGAACCGTATTTCGCAAGCGAAATCTTTAACACTTGACAAACATTAAAACTTAACAAACAAAACTCATTTTGGCATGTGCTCCTTAATGATTCTAAAGCCAACCCCCCTCCTCCCGCGGAAACCACCTGGACGCCCCCCCCCCCCCCGTTCTCAAATGCTATTAATATTTTGGACTTCTTAGGATGCCAATTGTTTTATGTGGACAATTTTTTTCTAATGAAATTGTCATGCCATTAATATATCAGCAAACGTCGCAGCTTGAATTCCGTTTATAAACCGTTTAAATGCGCAATATTTAACACTTATTATTTATTCTAAAACCAGCTGTGTTTGCATGGCGTTTTAAGCATGAAAACATCAACGACATCGTAGACGAAAAAAAGCGGGATGCACACCCTCAGATCAAGTTCTGCTATAAGTACAAAGTTTTGTGGTCCTAGGGCCTCTGGATCAGAGAAGAAGCTGAGACAAAACTAGACCGATTTCGCAACCGAGTTGCGAAACAAACATTTGGGATACTAAAAAAAGACTTATTGACTGAGCTAAAAATTTGTTATCTTATTTCAGTTTTTAAATTCGCATTTTGATTCTTGATTCTGTTCCGGTTTAGGTTTGCACGGAGAATGAAAATTTTCAGACATAATTAACATTCCTGTTATAATTTAAAATTAGATGCTAAAATTAGAGAGTAAATAAAATCTAGCCATTTGCAAATCATTAAAGAACACAGCAATACCTTATAGAAGATCAAAGCACATGCTAACCGTTTTCGAGATAATAGTCAACTTCCGGTTTTTGACCTTGACCGTGCTCCAAAAGGTCAAAGTCACCGAGATACCTCTCATGTAACGTTTTTTAGGCTCAAATGATCGAAAATGAGCTCAAAATCGCTCTATCTCTAACCGTTTTCGAAATAATGTCAACTTTCGTTTTTGACCTTTATTGTGACCCAGAAGGTCAAGGTCACCGAGGTACCTCTTATGTAACATTGTTTAGGCCTAACGGGTCGAAAATGAGCTCAAAATAGCTCTATCTCTAACCGTTTTCGAGATAAGTCGCCCTGTCGTTAACGGCGCGTGAAGTCACGTGACCTTTGACCTTGACCCTCAAGGTCAAGATTAGCGATGAAAGTTTTCCTCCTACAGAGTACGTTTTATGTATTCAAGCTGGGATTTGAGCACCTTCATGGCTACTTTTCGCGATTAATAGGCGTTTCAAAATAATTTGACCTCACTTTGACCTTGACCTCTGAGGTTCCAGTTAATAAATTTTGCGGATTTGACGACAACCCATTACCCTCTATGTCTCTGCCACATGCCGTCTTTCTACGACAAACTCTGTAGGATGGGGTTTTATGGAAACGACTTTGAGGTAAAAAATACTTCGACCTCAATTTGACATTGACCTTCAAGGTCAAGGTAAAAAAATGCGGATTTTACGACATCTCATCACCCTCTATTACTGTACCAAATTTCGTCGTCCTACGTCAAATAGCGTAGGAGGAGTTTTCTGGAAACCTCCGTGACAGAAAAAAGGGGGAAAAGGGCAGAAATTTAGAGAAAAACTACAAACTAATACCCATTTGCAAACGAAGTTGGCAAGTGGGAACTATGCACCTATCGAGGTTTTCTAAATAATATATCGTAACAAAATAGTAAGAGTGATCAATAAATGAACACTACACAGTTATCACTACCACAGTTCCATAGCATTCAATATATTCACAAATTATAACGCAGTTATTTGTAAAAAAAAAAGTTGAATCAAAATACAACATTTGCTCTCCGTGCTCAACTTTTCACTGATTGCAGCATTGAAAAAAAGCCAAGTTCATCACAGCCACCTACTTACAAAACAACAGTACTGCATGGTCACCTGGCCACAGAGTTGCTTTTCATTGAGGGAGAGGCCACAAGCCACATACATCCGTATTGATCTGCATTATACATAATCGCGTGCCCACAATAGGCACCTTCTACTGTGAGATGTGCGTGTTATAACACTTGTGTGCATTTCGGGGGGGGGGGCGTTTTACAGGACATTGGAGAGTTTAAAGTAACTTTTATCTGTCAAATTGGTATTCAGTTAAGCGCTCTGTATACTAATAACAAAAATTCCGCTTTAAAACCTACCAGGAACAAAAAAATCAAAAAATGACGTCATTATGACGTCATACGCTAAAATTAAGGCTTTTCTAAGGTCCTTTGTCAAAAACTAGTTTCATAACGTATTTGACGCCAAATCTCTAGCTCCAGCCGTTTTGAAGATATTAAGCTCTAAAATATTCATGACGTTATAAGATGCAGAAGATGACGTCACACGTAAAAAACTTTTCGCTTGGATCGAGTTTACCACATATCTTATCTGTGTGCCAAGCTTCACTTTCCCAGCTCAAACGGTCTCGGAGGAGATGCGCGGAAACCAAGTGACGAAATATGAAAAAAAAATTAAAAAGGGAAGAAAAGAGAAATGTACGAAATTCGAGGAAATTTAAAATCTCCTTGGGACGTTGTCCCAAGTGTAAATAATGGATTTTACTGTCAAGAAAAAAGCACTAACGGCTGCCCGCACAAATTCATATAAGCCTTGACCAAGTCAAAGTAAGTTCACAGAATTTACTGCTCTGCACAAGGTTAATCCTTTACTTTTTGCCAACAACTGAAGCTATAATTATACAACTTAAATTAAACAACTGAGCTATAGTTATAATTTTCGATGTCTGCTAATCTCGCTCGGCTGAAGGTAGCGCCGCCACTAAATGTCGTAATTTTGGCTCCTTACAAAACACGGCCAGCCTGTTGTGACTGACCCGTGAAGAAAGCGGAGCGAAAGCAAAAGGAGTTCAGGTCGTAGTCATCAGAGCCAATGCTCTGTTTGAGGGTGACGCAGGCCTGGGTCTCTCCGAACGTCTCTAGGAGCGGCTCTGCAAGCGCGAAATGCGCAATGACATTACTACTTGAAGGTAGTGATGTCATTGCGCATTTCGTAGTCTTCTGTGTTGGCTAAGGATAACATCATCGAAAGCGGGAAGCTGAGCAGTCAGGAATCTTTGCCATATGTGCAACATTGAGGGACGAAATACCGAGGAGACATTATTGTGTGACCTGAATCATCCGGAAACCTTGCTAATCCGGACAAATATTGTCAGTCGAAAAGTCGAAGCGGTGTCCGAATTAACCTGGTTTTACTATATATATATCCTGAACATCGTGATGAGCAAATCCCAACCAATAGTGCTTTTAAATTGCAATTATACTTAAACGGTCGGGACATATGCTGTAATTATCACATCACAGGTGGTTTATTGTAACTAAACACCCATTGAATGCACGTTACTGTAAATTGCAATTATACATGAAAGGTCCTCACATGATCTGTAATTATAAAATCACAGGATTTTTATTGTAACAAAACACCCATTGAAGGCACATTGCAATTGTTAATTGAATTTTGTACTATAGTCTTTAATTATTAAATCACAAGTAAATAATTGCAATTGAAGATTCACTGAAGGCATTTAATTTAAATAACTAGCTTGTGATAACTTTGCAATGAATGGAACCGGAGTTGAGCTTTTCGTTCCCATCCCAGTGCTGCTCCGGTGTTTGATGGATTACATTTTCACTATATAAACCCTTCAAAATTTTAGTTGCACCAAACCAAGTCTCTTGCGACAAGCCAAACACTATATGCCCCGCTGACATTTGCCAGGCGGGGCATAATTACAGGAGGGCTTAGTTAATTGCAATTGAATGGGATGTTAAACAATTTAATATTGACGAAGAGCATCTATTACTTTTGTGGATGTTTTATTAATAATGGTAGAGTTCATATCGAATAAATTAAGAAAAAGTTTCCCCTTGTTCGGTTCACACGAGTTAATGCCAGGCGGACGTGCTTGCAACATCTTCGGATGTTAACCGTCTTTACTGGTTTAACCTTTAATTATAGGTATTAATTTCATGACTTGATCGAAATGTATGCGCAGGATTCTTTGCGGTTAAGAAGAAAAACCGAAAAATTAATCATATCTTGTTTATAAATAATTGTATGATTTAATATTTAAGACAGCATCAATAAAAACAAATGAGTTATAATATATTTAGGTGTGTGCCGTTTTAAGGGGCTATCTATGAAGTACGTATACAAGGAAGGAAGGGGTCTTGGGCTGTGCAGGTTATAACGAATGGATGGCGTCCGAAATTTTGGGTATGGCTCGAGGAAGGTTGGCTCGAAAAGTCCGAAAATTACCCCGAAGTACTTTATGGATGACTGCTAATCCTTGTGAGATTTAGTAATCAATTTCAGTTTAGAATCAACCCACGATAAATTATCAACACAAGCAGCATCTGAAAAGGGGTGCTTTTATGTGACTGCGCGCGGTGTTTTCCCAGCATTTACTAATCAGGTTATTTTTAGATGCAAGAAAAATACATCATTGCATACATCAACCTGCATGACACAAGATTTCTGATTAGGGCGGGCTGAATGATACAGATAAACTTCCTGTTCCGTGTTATTATGACATCATTAAACCCCATCTATTTTTTAATTGGCAGATATGCACATGCATAGCATAAACCTCAACAGGACATGCGCACAGAACCCGCACGTGACTTTATGCATTTTCAATTTAATCAATAGAATGAGATATTCCCCCTTGATGAAAAGTGGCGGGGTTTGTTGCGGTCGTAACCTGACACAAGGGGATGGAATCAAGTCATTTTACGCCGTTTTCCAAGCAAAGAGGAGTTTGAAAAACGAAATATCCTTGACTGTGCGGTTGTGACATCATCAGAGGGTTACATTTATAACCGTTCGCGAGTCATATATAAAGCCATGCTAATTTTTAAAAACTTCACTTATCGAACAAAAGCCAAGAAAAGGGGAAAGAAAACAATAGAACAGATATCATAGAATAGTTTTAAAAGTGCTTTCTTCTATATAGAGAAACAGAAGAGAACGGATTTAAGATTCACAAAATAACCAAAGGAACAGTTTAAAATGACTCTAAACCAAAGGATTATAAAGCTCATATTCATCAGTATTACTATTTACTATGTTCACGGCAGGCCACAAAAAGAAGATAGTGAGTATTAACCGTCTCAGATATTTTTAATTGCGGTATTATTTTTTTATCATTTATTAAATAATTGAGGCAAAGAAGACTCCACCAACATGTTTTTGTGCAGGGGAGGGGGGGGGGGGGCTTTTTGTTTACAAACCAGGCATATAGAACTAGCAATCTTTAAGACTATGCATGTGCGTTCTTTAGTTCGATTATCGAAAAATCTATCATAATGCCAGTGAATAAAGAAATGGGAGTTTCATAAATATAAAAACTGCACGATTCGATTTATGTCGTGATACTAACAACTGGTCAATAACTTGTTGCATATTAAAAAGGCTGCAGGCATTTAGGTAGTATAACAGCCTTCTCCCTTTTCCTTTTCTTTTCCTTTGTTTTTTTTTCAATATTCTTTGTTTTGTTTTACCTCAGTGACTCACCACAGTCTCCGTAGTTTTTTTGCTTAGATGCAATTTGCATGCAGAAGTAACGCATCACGCATTCTGCATGGTTCATGTGCTTTACTCCTGTTCAGTAAAGATCGATAACATGAAATCTTTACTGTACAGAAACCCCACTTTAGCACGGCCTCTGACAAGTGCCTTTTTCTTTTTCTTTTTTTCTTCTCTTGCCCCCTAACTGCATGAAACTGGCTTTTTAAAGGCTGTTAAATATACACTGGTTTTTAAAAAGAGCTGTCATACCATTCAATATATTCGCTACAGTCAGTTGTTTGAGACCAACTTACATAAACAGACATTCATATGATGGAAACTGGGCGGAGGGGAGGGGGCTGAGGGGAAAATTCTACCGTGTTGGGACCGCCCGTACAGTAAATGTACGTTTATTCAGCCAGTTTGTAATTTTATGCGAACAATTAAATACGTATAAAGTAAAACCGCCTTCCACAGCAATTTCGAGCAACTAGCCAATGATCAAACTATCGTCAAATCAAGGATGATGCATATCAAGCATGTTATTGGTCGATGTTCAAAGTAGGAATGACGTCGTTGTCACGTTGTGACGTTGAATCGACATTTATTTAACACCTGTAACCGCTCAAGTGTTTACTCAGTATCTGGAACACTCTGTTGGATACGCCAGGACTAAGCAGATAAAACTAGAAAAAAACTCTCACCCTAGGATTGATTGCTCCATTCTAGTGCCCTGTCTGACCCCTCCCCCCCCCCCCCCGCCCACCCCGATGCTACTACTGCCTTGCTGTATTTTTCATTTACAAGAACTTGTGATAAAAGCAAGCAGTTTTTTCCCGAAGAAGAAAAACTTACAGGCAACATACGTAACAGGTGAACAAAGAGTTAACCAGGCATTGCGCCAAATCAAAGTTCGCTGGGGTCATAAAGATACTTTAAAGCCTTTCCCTGTAAACCCTGTTTTTCCGAGAAAGCATGCTAACAAGCATTTAGAGGTGAACTGATATAGTGAGAGAAGACCAGGCCATTGGCCCTTGATATCAACAGCTGTTTGGCAAAAATGTTACAAAACGTTTTAATACGCTCTTGTCTTGCGCCAAACCTACCCTGGGACATCTAGGATTTTTTATGAGAAATATGTAACAGAAAGCTAATTGCTACGTAATGGTGATGATAGCATAGTTGTAAAGCCTTTACAGTTAATTTATTTGTTAGCCTTGACATAGCACAAACAAGGGTTTTGAGATTGTATTACAACACACCTCACAGTGTTGTGACGCATGTGCGTGGCATAACTGCAGTAGAAAATAATAACGTGCCCCTTTATCAAATCAATGTGCGTGTCTCATGGCAACAGAACACAACGAGTGATTCGAACAACTTTCTGTTATTCCATAGCGTACGATTACAATTAATAAACAATTACCCCCAACAGCAGTCTCTGTTTGAAATTTAAACAACTGTTTGAATTGGAGTAATTTTTATCGGAACGAAAATAAATGGTTATATTATAGTGTTTTTTTATATACAGCAGTGTAGCTGAGAATAATTCAAGTATACCCTAGTGGGAAAATAGGGCCACATGTACCACTGGTTAAAAATAGGTGTTGATTGTATTGTACAGCTGTAGAATGGGAAATGTTATCGAAGAGGGCTAAGAATTGGGTGGAGGGGTGGGGGGGGGGGGGTGGTGGAGGCGCTCTCCCCGGCGTTCTGTTGTTATGATAAATCGTACTGAATTGTGAATGCTTTACTGTGTCGCTGAGACCTCGATGACATAATATTTAAAAAATCGTTCATGTCCTATAACTGTATCAAAATGGGCATTTTTCTTCATCCACCACCATATGGCATGATATTGGAATTTTGATGTGAAATATGTGTATTTATAGATCAGTTATATGAAAAGTATCCTTGAATGGACCAGCAGAATCTGTTAAAACTATTTGTCTTCAAAAATAAACCTTTTAATTAAAAACCCAGATGTATCCTTTAATAAATGATAAAGATGTTAGTTCTAAATGTCATAAAATACAAACAAATAAGCAAAACGTCAAGTGTGATTTAAACTTCATGCGAAATCGTTTGACTGTAGCATTGTAACTAAGCATGTAACTACTGTAAAACATATTATTTACTCAGAATTATTTACGCAGAATGTAACACACATAACTCGACATTATTTCGGAAAAAGATCAAAAGATATTACTTCAGCAAAAATACGCAAAAAAAATGAAGCACCCCATTCGCATGCTTTTACCACAGACATGATGAGCTAAGCGGGCTACTGGGGTTCAACAACGTTTTTAGTGCACGAACTAGCTAAAAGTTTTTAAAAGTATTATATCAACTTTTTTCTCTATAAAACTGGGCTAAAGGCTCTTTTTCAACTGTCATAAATCCATACTTTAAGAAAATGGTATCTTTTCAGTGGTGGGAAATTCAGTTATTTATTCAATCATAAATTGCACTTTCATTGTTATATAAATGTCATTGTGGTATAAAAAGTCAAAGGAAAAAATCTTGACTGTTTGGTTCTTTTTCGCTGCTTCTCCTAGCTGGTTTATCTTGATTTTTGTGGTTCTCCAAAAATATCTCAAACACAACCTAATATTGTAATTTTATAAATGAAGGAATAGATCAAAACAGAACAGTGCTCGATGTAACTCCGACCTTCCATTGGTGCTAAATGTCATTGTTTGGTAACGGAGTTCCGATGGAAATTGGTATTTTAAAGGGAACAATTCGATACACTTGATCAACTTTACATCGTTTGGAATAAAAAATATACGCATACAAAAAGAGATGGCACTACGGCCAAGTAAATCTTCAAAAAAAAAAAACCATTATCTGTAGTCAATACCTTTCAAGTATCATTTTGATAAATGCTTATATTATAAAAAACTTGTTTTTGTAAAATAAAATGACACTCAGTCTTGTTGGAGTTATAGTAAATTATCGTCAGTAGTATATTCACGACAAAAATATCTTTGAACTATGTTAAATAACTTTCTTTGAAAGAAACATAAGACACGTGAAAGAACAATGAAGTCCAATGTTTAGTTTGAAGTAAAGGGGTTTTATTAAAAAAGAATTTAATGTTATATCCGGTTTCATGTGACCTCATCCCGTAACCTCAATACATTCATAGACTGGGACCCGCGTCTGAAATATGACTGCTTTAGACGCAATAATCACACTGTTTTTTTTTAATATGCGTACTAAAAAGAAACGTATCATACCTGTGTACTTTTGGTTTTGTGGTTGTTTTAACATCTCTTTGTATGCTATTATTAGTATTATTACCATGGTTGCGGTGAAATAAGTAACATTTTCCAGAAAGGTCATTGTGTTTAAAACATTTTATTTATTTTGATGATTACACCTGCATTTTTTATGAGGTCTTTGTGCGCTTCTTTGTTTGTTTGACTGTTTTGAAAGAGAATGATCATTCATATTTTTTTATTTATTACGGAAAACAAAATTGGGACAAAACACATTTTATACAAAATGTTAATGAAAAACGTTTTCTTCTTTGTTCTGGTTAATGATCAGTCAACAAAAACATGAGAATTCTAAAAAGTAGCCCACAGAAGTTTCAGCGCTGTTTTTTGTAAGCGAAATCTGTGGTTACAAGACCTTAAAAATAACAATGACTTGATTTCAACGGGTCAGTATTAAAAGTTGGAAACGAGTTGAAGAAATTGTGTTTGAGTATTACAAGATGATAACGGCCAACACCACCTATTAACACCAAACGCATGTAGCCAAACAACGCAAAATGAAGCGTTATTATGTGTTCTTTGTCTTTAAGAAACATATGACGGTGATGACAGCGAGTCGGATGAAGCATATGACTGTACTGATTCTTGCCACGGGCTCGCCGATGGCAAATACCAATCATGTCTAGGCTGTCACGTGTATGTCACGTGCACCGGTGGCAATATGACTGACAGTCGGCCCTGTCCGCCAGGCTTTGAATTTGATAATAATAAGAAGACCTGTGAAATGATCTCAGAGACATGCAAATCAGGTACGAAACGATCCAGCTGATTATATTTTATGTACTTTTCACAAATCATAGATTTCAGAAAGCTCTTAAATACTGCATTACTTTTAATAAATAATCCCACGTCTCGTGGGATTACGTCACTATTCATCGCAATTTCTTGCGTAATAAACGTGATTTCTGTAAGTTTTGCTGAATCACTCTTTTTTCTTACGTAAAAACATATATTTCTGCAATTTATTTAGATTAATACTCACCTTAATCCTAAAGAAAACTCATATAATAATGATACGTATCTATTAGATGTTATATATTACATCATCATGCATCTTTTTTTTTTTTTGCAGAAAAACACTTTATGTATATCCATATCAATTTCTATTGCAGAAACAGAAGAAACTATGTTTATGAACATGGAGCCTGCTAAAGATATGCCGAATGGTTCAAATCCGGAAGATATGCCCAAATCGATTTTACTCAACTTCAACATAAAACAGAAACCAGTGACGCTGAATTTAACTAAGAACAACCACATCCCTTATAACTTTCCCATGTTTACTGGACCTGCTGATAACATACGCCAGATTAACTATGAGGGTGATGAATTTGGGTTGTACAATGACCCAAACATGAAAGCTTCAATCATTGTGAAAAGAAACATGAAAGCTGCTGACGATGAGGATATGCATGAGTATGTAAGTAGTCAAACGTTGTATCATCAAACGATTATTTTTTGTGAAGCAACGGTCAGAGAACTAGAACCATGAAGGAGGAAACTCAGCAACTGCGTTCTTCGGATCATTTTTTTTTATAGAGCATCTATTATCATGGAAAAACTGGGCTGTTTTATAAATTGAAGTTATAAACTTTATATTATTTTAGTTAAATTTGAATATGTTTCACGTCGAAAATGGCGGGATCTTCGTGTATCAAATCTTATTTAGGAGAGAAAAGGTCTCATGGGGATAATTTTAACATTATTTCAGCGGGGCGTGTTTCACATGGATGATGAGGATTACTACGTGCAGCCCTCACCGGAGGACCATGCCAGCAGGAAGAAAAGAGAAGCCCAGGGAGGAGGCACCTACATGTGCAGGAAAATGAGGGCTGCCATGACGGACTTCGAGCTGGAACTAGGAAGTAAGTCACAGATGCGGATTACGGTTCTCGCTGGAGGTGTTTACGACGCCCTCCGCCCCCCCCCCTACCCCCTCTTCCTAAACCCTTCCGCACCCTCACAAAAAGTGGAAACATTCATTTCATAAATATACTTCGTTCTCAAAAGAGGCGGAAATTGCAACCCATATCTAACCCTTGATCAAACAATGAGTGGGAAGAGTCGCAAAAATCACGTATCCGATCTGAATTCGGAGTTGAATACGCAAGCCCCTTTAAATCCCCTTGTTCTTATTTCAGCCCGCTTTTTTATAACCTGCTGTTATTAATTATTGTTATGAGTGTATGGCGGTGAAATTCGACCGCACTCCACTCTCTCTCTCTCTCTCTCTCTCTCTCTCTCTCTCTCTCTCTCTCTCTCTCTCTCTCCCCGCCTGTGCTCTGTATTGATACTGAAATCGCCTATAATTATTATTAAACATCGCCAGATTCATATACCAAAGTATTTTTAATCCATTCATAACAGAGAGAGAGAGAGAGAGAGAGAGAGAGAGAGAGAGAGAGAGAGAGAGAGAGAGAGAGAGAGAGAGAGAGAGAGAGAGAGAGAGGGGGGGGGAGAAACGCTTTTACAGAACTTGTGAACGAACTTTAACATGCACAGCATTGAGACAAATATCTACCAGCTACTTTGAAATGCATAGCATTTTTTCCAACATACAGGCATAAAGCCAGAAATTGCAGCGATGGAGGCTATTGAAAGAGCAGCACTGGAAAGAGCAGAACAAGATGGTTCCCTGCCTACCGGAGTGCAGACGCACTTTGTTGAAGTGTTGCTCTTCCTTGATTACGGAGTATATGACAAGTAAGTCAAAATCTTATGTTTCATGTCAAAACCACAATCTCATTTGTCATAGCAATACCTTCTTGTTTAGGGCCATATCCCATTTTTGTCGCCAAAATCTTCTTTCATGCCAGCAACTTATTTGTCATGCCAATATCTTATTTTTATGTCGATGTCTTCATTTTCACGATTGCTCCATCTTCTTCTTCTTCTTCTTCTTCTTCTTCTTCTTCTTCTTCTTCTTCTTCTTCTTCTTCTTCTGCTTCTTCTTGTTTTTACTATTCTTATAAATTATTCTATTATCATTATAATTATTACTATTATTATTACTAGTACTACTACTACTACTGCTACTACTACGAATTCATGTATTAATTGCAATTAACGCGTTCTTCGTTCCCTTCTGTTACTCCATTGCATTTCTACATTTGAAGGCTTGTGCCGAAGACCTGTCACATCCGTATAACTGACCTTGTAATTTTTCAGCTGGTTTCGCCTCAGCAGCAAGCCAACGAATCGGGAGAGAGACCTTGAGGCCCTTGAGAACATACGTTACTACTACTCCCATGTCATGAACGGGGTAAGTACTCAATATCATGAAAAACTAAATAACCCATTTCTAAAATTGTCATGCATTATGGCTCGTATATTTTGACAGCAACACAGATGCTCACAGAATTCGAGCATTTGGCGAAAACACTTAAATTATCTGCAGTTGTTTCATTTTCAGGGTAGCATTTGGGGGATGTGGTTGTGGTGGTGGTGGGGGGGGGGGGGGTAACAGGGGTGGTATCGTTAAAAAGAAGGTTGGGGCTGATTTTTCATCCAGTACTCCGCGTTAGTCACAAAGGGAGATTCTTTCAGAATTGTACTCCGCGTTTGGTTAAGAAAGGAAGTATTATTTCTAGCCTAGTACTCTGCGTTTGGGGGTCGTTTTAAAATGTCATAGACACGCATGACAACTGGCACCTGAGTGGCACCTGAGTGGCACCCCTAGGGGAGTGGGACGTTATCATGCACTTTGAGCATATGCTTGAGTAACCAGCACGAAGCATGATGTCACTCTTTTTATAGATTTAAAAAAGCATGACTTACACCACAGTCTTATTCAGGAAATATAACGTTTCAAACTTCATTGTTAAAAGATATCTATCTCAGATTTTGGAATTGCCAAGTCGTGCACGCTTTTTATTCCCTTCTATGCTGTCGATGTGCGATGTTACAGAACAGAACTCTCACAACAGAAAAAAACAGTCCTTTTATTTAATGCGGGCCTTTTATGTCTTTAAATTTTGAAAACTGTAACATATACGCTATTTACGAGAGGTGAAAAAGTTTTGTGGTGTCGGGTGCTGGGTCTAGAACTAAATTGAACAGTGCAAAAAAAAAAAAAGTTCAGTAAGTGTGCATGAAATAAAATTAAATACTGTTTACAGTAAAGACGGGCTTAGTGGCTACATGCAAATGTTACCATCCATTAATTTTTGCTAATTATGAAAGCCTTTGGGGATTTTTGCAGCGTTGACATTTGTAGTACATAAGCAATAATTGGGCAACAATTTGATTATTGCACTTTCTGCACTTAATTACACACTTTCTTTAGATGCTTGTACGAAGTCACTCATACAAAATGATTCCAAAATTTGTCCTTTGGAAAAAATTTAATTACCCCCACCCCCTCCACCAAACAAGATATGATTGATTCTAAATTAAGAAATATTACATCAGAATCCATGAGAACTTTTTTTCCTGAGTACACTAAAGATACAATACACAAGGCTAGACATTTAAATGGTACCCCTCGAGTGTTGATAAATGGGGCGGATGGAAAGCTTTTTTAGGACAATAGGGCAGGCTTGTAATAATAGATTTCCTCTCCTTCTGATCAAGCTACAGACCAAGGGCAACTGTACACTCATTTTACCCCCCGCAAAGGGGTTTCGAACTTACATACGATTTATAAAAACTTTCTTAATCGTGACGAAAAAAACTTAAATGAAGATATGTTGCCACAAAATCGTGCACGAAATGTCTTGAATTAAAAACAATCTCACACACGAACCATACTAGTATGTGACATAACGTCTGCTGTGTTCGGAAAAATTAAGATGGATCTATTGAGCGGAAGTTTTGTTGATAACTTCTTTATGTTTTTTTGGTCACGACTCACACAAGAGTTCTCCGGTTCTTGACGAACGTTTCTTAGGGGACATCCGTAACATCAACACCAACAAAAACTTTGAACTTTTTGGCTCCAACCGCTGAACGCAAAAATATGTGTCGTCATTGAGCTCAAGTTCCCCTTCACCCTTGGTTTCTTTGTTTGTAATCCATTGATTGCAGCGACTTCTTAGCTCAAACGCCGGCAGAATTCACCTTTGCCTTCAAAAAAGCATTCAAAAAAAAAAAAAAAAAATCAAACAAACAAAAGCAAAAAAAAAACTAAAAGTACTGTGGTATATAGTTTTACTTTACGTATTTTAAGCGTTCACTAGCTTCCCAATAAACATTCTAAGGCTGATCCAACGTCGATTTGATATTGCAACGTCGATCCGACCACAGTTCAATGTCTAAGTAACGTCTTTGGCACAATTTTGAGTAGACGGTGAGTTGTTTAGACGTTGCTTTTGGTTGCAGCCAAAACGTCGGAAAATCGATGTTGTATAGATGTCGGACTCACAACTAAAAACAGCCTCTTCGTGTTATCGTATACCGAAATGGTACCCATGATAGTCACTTTGAAAGTAAACAAAAACGAGTACATAAAATATAGCTTTTCCCACCTATTTTTGAAATATACTCATGGAAATCGACTTTATATGTATCCCGCGTAACCGTATGGGGTACTAGAACGAAGGGGCGACCACGCTATTACTGTCGTTCTCCTGACAGCGATTGCAGACTAATGTTTTCCCAACGACTATACAAAGTCGGGAGGTAGACGTTGCTTCGACTTCCATTTACAAACTTTTACGCAACGCTAATTAAACGTCTGATAATCGACGCCGATCCGGCGTCGGAAGGTAGATGTTGTCTGGACTTCCATAAACAACAAAAATCCGACGGTGATCCGACGTCGTTTGCGACGTCTATCCACAGTTGATGTAACTTCGCAGTGTTTACTGGTAAATGCATAATGTATAAAAGTTACAAGAACTTTTAAAACTGTGACCAAATCATCTTATCACAGCTCATATTTTTAGGTTGATCTTAGATATGCCTCAATCAACGACCGCTACTTCCAGATCTACGTCAAGTTAAATGCCATATACATCGCTAGGGTAAGTAAATTTCTGGCACCACGTGGCATTTTGTTTGTGCAGATCCAACATTTATCGTCGGCACGAAACCTTTCAGTTCCTATGACCTATAACGACAAATTACTGACCAGTTTTATCAGCAGAAATTTTATTTTCGTTTTTTAGCAACGCTCAATAATCTCAACCGGTTGTATAATCATAATTCACTGGATTGCATATCTGTTAACTAAAATTGTTGCACGACTTGAGAAAATGCTGTGATTTGATTGGTCTATTGTCAAGTCAAAAATTCATGCAACAAAGCAGTCATTAACTTATTCCGAGTCAACATAAAGGTATTATTGACACAATATTGACCAGTTCTTGCTGATTCTTAATAATACAGCCTGAATCAAAATAAGTCCACTTCTTCTTAGACTTAGACTTCTTAGTCTTCATAAAACTCAAGAAATCCCATATATGTTTACTTTTTTTTTCTATTAAAAAGTCATCTCAGCCCTTATTATTTTTTTTTATCAAAGCTAGTTTTGTAAAAGTGGTTTTAACTAATCAGCAATATATATTATATTTTCACAGAAAGGGGAAGAATCTCCCTGGACAGAATACAACAGGAATGGTTACTATACAGAAGCTTATGACTCTCTGGATGATTTCGAGCTGTGGTTAAACCAAAGTCGTTTTTCTCTTCCCCCGTTTGATCAAGCAACTCTTTTTACAGGGTATGTGTTAAAAGTAAATAGGTTTACAAACCAAGCTTAAGATATAAAAGTTAGTGACAAAAATATTTGAATAATACTGTCTTGGACTGATCTGCGTTTTGTCTATTTTGTCTGGATGCATTCTACATATTTAAATCCAATTGAAAGTTTATACGAGCCTAATATGTGAGCTGGCACACGTGTACATAATGCTCGTTTCTTTAGCAACGCGTTATATAGGGAATATCGGCAAATGATTTATTACATATTGCTATCTTTATAACGAAGCTACATGAGCCATATTCATAAACCATAAGGACTATGATAATTGTAGATATTTCTTGTACAACGGTTTGCGCACGGACGGCTCACTGAGAACTATATCGGGTCTGGCCGATATAAAAGGTGTCTGTAGATACGAGCCCGTCTGGTATGGAGCGTCAATTAATTTCGATAATGGCTTATATGCTGCTACACAGACTGCTGCTCATGAAATGGGTCATAAGTAAGTTGTTTTAATACGCTGTTATGTAAGGTCTTCTATGAAATATTCCAAGGATGCCGCATATTTCAGCCACCATATTTTTGTAATGGATAAAACAAACATCTGATAAAATATCAAATAAAATATTTTTAATAGTGTTGTGGTATTATTCATAAAGTCAATTTTTGAACATCTAAGTTAAGGTACCAAGTCAACAAAATTAAAACGATTATATATCAAGTCAAGCTCATGCATTTGTGTGCCATTTATTTTTAATATTATTTTAACTTCGATTTTCAAGTCTCGGCGCGTACCATGACGGCAACAGTTACTATGCCCCGTCGTGTACTGGGAGAGATCAGTACATTATGGCGTCATCCCCGGGAGTACTGACCGATGCTAACTACCTCAACGCTTTCACATTCTCGCCATGCTCCATTCGTTCCATTAAGGACTACCTCACGAGTCTCACCGTGTACGTTTCAATTATTATTTATAAAATAATAATAATGTTGGCAGGGCTGTTTATAAAAACAAATTTTGTTACGTAGCGCAGATAGCATAATTTGAATTACTGCATTAAATAAAAAAAGCAAATATGACGTGTTTGAAATCCACTTTGGTGCTTCTGACCAAGGATGAAATATCTCGTTAATTAAGCTGACATTACACTTTATAATTTGGCTCAAAACAGTGCCTTATTATATACACACAATAGACACAGTTGAATATATCAGTTCGATACAATAAAGAGATTAACTGTCATGATTCCTTTCTTTTCTCGCCTGCTCTCTTTCGTCCGATTAATTTTTTATAAGATCTGGCCATTTCTTTATTTATGTGAACACCTTAAAATAAACTCACTTAATATGGATACTTTTTATCTTTCTATTTTAGGATGGGCACCAACTGTCTTTTAACCAGATCAGATTGGGAAGAAGTGGACACCACGTGGACTGAGGCCCAGAAGCCTGGACAGCGATTTGATCCTGATGAACAATGCCGGATCAGATACGGCCAGAGATCTTACTATTGTGGTGTAAGTGTCGCCCACACTCAGTAAAATATCGTAATACTGGTAACCGCGAACTTGCAAAAACATGCCATAATTATTTTACCATACAATATTGATGGGCAGTTTTTGAAAAGCTGTCAAATCTCTAGCATTATATGGCGGATCATTTTTGTAAAAAGTCAATTAAAAAACTATGTAATTTTACCCTCTCTCAGTTTCTTTTTCTTTTTTTTTTTAATTTTTAATATAAACCAGAACACTGAAGAAAACCTATCCCGAATTAAACGATGATCGGAAGTAAGAACACCCCTGAAAACATAGTTTTTTTTCGGCAGCCCTGCTCTTATTAAAATGTCGAGACAACAAGAACGAAGAGAACCCCAAAATTAAGAACATACCCAGATAATTTGTAATCAATCTCGTAGCAGTTCCTACTTTGATGTCTTATGTATATATTTAAACAAATCATGCTGTAAATTTAAGAAGTTCTTTATTTATTATTGTTGTTATTATTATTATTATTATTATTATTGTTATTATTATTGTTATTATTTGCCAATTTTAAACAGGGAGGAGACAGGGATGCGACAATATGCAGGCAGATGTACTGTTACGTTCCATCCACGGATCGCTGTTACGTCACCACAGAACAGAGGGCAGCCGATGGCACAACTTGCGGCAACAACATGGTAATATTTAGCTCCTCTCACTTCTTGCTAAAAATAGACAAAGTCCATATTTAATTTGATTTTTGCGATTCCTAGTAATATTCCAAATTACTTTTAAAAGTAGCGAAAAATATTCAAATACAAGTAAGGTAATTTTTTAGCCTTTGTTTATGAAAAGACCTATCACATCTGTCGTCTCCCCGTTGCAATCCGGTCATTGCGTTATGGGATTACTCTCGCGAGAGAGTTGAGAGCAGACATTACGCCATCAGAATTGAAGCCTACAAATATCTCTTTTGTTTAACTAACTTTTATGTGTTAATTTCAGTGGTGTGACGCAGGCAATTGTGTATTCGACTCTAATGCCCCAAGCGCTCCGGACTCTTGTATCTACGGAGACTACAAGGGACGCCTTTATTCGCGATACCAAAAATACTGTCGAGAGGTGATAATTGATTCTCCCTTCTTGTGTTACAATGGCGGTCTGGATGAGTGCTGCGAATCGTGCGCACAGATCTACGATGAAAGTAAACCAGGTATGTTGCTTTGAATCTGGAGTTTGTTGAAGATCCAAGTGGTAGCAACTCTCTTGACTCTAATTATTTTTGGTTGCCTGAATGAAAGCATAGAATTCTTTGTTTCATTCATTTTCAAAAGAGTTGTAATTTTAACAAACTTGAATTTTCAAAGAGTACTCATTCAAAACAGTGCAGGGTTGCAGTTTTGCAATCAACGAGTTTTTGTTTGAGAAAGGTGGAGGGCTGGAGTTGGGATACAGGATTGTTTGCTTTTGAACCAAGTCGTGCCAATGAAAGCAAACAGGATGTAGTATTTCAATTCAGTAGCTTCCAAATGCCCATGCCCCTTTTTGTGTGCATAATTTCATTGCGAAATAAACAGATTAAGTCTGAGAGTGGATGAGCAAGGCAAAACTTTGCCAAAACCCCTCCACACTTCCACCGCTATCATAATTTTCTGTGACTAACTGCATTCTTAAATTAGAACCTCATTTCGCTAGCGAAATGTTAAACACTTGACAAAAATTAAAACGCAAAAATACTTCCTTCAGCGGGTTATTTCTTGAATAATATATAGCAACCAATACAGCTTGAATACGTCTTATAAGCCGAGTAGTGTTTGGCTTTTGTTGACTTAAGGTTTTATTGACTGATCAGGCATACGCCGTGTTATCTACTTGCGCAGTGAGAGCTCGCACAAAGCTCAGCAACTATGTGTTCTGTGCTAGCGTTAAATGCTCTGCATTTACTTGCAAATATACACTCTTTTCACATGGCGTTTTAAACAAGTTCTACCTAAGTCCCAGGTTTCGTGGCCCCAGGACCCATAGTGCCAGTGGAGGAGATGACACAAGCAATCCGATCACTGTCAAGAAAAAAAAGATACCAAGGGCTACTCGCACAGATTCACAAACACCTTGCAAGCCAAAAGGCTTGTCAAGTGTTAATTACATGAGCGTATTTCAGATCGCCCACAAACAGAACTGATGGCATGATCTGGAAAAGAGGTCCTGAAGAGCACATGACCGCTGTATTAAAGTCAGAAATATGTATTTATTTGATATCTTTGTTTGGCTATAAAGGTTGTGAGTTTGGTGACCACAGTCCTTACTGCGGAGACATCAGACCCATGGACTGCTACACAGAAGAAACTAGAAGAGACTGTTGTGCCCAGTGTGCAGCCTTCGAAGAAACCCTGTCTGCGGGACCAGGTGAGTACTGGGCTCGCCATGGAATTCAAGAGGGGAGACTCAAATGTCACCTGGGTTCTGCTCAAACTTTTTGGACACTTGAACCACACAAAATTTGGCGTTCATAAATACTTTGAACCCTACAAAAAGGAAGTTTCGCTTCACTTCCAAAACCCATTGTGTAAGTCCATACTCATAGATTACATCCATAAAAACTGTCCCAAAATGCAATATAAAATGAAGACAAAGCACAGCAATTTCGTAATACTTGGATTGTGGCTTCTTCAGAATCCTAGACACTTTTCTTATATCGACATACCCTTTTTATGATAGAACCAATATCTTCTGTGAGATACATTGATTCACAACTGAAAAGTGCTTACTTTGACCCATGATTGAATCTGACTGGCATACACAGATATAGTTTTATACAATAGCATTTTTTTGCCTGTAAGTGGATCAACATTTATTCTTGTAACATAATGCATGTGTAAAAAATTGCCCATTTTAGTGCATTGAAATATGTATAAGGAAGTCACTTGCCATTCTTCAAGGTTGTGAATATGGAGACGAAGCTACCTGGTGCGCTTCACAAATTAAGCAAAATAACAAAACGACCCATAGCAGATGCTACGCAGAACATGGCACCTGCTGTGGCACCTGCAGCGCCATCAGGGACGATACTAAGCTTGGATGCGAGTGGGGCGACATGGCCAGCTGGTGTAGAAGCCGCGAGCAACGCCATTGCTATGAGAAACGTGATCGTGAAGTATGCTGTGACAAGTGCGTCAAGGAACACAGCGGGGACGATGGTGAGTATCCAGTTACGTGATCTTCTTTGTTGGGCAAAGATTTTGCCGGACGGGTTTTGATTTACACGTAACACGTTACACGTAACTTTCCCCATATTTTTAGCCTAGGCTGGGATCTGTTTCCATGGCTTGACGAAATTATATGTCGCAATGAAATACAGTGAAACCTCCAAAATAGGTCAAGCAGTGGAATTTAACTTAGTGGTCCGAATTCCAGGGCAGTCTTATATGTGGGATACGTCAGAATGGAAACCAGTCTCAATGGGACTTTTGACAACTGGTGTTCAGATGGTCCTATCCCACAGATCAGTTGTGCATAAAAAAATGTGAACATTTAAGATTAAGTGTGATTCTATGCAAAATCTTTTCTGATATCTTGTTTGGAAAAAGTTGTGCCGATACACTTAATAAGTATCACAAAAAATGCGCTGTTTAAACTTCATTTTACAAGCAGTATCCGACATCTTATCAAATCCGGTTAAAAATTTCAAAACATGAACAAATCTTAACCTTGATACAAGGCGTTGACATGATCCATATTATATGTAAACGTGTTATCTGATACGATCATGTGTCTGTGTGTTTGTTGTCACAGAATGTCCATATGGCGACCGAGGCAGGTATTGCCAACGAAGCGAGTGTAGCGACAGACATACGTGGACAGACTGCTGCAAGACTTGTAGCAAAGAGATAGCTGCTGCCCGAACCACTTCTGCTGCAACAACCACTACCACCACCACCACCACACGGGTTAGTCCTTCAATGAGATACTGAAACAATGATATATATATATATATATATATATATATATATATATATATATATATATATATATATATATATATATATTGCATATATATATATATATATATATATATATATATATATATTGCAGCTGTGGCATGTTTCCACATGCATTCAAGGGGAGTGTAGCGCCCGGGATATATATTTTAACATAAAAATTCAAATGACGAATTGAATTCAGTGTAATTTTATTTTAAAACATGTAAGTATGTACGGAAATAAACTCTTATTTTCGCAATAAATTTCAAAGAATATAAAACATTTGTGTATTCGGCCTCTTTTTCATTTGTTTACATGTCGTAAAAGCCATTGCGTGTGTTTAACACCAAACGGTAAAGTTCATGTTACTTTTCTTTCTAATATTAACGCAGGCGCCGGAGAATGAGCAGTGTGAGGATACATGGCCAGATTACTGTGGTGCCCAATCTTTAAGCAACTGTTACAGGATTAACTTCAGGAGAGGGTGCTGTCAAACCTGCCGCAACGGTCGCTCTGCAGTACCAAGTAAATACTTCAAACTGAGTACAAACATAACAGTACAGCTGTGAAAATACACACACACACACAAATCGGTAAAATGTCAGAAAGGATGACATTAGAATGACATTGACTCTATTTCAGTGAAGTATGGCGTACATGAATTGTTTGCAGGTCAAAAGTTGATCAAAAATTTAAATGTTGACCCGATGTCCTGAAACAAAACGAAAATGCGTCAATATAATATAAAACAATACTTGTTTTGTTATATTTGAGTGGTCTTTTTGATTTCTAGTAAGTGCAATACCTATCGGCCATTGCGTATTAATATTAAAAAATTATTGACTTAGGAATCGACCAATCATATTACAGCATTTACGCCAGTCATGTAACAGTTTTAAGCCCCGATCAGAAGTACTATAATAAAGCAATAATATATTAATTGGTGTATTACAGACTGTGAGTATGGCGACCGTAACAGCTGGTGCCCAACATACATCCCCGGCGCAGTCAGGGACACTGGGCATTGTCGTGACTTGTCAATCTCCCTGCAGGAAGATTGCTGCGACACGTGCTACAAATTGGTCACTACCACGTTGCCGGAACCCTCGTGGTGTACTCAGAATTTCTTCATTGGCCAGTGCTACGATCCAAGTACGGAACGGACTTGCCATTCAACGTGTGCGGCCCATCGCGACGGTTCTAAAGACGGTGAGCACATTCAACTAATTATGTAGTTAGTTCACCTGTTATAGGGTTTACAAGACAAGCACATTGGCTAGAATATGAAAGAATTTATCTTTGAAACAAGTCTGTTGTGGCTTTTTTTTTACTTACTTGTCGCTGCAAAGTTTAGGAAAAAGTCGTTTGACCAAAAGTCGTACATGCCATTTATTTCGAGTACATGTTCCTCGGCCAAATCTTTAATTGTCGTCGTCGGGATACGCTTTCAGAGCAAAGCTCTATACGTTTCTATGCAGAATCTCTCCACCCAGTACGGTTTTGTGCTAGTAGATCCCAAATCTTTAACATTCTTTCAAACATTCGGTCAAATATTCATTCACATTTTAGCCAATGAAATTTATGAATATTTTTGACTATCTAACGATGTTAATCCTCACTGAATATGTATTAATCTGAACCACAGGAACCAGGTTGTCACACGCTTGTTACTTTATTTTCTAAAACAACCTAATAGTCCTTTAAATTACACTCTTTTCAAAAGCATTAGCACTTAGACTATAGTGCCTGACCAAATGCGGGTTGCACTTACAATGAAGCAATTTATTTTTTTTCTTCTAATTTTCTTTTTTTTTTTTACAAACGATGCTAAGAGCACTAATAAGTAAATTTAGAGTTAACAGGAGTTCGCTGTGTTTTGAAGGTGCATTCTTATTTTTTCTTCCTAACCAATTCACTGTGTTACACTAAACGAGTAGCATTTTCTCTGGTAATAAGCTTTGTCCCACCTATCCACTCTTGAAATGATGATTGCCGGGGGGGTGGGGGGGTGGGAGGGGGGAGGGGGGCGTGTGATTCACTCAGCCACCACTATGATACACGGGTGATAAAGCCTTTCTCCGGAGCCACCCTTTTGTGCTTAAATTTTTGCTAAGAAAAGCGGGGATCTGGGTTCTCGGTACAAGCGTACTCTTAGTAATCGTAACACGCATGCCATAAATTTAGCATGCCATGCTGTAATTTTAAATGAATCTGATGCCGCTTATCCCAAAGTAAAGGAAAGCAATTTAATTTAACCTAAATTTACCACCTGGTCCCGCCGTATGCGGAATCGGACAAAACACGCTTTCCTTCGGGACTTTTTCTGTCTATCCGTACATCGTGTTTAGCAGTGACGTCACTGATAATAAATTCAGTATGAAACGAACGAGAATATTCACAATGAGAAAATGCTACTCGTACTTTAGTTTTATAAATAAAGCTGGTTTATTCACATCCGTCTGTCGTATTCACGCAAGCTGACCGCACTGTTTACCGTTAACCCAACTTTGTACTACAAAGAGAAAGTGTGAATAGGGCGTTGTTGTCCAACAGCCAACCTCTACGACGGTCTTCAGAGGTCAGCTGTTTTATAACAACGGTGAATACGGTGGAAGGTATTGAGATAACGACCCAGGCTGCATCCCTTTTTAGACAAGCGACTTTGATTTAGTCCGACAGTCCTTAGAAGTTGTCATTTATTTTGATTGTAGCATGTAAATATGGGGACTTATACAGCTGGTGCGATCCGAAATATTGTAAAAGACACGCGAAAGAATGCTGCAAATCTTGCGCATAAATTTACGACGCTGTTGACACATTTGCATCACCATGGGACACAACAATGTTTATTTTCTGACAACCAAAGAAGAAGGAAATCCAACAGTAGATGATTGACAACAAACCTTATATCTTGATTATGACGCGTTCAGACTGCTGAGAACTGCAACAGCAGTGGAAAAGGCATTTCAAAATGCTCTCCAGAGCAAGTTACATGTATGAGCTCATAAAGATAACATTTATTTTCCTTCGGTAAAGGAAGTGTAGATGGAGAAACAAGTGTTGGATGATGACATAGCAATTCGGAGCCCCTTCTACGCTCGTTCCTTTCCTTTCAGTTTCGACATCGGATTCACAATGCCAAATTTGGAGATTGTTTTTTTTTTTTAACATTGATGGAAAACTGTTGTATTGTATGACAGTGCTGAATCCAACACACAAACAGACGATCACAAGGAGAATCTCTAATGTAATAGACAGTCTCTGTTAACGCATTTTAAAAGCAGCTTCTACAACAACAGTTGTTCAAATACACTCCGTCATAATCCTTCAACCATATTATCGTGTTAAATGATCTGTTTGGTAATTTTGTTTCGATTAAAACCTGTTATTTCACACACCACAATCTGGGTAATTTGTCTTTTAGACGATTTGATCGTTGCTCACATTTTGAATGTAATATTATTTTCTACGCAATGTGAAGCTTATTCCAAATAATTTATTTTTCTGTCTGGTGTTGGTTATAATTGCGCGATTTAACTTCAGCAAAAATTCCCACATTCGAATCTTCTCAAACCAAAGTGCATAATCTCAGACCACTGGTAGAAATTGACTAAACTGGTCCAGTTTACGGACTGGTCCTAGTCATGGTGTTCTTCTTAATGGAAGGCACATAGAACGGGACTGTTGAAAAGAGGTTGTATTTGTGAGACGGACCCATTTGCAGGGAGTGGGTCACATGCCGGCGTTCCTTCTGGAATTTCACGGTATTTCAATTCAAAATTTGTGTCATGTTTCCGTGAGATTCGTCAATGGGAAATTTTACGGCGTTTTATTGTTATGTATCCATATACTTTTTATATATTAAGACCTTTGTAATCCATTGTTAGTGGACTATTTACTGGAAGTATTTACTAGAAGCATCTCAATTAACTGAAAGCACACTGTGATGGTTGATAATTTCCAGTCGATTCTGTATTTTGATGTCTTTTTTGTCACGACTTTTATATAGAATAGTTAACTATTTATGAGGTTTAATGCTCGGAAAACACTGTGCGTTTCAAGGCATTTATTGGAAATTTTGTATGCATGATATATACTCAAACTATTTTGTACAACATTTCGTTGCATCATGTGATTTATAAGACCCCCGAAATCGTCCCTGTTGAATTGAACAACAGACCCTTTTATATTTAATGACTTTTATCTGAGTATTTGTATTTCAAAAGTTCTTCCAAGGAAGATTCACCAGATGTTCAGTTCTATAGTACATTGTTTACACAATGCACAATATAAAAATTACAGCTCTTCTACTTATATGTAAATCAGTGATTACAAAATGTTCGATGGCTTTATTTGTTAGGTTTATTTTTGTGAGTAGATTCTGTTTGCTATTACAATAAAAATTTCACACTCTTAATGTTCAGAAAAGTGTTTTTAAAACAACAATTGCTTTTTATATTAATGGTATACACTTTATATGTTTATTTGTTATCTGAATATTTTTGCTTATTTTGACATTACAGAGCTTTTCTTTAATATTTTATCTCGAACACATTTTTCACTGACTATATATTGTTATGCTCTTTTAAGTGAAATGCGCATTAAAATGCTTTGACTGTATATAAATGAAATTGTGTGTGGTGTTTTGCTTTCCTTCTGCAACATTTCCACCTGTAAGGTAGGTGGATTTTGAACATAACTTGTTTATTCGATGATACTGAAAACGGTAAACAGAATGTTTTAGGTATTATAATTATTTTGATAGAAATAAGTAGAGAGGAAGCTAGAAAAATCAGACCATTAGTGAGAGTGACCCAAAGTGGTCCCACTTCTTGTATGGTTGAAGTTCTGTTTTTTAATAATAAGAAATTAAAGGGGGCGTCTCTTAAAAGTGATCCTGATTGTGGGCCCTATTTGCTGGGTGATGATTTACCGGGATTTGTGTTTTTTAATAACAACAAAGCACCGCACTCGTAGTGAGTGTCATTGTCTATTTCACATAAATAAAATGATGTTTTTCCAAGTACAGTAATACCCGCCTACACCGGACAACGGGGGACTGGCGGATTTTGTCCGGTATATAGAGGTGTCCGGCATTCCAGGGGTCATGTAAACCGATGGGGAAAAAACGGGACGAGAATTTTTTTCACGTATTGGCAGTTGTCCGGTATTTTAGGGTTTGTCCAGAATGAGGTTTTACTGTAGCTAAATTCGATCCAAGTTATATTATACAATGCATTTTGGGTGATATTTGGTTTAACAAAAAGATAAATGTAGTGAATTGTGTTTTTCCTTGCGTAAATTGTGAACAAAATATTTGAAATGTTAGAGTGTATGCAACGTTATCCATTTTGGAAGATATTTTTAAATAAAATTTTACTGCTTTTAAGAAAATGTGTGTTTTTCTAAATAATAAATAACATCGCTCAAATAATCCATACATTAGGTACGTTGGTTCACTTATCGGAGATTGGATATTATTTTGCATATTCGCCATCCGCCACATGTGTAGTTGTGTGTTGGTTGGAGGGCTGCCATTAAGTAGACAACGCATTGAGGTAGTGGGTGATGAAGGGGATGCAAAGGCTAATGTTTTGGTCAATAATGGATCTTAAAGGCTTTGCCTGCGGAGTGGGGGAGGCGGAAGGGGGTCGTGCTTTATCGATGACCCCTCAGACGTTACCTGTAAGTGTTGTATAATATAGAGAGATTTAAATTATTATGTTTGTTTCTGAGACACCTTTCCACGCTTCTCTGAAGCAAGGAACTTATAAAAACTGCTTAAAACATGAGAAGTTCGGAAGAACATTATGGGTATATATATTGAATGTATAATCTTTTTATACCGGAAAATGTCGGTGTCAAGATGAACGTAGTATAATGACGGGGCTCTGGGAAGAGGTGAATTTCCCGCTGGTCTTTGTTGTCAGCGCTTTTTTATCCCAGAGGTTTTTTGGGGATTTTATTTCTCAATTCAGTTTTCAGTTATTTACATAAATCGATTAATTTTATAAAAAAAGCAACCTTTTGAACTTTGAAGTATCTTTTGTCAGTGGCATCAGAAGATTTTGGTTCCGAATTAATAGTGAACTGATCCTACCGTCGCCCACTCCCGTTATCACTCAGACAGTTTTGTACAGGGAGATTTTCTCCTGGTGAGGCAGGACGGAGGTTCTCCGCAGATGACAAAATGGGGGGGGGGGGGGCGGGGCGGGTAATTTTTTCCGGTTGTGAGAGTTCTAGGCCTACCTCTGATTTAAAACATTTACACCATTATTTTTTGAAATTTTATTTGCGTAAGAGTTTGGTTGTTGCATTCGTGTCTTGAGAAAATCATTGGAGCCTTGACATAAAAGAAAAGAAATATCTAGCCCATGGTGCATCACCATCACACAAAGGAGAAAAGTTCTGAAGCATTTACTTATGTTCTTTTTCGTCTGTTTATCGTTCAGAATGTCGCTACGGAGATAGAGACGCTTCCTGCCAATTGAGCGATTGCTACATCACAGACAGAAGAACGTCATGTTGTCAGACGTGTCATGGCGTTGACATAACCTCGTCAACATCATCAACAACACGGACCACTCCATCAACGACCTCCAGTACAACGACTACTACTACAACTACTCTTCCAACAACTACAGCTACTGCCTCAACAAGTACAACTACTGCACCAACAACAGCTAAGGTAAGTCAGTATACATTTTCAAAAACACGTATTGACCGACAGATGGCGTCGTTCCTGCATATGTGTACCGTTAGTTGATGTTAAATAATTCTTTTGTTTCGCAAAAGCTTTGAATTCGCTTATCTCCACTTTTAATGGGTTCCCTTCCAGTAATGTTTACCATGCAAGATAAAAAAGAACTTTTTGTGCTACAGTTCGAGATCACTTATCCTTCCATTCATCCTTCGACCATTCAGAATGACTGAGACGTCGTCTGTTAGACCAGTGTATAGCCATTCCCTTTTTGCGTGGCGTCGCTTCAACACGCCATTCTGTGTGGTGCCGGAATTTTTGCAGCAAGGGAACTGGGTTAAGGTGCGAATTGCTTCATATTTTACTTAATTCGTTGCCTAATGGATTATTTTATCTATTACTGTGCGTTGGGATAAATTTATGAAGTTTAAGTGACATAAATTCGACACTTTGTTCTTCGATCAAGTTAGGTTGAGTGTGCACGATCACGGTGACGTTTTTTTTGGTCCCGGGAAGTGCGCCTCTTTCTCCACTTTCTTTCAGATCGAGGAACTTACCAGTTCCACCTCATGTCGTCTAGAAGTAGGATCTTTTCAGGCCGCTGTGCCTGCTTAGACTCCAAGCTTTAGCAGCCTACTGTGTCATCGCGGAAATGACCAGTTTTGCTTAAGCTTTACCCCATGGAACGCTTCTCAGCCTTTGTAGAGCAGGTTCTACAAGTCTGACAGCGTTTTCCGACGGAAAGAGACGTTTTCTACTACGTCTGAGGGTCTTTTCTCTTGCCAGGACCGTTATGGTAATACGGTCCCAGGTACCTTTAGACCATCCTGGGTTTATCAGGACCATTTTCCCGTTACGGTCCGATGGTCCACGGGTACCATCCGAGGCAAGATGGACATATTCCCGAAACGGGAAAGGCCCATTGCGGCCCTTGCCGTTGCGGGCTTGGTACGCTAATCGTTCCAGGAAGCATCCATTTTCGTCGGGAATCACCAAATAGAGGCCTTTGCAACGTTAGAAAATGTAGTATTTTGTACACGCTTTCTACATGCTCCTATGGTCATTTTCTCTGCTTGCTTTTCAAATATGACAGAGGCTAGTCTACACTCTCCACCGTTGCTGCTTCAGTGTATTCACCCCTCCACTTCATGCAACCCTCACTCCATCTGCGACTGCTGCAGACGCAACCACAGAATACTCTGTGCGAGCAAGACAACCCGTGCGTGGAGTGTCTACACCTCACCCCAGAGGATTGGAAAGCCCTCTTACGGAATAGGGCCAAGAACGAACGTAGGCGGGATAAGAGCAGATTTCTCTCTTCAGCCTCGTTTGTTACTCGTGAGTTTATTCAGGATACCATGAAAAAGGCGAGCTATGTTATTCTGGGCCAGGTCTCCACCCCAGTACAGGTAGACACTGGAGCAGAATCGAACGCAACGTCGTCAACTAAGAGACACAACAAATCCAAGAATAGGGGCGTGCGTTTTCTGAGACTGTAGCAGAAGTGGATATCCCGGAAGGAAAGGAACGGGATTTTCTCCGAGAGTCCTGGCTTCGTCCCCCAGAGAGAAACCCATTGGCAGTCCTGGAAGTGCATTCAAGACTCCTCCCTCGGAGCCAGTGACTGTTACACACAAGGAGACGGGTACAGTACTGTCAGGGGTGGCAGGCCAGCTAGGCATTCCCCCTCGAGAAGAGTTATCCCCTCCCCCAGCTACAACGTCTCCCTAGTGACTTTTCAGCTTTTCTGTCCGTGCAAACGCAGCTGTAAAAGCAACTTTCGGATTTCCAACAACAAGTGCAGAAGCAGGAAACTCTGCTTAGCCAAAGACAAAAGCCCAAACCGTCAGCTACAATTTCAGTCAGCGGCAGCGATGTTGGGCTCGCCCCCACCACACTTCCCAGTGGACCCCAACACAGATATTCTCGAGACGGTCACCATCAGTGAAGAGGATTCCGTGGGCGTGCCCCCCTCGGGCCAAGTCTCTGCTTTACTAGAGGAGGACGAGGAAATCGGGCCGATGGATACTTCCCCTCTCGCTACAGGGCCAATCAATAGAGAGAGGGAAATTTACACCCCATCTGGGGAACCCCAAGAGTCACAGCTACATCAGTCTCAGCTCCGAGAAGCAGGATCTGACGAGCAAGATTCGGAAGGGGAGGACGTGGAAGGGTAATTCAGTGCAGTCCCGTTTCCACCTCCCACTACGGGCAATGGACCAGGCACTGTCCCCAGGCCGGGGCAAAGACTCTGGAGGGATCCAGCGGCAGCGGGCAGACGCCCTATCCGAACTCCCTCTCTGCCAGATCTTGCTCCTCCGATCAAAGATGCCACCCCATCGAGTACCGCTTCCACGATCGCATCGGAAGACGTACCGTTCAGAGATGCCATTCAAGAGATAGCCCGTCTGGCAGAGGCCTCCTGTGGCTCCCCACGTTTGGATAAAGAGGATCCGCCCATTCGACTTCTCAGGCCGCTCCACCACAACAGGACTCCTTCATTGCACTAGCCACCAGCGAGGGCGTAGCTCATGCTGTCACGGTTCGCGCAAGGGAATTCAAGAAGATGGACTCCGGTGAGGGTCGCACACTGTCACGGTTCCACTTATCTAAGCACTGCCTAGTACGACCAGGCCCATATCGGTCAGCAGATGAACAAATTCCCCTGGAGGCTGTGGAACAATCCATGAAGCGTACAGTCTGGATGCTCACAGTGCGTAGTGGCTCGGATATTCCATTGGTGGAGAAAGACGCCAAGGCCATCGAGGCGTCTTCTCGTCACATTCTGAACATTATATCTTTTCAAGATCATACACTCAAGGCACAGAAGACCCGTTGGGAAGATATACGCCTCAGTGATCCGGTGTCTTTTAATCTGATGGAATGCCTGGCCTTAGCTACTCGAGATGTGGTCAAGCTTTCCACCTTTTTGATGACGTCAATGGTCTACCTACATCGAGACGCCTTCCTCCAGCACTGGTGGTCCAGTGTCAAAGGTTTACGGGGTTTGCGCCATGCCCCCATCCTTGGGAAACGAGAACTGTTTCCTCCTGCCGAGGTCGAGAGGGTGAACCAGGAAAGTCGCTCAGTTTCCCAGGACTATGCTCTCATCTCCTGGCGATACTTTAACAAACTTAAAAGAGTTGGAAAGTTTACTCTCCTCAAACGCCTCCTTGCCCGTAGGAAGAAGACTAGGAGTGTTTTGGCAACAATGGGAACAGATGGGAGCTTCTCGAAGGGTAGTGCATTGGTTAAAGAGGGGTTACTCCCTACCTTTCAAACGAGCTCAAAACGGGCTCAGGTGCCCTATTCCCCTAACCACCCATGCGCCAAAACAACTAGTCACCTCTTACCCCAAGGGGTCGAAAAAAGATCTAGCTCTCCAGGGAATGTTGTTGAGCTTGACACCAAAGCAGGCAATCGAGGAAATGCCAGAAAATCAAATGGGCCTTTTCGCCATGTTTTTCTGGTTCCCAAGAAATCCGGGGGTTGGAGGTTAGTAATCGATCTCTCCCCTATAAACGGTTTCCTCTGAGTGGTCACCTTTCAGATGGACACGGCCCAGGTGATAAGAGGGTAATTACGGGAAGGGATGTGAGGTACTTCCATAGACCTCTCCGATGCTTACCTCCATATCCCTCTTCACCACTCGGCCAGAAAGTTTCTAGCCTTTCAAGTAGGGAAAAGACGTTTTTGGTTTCTGGCACTTCCCTTCGGTCTGGCTACGGCCCCGTACGTTTTCTCCAAGGTCATGAAAGTGCTGAAAACATGGGCACGCCTAAAGGGGATGTTAGTCTTTCAGTATCTAGACGATTGGTTCTTGGCAAATCAAGACAGGCAGGTAACCGAGAACCAAACGATGACGTTAGTTCGCAGGGCATTACAGGTAGGTTTAGTAGTAAACCTGGCCAAATCCGAACTAATCTTCAAACAATCAAAAAAGGTAAGGTTACAGGCCATGGAGTCTCTTTTAGGGCTACCAGTGGCAACAGAGAAAACAGCCCCCCCTGGATCGTCTCCATTACAGGCCATTCCAGTGCCAGGTGAGATGGGCATTGCATCAGGGTCGTTCAACCACAGCCAAGATACAAGTTTCACAGGTATCCCTACAGACCCTACAGTGGTGGTGCGATGTGCAGATCATGTCCGAAGGGATGCCATTTCAGCCACCCACTCCAAGAGATAGAGATTCAAACAGATGCACCGTCACCTGGCTGGGAAGCTAAACGTACTAGCGGACTTAACTTTCAGACAGGGTCAGGTAATCAACACCGAATGGTGCCTAGTCTATCAGTCACTTCAGTGGGCAATCCTAGGGCAAGTACTGCAAAGGGTAATAGAGTTGAAACCATAGTACCTACTACTCATTGCCCCATGGTCACCGGAAGCTCCATGGTTCTCCCTGCTACTCCATTGCAAGATAGTCAGGTCGATACCGATCCCATGTCACAAGGAGTTGCTATCGCAGCCCCACTGGCAACACTTCCACCCCTCCTCTCACTTGCTGAATCTGCACCTTTGGTGTCTGACCAGTCCTTCTTGAAGAACAAGGGCTTCTCCAAACAGGTGAGAGAAAAGATAGTAAACAGTCATAAGGGCTCCACAGCTAAAGTTTACAGGTCTCAGTGGAATAAGTTTGCCACCTGGTGTAACAGTGTAGCAGCAGTGGTAGAGGACTTCCTCGATCACCTATTCACAGATGAAAAGTTGAAGGTAGGTTCCATCGAGGGCTATAGGGCCGCTATAGGATCAAGACTCAAAGCGTCAACAGGATACGATCCGGGCGAAGATGCAACCCTTTCACAGCTGGTAAGACATTTTAAAGTAAATTCCGTACCCTGCCCATCCAGCATAGCGCAGTGGGACTTATCTTTAGTCTTGCGGTATCTTCAACGCCCAGACATTTTCAGTGAAGACGTGATTTCGGCTAAAAAATGCAACACTAAGGTTCACGTTTTTATTGGCTTTAGCGTCGGGCGAAAAGGAGAGTTGAGATTCATGCTCTGGACAGGAAGGTAAATAAGGACAGGGGCACTTGAGAGAAGGTCACCCTAGTCTCCAGGGCAGGATTCATGGGGAAAACCCATCTTATGATCCAAGGGATGGGAACGTTTGATCACATTACCCTTCCATCCCTGCCAGAGGACCCCGATATCGACGGCTTAGTCTCTCTGTGTCCCGTCAAGGCTTTACGATATTTGAAAATGTCAGAGGCCTACAGAACAAAAAATCAGAAGGCACTCATCATGTCTTTCATGCCAAAGTTTAACAAAGATCTTTCGCAACAGTCTATCTCAAATTACATTAAAAGGATCATTTTGGCAGCCTATGCCGAGACACAAATCGATCCGAACCCATCTGGGAACATAAGGTCAAAGCCCATCAGGTAAGGCAAGTAGCTAATTCTCTGAGGGCCATACTCAACGTGTCTCTTTCAGACATATTATAAACAGGTTGTTGATCTTCTCCCAACTCCTTTGTGAAATATCATCTGAAAGATTTCTAGCAAGTTGAATTGTCCGGTCTATATTCTTTGGGACCATTTGTGGCTTCAGAAAAGGCCATTACAGGTTGACGGTTGACGGTTTCTGTTGTAGATCTGCATCCCCTAAGTTCAAGAACAAGGGCAAGCAGAAGGGCAATTTCTCCAAAGGCCGTAACGGGAACAGCAACAACAAGAAGCCACGAAAGTAACAACCTGCAAGAAGGATTTCCATTCTTACTCTAGACACTTCGCCTTTGCTCGAGTCCTTTCGGACCGTTTCAGTCCCGTGCTTACATTAAACTACTTGCAAACGTGGAACGTTTAATTTCTAATTAAGCATTCTATATATTCCGAGGTGTTTATGGTAGCATGTGTAATTGGTGGAACCCAGTCTTCGGTCGTGCGTCTCCTAGGGTATTTCTAAATACTGAGCTCCTTTCTTCAAGTTTTTCAGAAAGAAAGGGGTGACCATTACGGTCCCGATCGTACTTCAGCGACCGTATACCCATTAGTATCCGTAAGACCGAAAGACCGCCCTCTTTATCATGATAACAGGGTATCATAGTGTCATAATGGGCCCATGGGACCATAACGGCCCCATATAAGGGAACAACCGCAAATTAGCTGAAATTTGTCTGTGTTTCATTTTATGCCGATTCTCAGTAGTCTTAGAGCAATCTAGTCAATCTTTACAAGTTTATTTTGAATAAACGTGGTAAATTTAGAAATTTCTTGGGGGAAAGAAATTTTAGAAAACAGTATCTCTTCTTCCAAGTGTTAGCAACATGTCTTGTCAAAACACTTCAGTCTCATTATCCTATTGTAGAATTGCTAATAAAACATAATTGTTGAAGAATACATAGCAAGTGAATAGTGAGAACAGCCGTTGGAGGGGGATGGTAATAGTTCTGAAAGATTAAGTCTTGGATGGAGGCCTTTCATATCTCGACATACAGTTGCTGTGATATTTTACTTTGTTTTTGATTTTACCCTTATGTTACAAGACCGAAATGGTGCTCTTCCGGACACTTTATTTGGGAAATCATTAAAAGATTTGAAACTTAGCTGACAAGTTTTATTTCTTCTTGTGCATCAAGTGTCCAGCACTTCTTTTATTTAAAGTACGAGCTTTTCAAGCTGTAGTGTAATTCGCGACCTTTTTGGGAAGTTCAGAGAATGGCAGGCTCCCCTGCTTCGGACTCAAGTCCCATTAAAAGTGGAGATAAGCGAATTCAAAGCTTTTGCGAAGTAAAACTAACGTTTTATTTCGTAAAACGAGCTTTTACGAGTAAAAGCGCAATTCTCCACTTTTAACTTGATTTTAACCCATCTCTCTTTCTAGCCTGGGCGTGTTTTACCGCCGTTTAGGGCTAAAAAGGGAATGGCTACTTTAGTCTAACAGATGATGTCTCAGTCATTCTGATTGGTCGACGGATGGATGGCAGGATAAGTGATCTCGAACTGTAGCACAAAAAGTTCTTTTTTATCTTGCGTGGTATATAGTACTGGACGCGAACCCATTAAAAGTGGAGAACGCGAATTGCGCTTTTACTCGGAAAAGCTCGTTTTACGAAATAAAACGTTATTGATGATTAAAAACCGTTGATTGGGTATCGGAAACCTGACGCTGTTCATCAGACGGGCCGGGGTAACATTTTGGTATGGGAGATCAAAAGTCTTACATTTTTGCCTTCGCACTTTATGAATGATCACTTAATCCAGATTAAAAAATTTGTCTGGATTATAAAAAGATAAAATTTGATTGTTAATGTAAACATTATGGAATGGTTGTAAATAGTTATTCCTGTCTCACAGACTTTGCATATAAAGCATTTCCCCTAAAATTTCAGGGCATATGTTTGTTATACAAAATCTGTTTCAGACTAGACCGAATTCCGCTTGAGAGCAGAATGACCCACTTCGAGAAACCACAAGAGAAAATGTTTGTTCCATTCTGACCGAGAAGGTCATCGGAGTACCCCCTCTGTGTCGTCATTTTGGCTCAAAGAGTCGAAAATGAGCTCATAATCTCTAATCATTTTCGAGATAATTCCAGAGAATAGCTTTTGCCTTGACCTTGACCGAGAAGATCAAGGTCACCGAGGTACCTCTTATGTAACGTAATATAGGCCTAAAGGATAAAAAAGAGCTCAAAATCGCTTTATCTCTAACTGATCAATAATGGTCAATTTGCGCTTTTTGATCTTGGCCTTGACTGAGAAGGCAAAGTTAACCGAGGCAACTTTCATGTAACGTAATTTACGCCCAAAGATCCTTAAGGTCAAGATTCCGGATGCTCGGAAACCCACTACTAAAAACATGTATGTATTCAAACAGGAATTTTAGCGCTCTTCCGGCCTTTTTTCGTGATAAACAGGCGTTTTGTAAAACATTTTGAATTATAATCGTCTATAGGTATACCAAATTTGAAGCGCCTCCGACTAATAGGCCAGAAAGGGTTTTTTGAAAATTATTTTGTAGACAAATAACTTTGACCTGAATTTGACCATGGCCGTGGAGGTCAAAAAAAAAATAGGCGAGATCTCATTCTCTACACGTTGTGGCAATTTTCGTCTTCCTGCGCTGGAGTTTTCTAGAGATCATTCAAACAGAAAAAAACCGAAAAGGGGCAGAAATTTCCACAATGACTACAAACTTATTCTCAATTGGAAACGAAATTTACAAGTGAGAATAAAATATTTACATAAAATAAAAGGAAATTTGATTATTGCAGACAACAGATGAGTCTTGCGTGGATAAGGCAGTCTATTGCCCTGGCCTCTTCCCAGGCGACTGCTACCTGGCTACATACCGCAAGGCGTGTTGTCGCCGCTGTGCAGCTGTACATACCGGTATTATAGGTTAGTAGTGTCCTTATAGCATTTCTTACACAGCAACTCAATGTTTATTTTGTCTACGTGCTAATTAATATTTTTCAAAGTATGCAAGCCAAAGTATAACCTAATAAACAATGTATATCAATTTCCATATGTGTTTCTTATTTTATATATACTGAAGGACAAAAAGAAAGTTTGCACATAAAAACCCAAATAGCTCCAAAACCTATGGATATTTTTTTTATAAATTTTTAGCATCAGATTGTAATTAGAAGTTGTAACCATCCTTATTTTTTCATGCGGGTGTGGTTATTTATTACGGGTTTGTAGACATTCAAGCACGGTACCATATTAATTCACATAAGTCAGTACCGGCTCAATATTGAAAAATTATAAAATGAACTGAGATGCCGCGAATACCGCAAAACTGTGGCGACCAGGCTATTGGCATGCTTGAAGCTGGTGCTTCTGCTCAGTTCGTTACCAGACGTTTCGGGTGCAGTAAAAGAGCAGTAGAAAAACTCCGAAGACGGTATCGGGACACTGGATCAATCAAAGACCAACCACGTAGTGGCAGACCGCGTGTGACCACACCTAACCAGGATCGCCGGATCCGCATGATCCACCTCCGGGATCGCTTCAGACCAGTCACAATAACAGCAACGGAGATCCCTGGACGTACGAATAACCGTAAGAGCTCGAAAACCGCTATATGGCGCCTACGCAAACATGGGATCCGCGCTCGTCGGGTCCACATCGGAGTGGTGCTTACCCGCAAGAGACGACGAAATCGAGTGCGCTGGGCCAACAACTACAACCATTGAGCATGGAGACATAACAATTGGCGGCGTGTAATCCGGATATGAATCCCATAGAATATCTATGCGATCATCTGGATTGCCAAGTTCGAGCCCGTAACCCACCGCCTCAAAATCTCGCGGAATTGAGGCAAGCATTGATTGAGGAGTGGAACAAATATCCTCATTACAAAGTTAACAGGTTGATAACTTCAATGTATAGTCGAATCTAGGCCGTACTGCGTTCAAGTGGATACCGCATACGGCATTAGTGGCTGTTATAAACATGGTAAACCAAGAAAACCCAAACGGCATTTAAACTGACTTTGACGCTTTGTGACCTTTCATTAAAATTTCTTCAAATTAGGTGAGCAACAATACAATTTTTCATCATGTGCGAACTTTCTTTTGTCCTTCAGTATATATATATATATATATATATATATATATATATATATATATATATATATATATATATATATATATATATATATATATATATATATATATATATATATATATATATATATATATTTGACTGTAAATTTTATATTATAGGTTGTGAGTATGGCAATAACAGTACGTGGTGCGACTCGTACGTGTCTGACCACGTGCGCCCAGGCGCGGACTGCAGCGTTCTGGCCACTGATATAAAAACCATTTGTTGTGACTCGTGCAATAAGCTCCTTGCTGGGAGCACATCCTCTACAATATCCTCCATTAGTTCTAGCACCAGCAAAGCACCTTTGCAACCAACAACCACAACCACGACAGCATATCCAACCACAACCATGGCGGTTGATGAGTCACCTGACCCGTCCTGGTGTAGTACGTACCATCCGGGAATCTGCTACAACAACCAGACAATGCAAACGTGCCGTTCTTTTTGCAACCAACACAGAAATTCGTCTCAACCAGGTAGGCTAACAAATGAGATTTTTTGTTTTTTGGTAATAAGTTGACTTTATTTCTCGGTGCTGGATACGGTGATTTTGTTTGGTTACCTAACTATCTTAGTTTAGTTATTTTATCCTAAACACCACCTCCACCTCTCCCCCCCATCAATTATAGTGTTTGAACTGGCCTGCTGATGGTATCCTTCTGTTGATAACAATTTGATTATTTGAATATTTAGACCAAAAAGTACCGCTTTTTTTCAAAACATATGATTATTCGTATTTTGCCTTAGTAAGCTCTGGTCTAAAATATTTTATGAATATCACTGGTTATGCCACAACACAAAATTAATAAGAAAATAATGAAAAAAAAGTAAAGCTAAAATGGCCACATTGAAGCCATTTTCTAACCTTTGGTGACAACATGTTATTTTCAAATTTCAAAGCAGCTCGTCCGACTTTGTTATTAAAAATAATTATGCGTAAAATGGTTAATGTTTTCCTGGTCTTACTTCAGGCTACAGAATTTGAAAGCAAATTTTTTTAACATCTTGGATTTGAATAAGAAAAATAAATAAAAATCAAAATTGGCGGCTGGTACTTAACTACATGTATATTGCTTATTCAGCACAGCCTAGGATAGAAAAATGTAATGAAGTACCAATTAAATTAGATATTACAAATATAATAAAAATGAAACTATGTAGTTCTGCACCGTCTAAAAATAATATATGCAGTTTTATAGAACGCAGCTTTCATATTTTCACCAAAAGTGTTGACTAAATTACAGCTATAGCAAGTTTAGGTAAACTCTCCCTAGGTGAACTCCTCCGAGGGTAACTTCCTGCTGAGGGAATTCCCCATTTTTTTGTATGTTTTTAATCTATTTAATTTCATTCATTGCCTTTAAATATTAAGACATGAGATAACTCTCACAGATATTTATTCACTCCATCTTCCTCCGAGGGTAACTTCCTGCTGGGGGAATTCTCCGATTTTTTTGTATGTTTTTAATCTATTTAATTTCATTAATTGCCTTTAAATTTAAAACATAACTCTCACAAATGTTTATTCACTCCATCTTCAACCGAGGGTAATTTCCTGCTGGGGGAATTCCCCAATTTGTTCGTATGTTTTTAATCTATTTAATGTCATTAATTGCCTTTAAATATTAAGACATAAGATAACTCTCACAAATGTTTATTCACCCCATCTTCCCCCGAGAGTAACTTCCTGCTGGGGGAATTCCCCAATTTTTTGCATGTTTTTAATCTATTTAATTTCATTAATTGCCTTTAAATATTAAGACATAAGATAACTCTCACAAATGTTTATTCACTCCAAATTCACACAAATTCGTACTTAAATAGTGATGATTCTCACAAAAATCATACTTCACAAGCACATAAAAGACACTGCATAAACTTTAATCTTTGCTTACAGGGCATAAATACGAAAGCCCCGTGGTGACTTCCTAGTTCATACTTCTTACTTCCTAGTTCCTAGTTCTTACTTCTTGGTTCATACTTCCTACTTCTTACTTCCTAGTTCTTACTTCTTACTTCCTATTTCGTACTTCTTACTTCCTGGTTCCTACTTCTTACTTCCAAATTCTTATTTAATACTTCTTACTTCCTACTTCCTAGTTCATACTTCTTACTTCCTAGTTCCTAGTTCCTACTTCTTACTTTTTCTTGGGTCAAAGACTGTCTGGAGGAGGCTTATTCGAAAATACAATCTTTCAGTTAAACGATCTACAATGGGAACTTCTTTGGATAGTAGATCCCGAAAATATGGAACGACGAAAAGCAAAACGTTTATTGAGACGAACTTATTTTGCACCGGTTACAGTAGGAAAATTCTTTCGCTTGAAGTGGGTGTGAGCAAGAATAATCCACGGATTATAGCTAAATACTACCTTGATTGCTTAAAGCAATTTAAATGTGCACCGAGAATATTGCGATGTGACCATGGTACTGAAAATGCATCTTTGAAGCTCCTCCAGCCATACTTTAGAAGTGAATGCGACGATGCTTGCGCCGGACTAAATAGTATAATATTTGGTAAAAGTACATCTAATCAGCGCATTGAGGCTTGGTGGGGTATCCTTAGAAGACAAGGCGCTGACTGTTGGATAAAATACTTCAAGAACATGAGAGATCGCAATGAGTTCAACGATTGAAATCCACTTCACGTAGAATGTTTAAGATACTGTTTTAATTTTAAAACGCGAGCTACAACAGGTTGCAAGAGAATGGAACTTACATCGCATAATCCTTTGCTATACAACGCACATGATCACGTGACAGAGATATCTTTAGAAGATGTGCAGGCTTGCAACCAAGTGTACACCAGATCCCCGGGATCGAACCACACCGCAAATAGAACCATACCGGAAATCGGACCACTTTTCGCCAGAACCAAATGAAATCCATTGGTTTCTATTATTAAGGAACCTCACAAATCGGACCACCCAGCAAATCGAACCATAGGACCCCTTTTGTGAGTCTCGAACGCAAACAGAACCCCGGAAATAGCACCAGCCTACGCAAATGACATGTACTCAGTAAACAAACATCAATTGAGGTTACCGATGTTGGGGATTATAATGTTTAATGATCACAGGTTCATTGACTGCTTTGAATTTGGTGGGGTTATGCCTTCTTCAGTAGACAAAAGACTTGTTTGATTAAAAGGAATTCCTTCAATGTGATTATAAAACGGGTTTATCTGGTGTGTGATGTCGCATCTTCAGTGCTGATCATACAGTTTTAACCCATTTTAAAGTGTCGTTGTGAAATCAAAGTGTACCTCCAAGCTGACCGAAATGGACAAATGTGTTGTGAGAAATCCTAAATAAAACACTGCTTTATTCTGTGTCAGATTTTTTTAGTCTCCCGATTATGTAGCTTTGGCTGGAAAGCTGATGTAAAAATTTGATTAATTTTTCTGGTCATGTATTTAGACTTCAGATTTTTTCGACCCAAGTGAAAATTCATTTCATATGGGTACACTATTAACATAACAAAAATGCACTCTTACACATCAAATTTTCTAGAACCCCGAAAATCGGACCACCCCGGAAATCGGACCATTTTGGTCAGCCCCGTAGGTGGTCCGATTTCCGGGGTTCCGGTGTATTTAAGAGAGGGGCTAGAACATGGTTGCTGTGACGAATTCTTGGAGCTGATTAATTTAATTAAGCCCGAAGTTTATGTTCCCATGAACACAAGTGACGCTTATAACTTATTTCGTGAACTGACAACTCTTTTTGAAAATATATAAGTAAATGTGCAAATTGATGGCGTGTTATGGCCACCCAAATGAAAATGTTCTTTAATTTACAACCAATTTCTCATTAATTTACAACTAACTTTGAATTGCTATGTTGCATAATGCAGTTGTAAATTAATTATAAATGAAAAATGGCAGTAACAATCAAATGGCGTTTAATGTTAAATGTATTGTAAATGGTATAAATTTACAGACTCTAAACCTATAAATTAGTTACAAATTAACAGAACTTTGGTAAAAAGACTGCGCGTATACTTAGTGACGTGTGCAGTAAAAAACAGTGTTCGCCTCATTTGGTGTCTAATCCTTGAACTGCCAAGATGAACTTTTGTTGGACTTAGCTTTTCATGTGCTAGTTTAGTATGGTGTAGTAGATTTGTTTTGTGTATGTGTATTAGTATTCTGTATGTGACTGTGCTAGAAAACTCGGCAACAGACTAACGTGGGTCAGGGGAGACTTGAGAGCGAACACAAGAAACGTGGGTAACTGGCCATTTCAGTTTGTTCAAGTTCGGTTTTATATTATCGCCCGACTCCAATCCCTTCATGGTAAAGAAAAACACCGAACAAAATATTACGATATAACAAAATACCATTTTTTAAGAACTTTCATGCAGATGTCAAAATAGTGGACTAGCGCTGCATCCTATAAATTAATTTCAACGGAAATTTCGTACAGTGTGTGTGTGTGGGGGGGGGGGTCTTTTTTAGGAGTGGAAAGATGGGAAATGGGAAGCAAGAAATAGGAACTAGGAAGTAAGAAGTAGAATCAGGAAGCAGGAAGTAAGAACTAAGAAATAGGAAGTAAGAAGTAGGAAATAGAAAGTAAGAACTAGGAAGTAAGAAGTAGGAACTAAGAAATAGGAACTATGAAGTACGAAGTAGGAAGCAAGAACAAAGAACTAGGAAGTAGGATGTAAGAAGTAGGAGGTAAGAAAATAGTAATGGTAAATTTGAAGATTTGAAATGTTATGTAAAAATTAGAATTAAGGAGTAAGAAGTAGGACGTAAGTAGTATGAACTAGGAAGTCACCACGGGGCTTTCGTACATAATTGCGGATACTTTTTAATGTGTTGATTACAGTTTTTAATTATAATGCTACTTAACAAAATAAACTGAAATCAAGGAATTGATTGCATTTTTAAGTGGATCAATGAATGGCAGGTAATTTCACAACTGATGTTACATTTTTATTGTAATTGTCCTGAAGATTATCTCAATTAACACTTTTATTGCTTTCTTCGAAATGGACAAATTACAATTTTTTATGCTACAAAATGTTGTACGCAACTCCAAGAAAGAAGTCCAAAATCGGCACATTGTTGAAATCAGTTCCGAACGATCTGATGCGTTCCTTAACCTCCATGTACGCACGTTTCTGCCTCACTGGTCCCTGTTCGCCCATCTCCCGTTCCATGAAAAGTGTTCGTGTTTGTGAAATGGTCGCATTTGTAGGAAGTGGTCCCATGCCGGAATTCCTTCTGCATATCCAAAAAGAAATTACGGTATTTGAAGTCAAAATTTGTGTCCCGTTTGTGTGAAATTCCTCAATGGAGCGTTTTACAGCATTTTATTCTGACTTATGTCTATTCACATACCTTTTATATATTAAGACCTTTGTAATCCATCGCTATTGGACCCTTTCTACACGTATTTACTAGAAGTCTCTCAGTTAACTGAGAGCATACTGTGCTTGTTGATGATTTCCAGTCAGTTCCGTATTTGAATTTCTATTTTATAACGACTGTTATATAGAATAGATAACTATAATAAGGTTCTTTGCGACGAAACAATGTTCGTTTCAGGTCGTTTATTTTCTAATTTTGTACGAATGATTGCATACTCAAACGAATTTGTAAAACACTTCGTTGCATCATGCGGCTTATAAAACTTCTGAACTCGACTCCATTTTATTAAACAACAGAAATTTTATATTTCATGACTTTTACCTGAGGATTTTTATTTCAAAAGCTCATCCAATGACGATTGCCTTAAGTTAACTTCTATAGTCCATTACTTATACATTTCACAATATTAAAATTACAGCTGTTCTACTTTATATATTAATCAATGATTACAAAATAATCGAGGACTGGTAGAGCATTTATTTGTTTGAACTGAAAGTAGATGTTGATTGCTATTATCTGAATATTTTTGTTTATTTTATAGTTACAGAGAATAGAATTATTCGCTCTTCCTCAAAATTTTATCAGAGACATACATTTCCATTTACAATCAATTATGCTCTTTTAAGTGAATGCGCTTTAAAATGTTTAGAATGTCTATGACTGAAATTGTGTGTGTACTTTTTCTTTTCGTTCTGAAACATCTCTGCCTGTACGACAGGTGGAATTAGCACATAATTTGATCATTCTATGATACTGAAAACAGTTAACAAAATATCTCAGGTGTTGTAATTATTTGGATAAAAATGACTAGAGCGGAAGCTCGAAATATCGGACCACTAATTAGAGTGAACTGAAGTGGCCTCACTTCATGGATGGTTGGATTCGTGTGTTTAAATAATACGGAACTGAACGGAAAAGTTATAAAAAAATGTTTGTGTACCGTGAAATATTGTGTTTTAAATGTTAGCGTGTATACAGTTTTGTTCTTTTTGGAAGATATTTTTAAGTAAAATTTTACTACATATAAGAAAATGTTTTTTAGAAATAAAATGTAAAATCGTTCAAATAATCCGCAAACAGGTAAAACGTGCTGGCTCTTTTATCTGAGAGACTGTTATTTTCATACCTGCTATTGTCTCATGCGTAGTTTTGTGTAGGTTTGAGAGCTATCACGAGGTAGGTGCGCACTCAAGGTAAATGAGAGAGGGGGTTTGCATAAGGTAATGTTTTAGACAATAGGCCATCTTAAAAACTTTGCGTACCCTGAGAGGGTGTTAAAGGAGCTCGAAATTCTGCGAACGTACTTGATCGATGGCACCTCAGACGCTACCTGTAAGTTTTAATATGATCCACAGAGGTTTCAGTTTATTTTTGCAACAAACATATCTTCGTTATTTCTTAAACAATTTTGAACTCTTCTGCGAAGCAAAGAACTTCCGTAAACAGCTTAAAACAGAAGAATTTCGAAACAGCATTATGGATTTTATACAAATCAATATATAATGTAATCTTCTTATGTTATGAAATGTCGGTGCCAAAATAAACGTAGTATAATAGGGGTGCCCTGGAAAAGAGGCAAATTTCCCGGTGGTCGCAATTGCCAATGCCTTTTTATCCCAGAGTTCTATTTTTACTTTATTTCTCAATTCAGTTTTCGGCAATTTACATGAATTGATTAATTTTATTTTAAAAAAAACACAACATTTTAGGGTCATTTTTAAACCAATCTTAGAATTCCATAAGATTTTTTGTCCGTGGCATTAGAAGGTATTAGAAGAAATTAGGTTTCGAGTTAGAGTGAACTGATCCCAGCCTCACCCTCCTCCCGTTATCACTGAAACAGTTTTGTGCAGGGAGATTTTCTCCTGGTGAGGGAGGAGGGAGTTTCTCCGCAGTTGACAAAATGGGGATCCTCTCCGTTGGCAGTTTATTTCTGGTTGGATGAGTTCTACGCCTACCTCTGATTTAAAATTTTTACACCACTATGCTTCTGTCTGCTATGTTTTTTATAAGATTAATTTGATGAGAGTTGTTGCATTCCTGTGTTCACAAAATGATTGGAACATCGGCAGAGAAGGAAAGAAATATTTACCGCATTGTTTATCACTACCACACACAAATCATGCAGCTGGAGCAATTTCACAAAAGGGAAACGTTCTGAACCACTATCTAATCTTCCTTTTCTTTTGTTTCTCTTTCAGAATGCCGCTACGGAGATAGAGACGCTTCCTGCCAATTGAGCGATTGCTACATCACAGACAGAAGAACGTTGTGTTGTCAGACGTGTCATGGCGTTGACATAACCTCGTCAACATCATCAACAACACGGACAACTCCACCAATGACTTCCAGAACAACGACTACTACTACAACTACCCTTCCAACAACTACAGCTACTACCCCAACAACTACAACTACTGCACCAACAACAGCTACGGTAAGTCAGTATACATTTTCAAGTACACACATTTCTCAACAGATGGTGCCGTTCCCATATCAGTATACTGTTAGTTGGTCGTGAATAATTCTGCTATTTAAACAACGTTAATAAGACATCGGAAATCTCACGGTGTTTATCAGACTGGGGTGGGGAATGGGTGAACATTTGATGTCAAAAGTCTTATATTTTTGCCTAGGCACTTTATGAATGGCCCCTTACTCTAGATTTAAAAAAAAAACTTGTGTGGATTGTAGGATTGTAAAAAGATAAAATCTAATTTTTAATGTAAGCATTTTCCAATGATTGTAAATTCATATTATTGTCACAAGGCTTAATGTTTAAAGCATTTCCCTAAAATTTCTGATCATATGTTTGCCATACAAAATCCGTTTAAGACTAGATCCAGTTCTGAAAGATAACAGGATGACCCACTTCGAGAACCCACAAGAGAAAATGTTTGTGTTCCGTTATGGCCGTGAAGGTCAAAGTAATGGAGGCAGCCCTTCTGTGTGGTCGTTTGGCGCAAAGAGTCGAAAATGAGCCCAAGAGTTGTAACCCCTTTTTGAGATAATTCGAGGCAATAGCCCACGCCCGGGTTTTACCTTGACTGTGACTGAGGTCAAAGGTCAAAGTCACCGAGGTACCTTTTATGTAACGTAGTTTAGGCCAAAAGGACAGAAAATGAACTCAAGATTGTTCTGTCTCTAACAATTTTCGAGATAATGGTCAATTTTCTGTTTTTAACCTTGACTGTGAACGAGGTCAAGGTCAGCGAATTAACTTTAATGTGAGGTCGTTTAGGTCCAAAGGGCCGAAAATGACTTCAAAATCGCTTTATCTCCAGTCGAGCTCAAGATAGTAGTCAACTTCCATTTTTATCTTCACCTTGACCTAAATTTTCAAGGTCACCGAAGAACCTCTCATGTGACGTCGTTTAGGACCAAACGGCCGTAAAGGAGTTCAAGTTCGCTCTACCTCTAACTGTTTTTGATATATGTCGTGACCTGCATTTGATCATGGGCTTGGCTGTTGAGAGAAAAATATGATTCGGCGTAAATTGTCCTCCTCTACACGCTATGCCAATTTTCCTCTTCCTGTGTCAAATGGTGCAGGAGGAGTTTTCTAGAAACAGTCGAAACAGGAAAAAAGAAAAAGGTATTAAATTCCCACAGTTATTACAAAATTATTTCCATTTGGAAACAAGTGGGAGTAACAGATTTATACAGATGAAATTTGGTCGTTGCAGACAATAGACGAGTCATGTGTGGATAAGGCATCCTACTGCCCTGGCCTCCTCCAAGGCGACTGCTACCTGGCTACGTACCGCAAGGCGTGTTGCCGCCGCTGTGCAGCTGTACACACCGGTGTTGTAGGTTAGTAGTGCCCTTATACAAGCATTTCTTTCACAGCAACTCGATGTTTATTTTTTCTACTTGGAAATAAGTATGTTTCAAAGTATGCAAGTCAAAGTATAAGCTAATATATATATATATATATATATATATATATATATATATATATATATATATATATATATATATATATATATATATATATATATATATATATATATATATATATATATATATATATATTGACTGTAAATTTTACATTTTAGGTTGTGAGTATGGCAATAACAGTACGTGGTGCGAATCGTACGTGTCTGACAACGTGCGCCCGGGCGAGGATTGCAGCGTTCTGGCCAGTGATATAAAAACCATTTGTTGTGACTCGTGCAATAAGCTCCTTGCTGGGAGCACATCCGCTACAATATCCTCCATTAGTTCGAGCACCAGTAAAGCACCTTCGCAACCAACAACCACAACCACAACAGCATATCCAACCACAACCATGGCGGTTGATGAGTCACCTGACCCGTCCTGGTGTACAACGTACCATCCGGGAATCTGCTACAACAACCAGACAATGCAAACGTGCCGTTCTTTTTGCAACCAACACAGAAATCCGTCTCAACCAGGTAGGCAAACAATTGAGATTTTTTGTTTCTTTTTGGTAATAAGTTGACTTTATTTCTCGGTGCTGGCTACGGCTGATTTTGTTTAGTTACCTAACTATCGTAGTTTAGTTATTTCATCCTAAACCCCACCTCCACCCCTCCCTCCATCCCTTACAGTGTTTGTCCTGGCCTGATATTTGATTCTACATTTTACATTTTAGGTTGTGAGTATGGCAATCACAGGACGTGGTGCGAATCGTACGTGTCTGACAACGTGCGCCCAGGCGCGGACTGCAGCGTTCTGGCCACTGATATAAAAACCATTTGTTGTGACTCGTGCAATAAGCTCCTTGCTGGAAGCACAACCACTACAACATCTTCCATTAGTTCAAGCACCAGTAAAGCATCCTCGCAACCAACCACCACAACCACAACAGCATATCCAACCTCAACCATGGCGGTTGATGAGTCACCTGACCCGTCCTGGTGTAGTACGTCACACCCGGGAATCTGCTACAACAATCAGACAATGGAAACGTGCCGTTCTTACTGCAACCAACACAGAATCCCCTCGAAACCAGGTATTCAATCGATTCGGATGTTTTTTATGGTAATAAGTTGACTTTATTTATCCGTGCTGGATACACCTGATTTTGTGCATAGATTGACCTATCTCAATTTAATTATTTCATCCCACTCCCCACCACCACCCCTCCTTGCCCCGAACTCCTTGCAGTTTTTATCCTGGTCTGCTAAAGTGAACCTTCTGTTCATAATAATTTGATTATTCGAATGTTTATACCAAAAAGTGCACTTTTCCAAATATATCATTTTTTGTCTTTTATCTTCATAAGGCCTTGTCTGAAATATATCACTGGTTATGCCACAGTACAAAATTAATAAAGAAAATAACGATAGTAAAAACAGAACTAAAAGGTCAGATTTAAGCCACTTTCTGGTTTTTGGTGACAATAAGTTATTTTCAATTTTCAAAGCAGCTCGTCCGATTCTTTTATCCAAAATAAGCAAAGGAAATGGTTCATGTTTTCCTGGTCTAGTTCAGCTCCTTGTTGAAAGGAAATTTTTAACATCTTAGATCTGAATAAGAAAAAAAAACAAAAAACAAGATTTTTCTCTGCCATTTTAATCGTTTTATTCAGGATGGCCCAGGAGAGAAAATGTAACAAAGCATCAATTAGAATAAATAAAACTAGAATCTCATTCCGCGAGCGAAATGTTAAACACTTGACAAAAATCAAAACGCAAAAATACTTCCTTCCGTGGGTTATTTGTTCTTGTATATTATATTGCAAACAACGCAGCTTGAATGCGTCTTTTAAGCCGAGTAGTGTTTAGTTGTTGTTGACTTAAAGTTTTGTTGACTGATCAGGCATACGCTTTGTTATCCATTTACGCAGTGAGAGCTCGCACAAATCTCACTTAGCAAATGTGTATTCTGTGCTGTCGTTAAATGCTACGCATTTACTTGCAAAAATACACTCTTTTCACATGGCGTTTTAACAAAGAAAGCGAAATCAAAGACGAAAATAAAAAGTGACATGTACATGTTCAGATCAAGCTCTTCATAAGTCCCAAGTCTCATGGTCGTAGGGCCCATAGTGTCAGAGAAGAAGAAGACACAAAAAATCGGAAAAAGTGTCAAGAAGAAAAAAAGGACGAATTTTGCTCGCACAAATTCATATAACCCTTGCAAGCCAAAGGCTTGTCAAGTGTTAGTTATAAGTATAATAAAGATAAATATAAAATTCTGTATCGTCTAAAAATAATGTATACTATTTTACGGAATGGAAGTTTTACATTTATTGCCGAATTTTAGAGATCTCTTTAATGACTCAAATTCATTTCCTCATGTCATTTTTTTAATATCACATATATTTTAAAGACACATCTGAAAATAATTTCTATTTATAAAATTGATAATATATTCATAATTATGTTTGATATTTAAATAACATTTCAGATATCTAAAACTGAATCTAAGTTTTAGTTTAGATTCTTCGTCTACATTCCTACTCGTGACGTTTCGGTTGTTAATTTTTGAGTTGTTGTCACTTGACTTCCATCAAATATATTTTGTCAGTGGAGGGGGGCACACTCATTAAACGTGTCTTCTTTCTTTCAGTCGTTTAATACAGTTCTTTTTATATATAAAATAAAATTTTAATTACTGCTTGTTGATTTTCTGACATCTTAAATTTAATACAGCCACAAAAATAATTTCCATTTTTTTATATCCAAAAAAATTAATTTCAGATATCTAAAACTGAATTTAAGATATCTAAAATGTAATTTCATACATCTTCAAAACAATGATATCTAAATTTGACAATAAATGCAAAAAATATAAAAACAGCATTCCGAATTTGCTCTACTGGGATTTCAGTATTAAGCCCTAACACTCGCTCTTTGTTTAGTACAACTAAGAAAACCTTGCCTTTTCTACCACAGATCTTGCAATATAGATGAGAACAATGTAGGATACCGATTTGTTTGATAAATATTGAAAATGCTAAATTACCGTTATGTTTCCTTTTTTCACTACATTTTGTCTCATGAATGTTATTTATGCAGAATTCAAAGTTAGTAGAACACGATTTTCATACATGAAAATACGGGCTATTCCTGAGAGCCCACTTTTTGAAATTGACAGTAAGTTACTGTCCGGTGTGTGTGTGTTTTCTCTTTGTATATCCCTCAATTTTTGGTTCCCCACCTCTCTTGGGAAAGTGAACTAATTACATTTAGTTAACATTTATTAGATTAGGATTATTTAATATTTTTTTTCAAATACCCATCTTTTGTATGCATTAGTAAAACATAAGTTAGTTTAGATTTGATTAAATTTGTTGTTTTAAGGCTTGTGTGTCGCTTTTATATGACTGATTTCATGAATGACCATATATTCTGAAAAATTCTTTTCTTGAAATCGCTGTCTAGAACGAGATTTCGATCTTATTATAAAACACACACACTGACATCGTTTAGACACTAGAAGTTATTTATGTTTAAAGTTACTCAGAGGGGCAAATGTAAGCCTCCTTGTGACATAAAAGCGACACAAGAAAGCCAATTTAGCGAACCTTTTAGTTTCATTTTCTTGCGGGGTAGGTGCACTTGTGAATTTGATTTAACCTTGCAGACTGCCCATACGGTGACAGGTTCCAGTGGTGCAAGATTGAGTACTGTGATAGCGAATCGGAGAATTGCTGCGATACCTGCAGAGGGAGCCAGGAAACAAACAGACAGAAATAGAATAGTTTGAAATGATTAATTTGGTGACCGGGTGTTTCGGTAGAATTGCTTCTCTCTGATCATGTTCAAATATGTATACTGTTCAATACCACAAAACGAACGAAAAACCAAGAAATGACCCCGGACTATGACCTGGAGTCACTCTAAAATAATAATTTATGAAGGTCGAAATTACCAAATTGGTAAATTTGAACTTAACCACGGAAAACCACTGGCATCTTTTTATTTGTTACTTGCGCTGGCGCAGAACGAACCTTTTCATAATCATGCATTTATTATATCTTCTTTTTAACTATTAATTATTTGTGACTGTCAAAGAATAGTTTACTTTTGTGATTTATTTATTGGTTGCTTTGTTAAAAAAATTCTTAGCTGTAATTTTGTTCTTTCAGATTTATTTTATTTCTTTAAATTTTGTTGCTTTTCTTTCGTATGTTCACGGCAAAACTTATCCCTATGAATATTTGAAGTAGATATTCTGGCGGAGTGTCTCTAACTGTTCGTACGAACGGCTCTTACACATATATAGAGTTAGTCTCAAAAGTGGTTGTTATATGTAGATCTGGCGGCAAAATTGATTTTATTTGCAGATTTGAGCCATAAATATAGTTTCAAAATAGTTTTGATTCTTACAAGCGGCCTGATAGTGATTATAATTGGAAAGTTAGTCGGCATTTAGTGTCAAAAAATGGCATAAATTTGAGCTTTTGTCTCACCCAAAGGGCTTTATAAAAGAAAGGAATTACAAAAATACTTAAATCCATTGACAAGATTTTAGATAAATCTTTTTTATCATCGATATTTACTGCTCTATTAAAACAATATGTCAAGATCTATTATGAGAGCTCTGAGCAACTTATTCGATACGCAAAAAATAGAGCACAAATAGAGCATACAGAGCGGTGCCCTTTGGACATTTCTGAAAAAAACCTAGACCATTTGTTTTTCTTGGTACCTTAAATTATTGGCTTTTTGAATCAAATTATCATAACAGTCAAATTAAGGTGCTTGGAAAAGTGCATTTGATAGTAAAAGAGAAATTACAATTGATAGATTCAATACTAAGATTGCCCAAACTGTCGCAGTCTACCTCAAGTTTTTGTCGCTAACCCCGTATTCGGATAACCTGTTGTCACTCAACCCTGCTGTGTTACGTGCTGGGATTCACATCAGAACTCTGTTGATCAGACCACATAGAACCGGTGTAAGGAAATGTTTTGACCCCCAAGTAAATCGACCCCTGGTCGATTTGTTTTAAAACAAACAGACCCCCCTCCTGAAATGTTTTAACCCTCTGAAATGTTTTAACCCTCTTATTTTCTTTTATTTCTTTATTTCTTTCCACATATGGCCACCTTATTAGTTTCTTGAATTGAAATAAAAACTATATCCATGAATAACCATTTATTTAGCAGCTAACATCTACATTTTCAAACACGAAAACACTTCCAACACCACTAACATACAGTCACCAAAAAATCTGTCCAAGCTCAATAATGGCATTTCAAAGGCTCAAAATAATAATTTTCTACATCAAGAGGTAGAGAATGCTTAAAATAGTATTTAAAAACCATATGCACTTCCATTTTATATTTAAACATAATTATTTGGAGTGGGTCATTTTATTATAGGGGAGGTCTGTTTATTATGGCGGTCTTTCCCTAAACAAATCGACCGGAGGTCTGTTTGTTTTAAAACAAATCGACGGGGGTCGATTTGTTTGTTGGTCAAAACGTTTCATTACACCGGTCTTATTTAAAAAAGATGCGGGAGATCGTTGCAATGAGATGTCTGTCTCAAAAATAGTTGCTATATGTAGATTTAGCCGTAAAGGTCTTTTTGTAGATTTAATCCATAAATTTAGTTCCAAAATACTTTTGATTGTTTTATATACAGGTTAAATAGTGGTTGTACCTGGAGAATTAGTTGATATTTTGTATGAGAAAAATGACATAAATCTGAGCTATTGTCTAATCCAGAGGGCTTTGTAAATGAAAAGAATTACAAAAATACTTAGATCCATTGACAAGATTTTAGATCAATCTTTTTACTGCCCTATTAAAATAATGTGTTAAGACCTGTTATGAGAGATTTGAGGGATTTATTCGACATCGAGCGATGCCCTCTCGATGCTCATGAAGGACCTTGTCTACTTATTTTCCTTGGTATCCCAAATTATTGCGCTTTTTTCCATTCATATTATCAGAACAGTTAAATTAAGGTGCTTGGGAAAGTACATTTGATAGGAAAAGAGAAATTACAATAGATAGATTAAACACTAAGATTGCTCAAATAGAGAAATTGCAATTGCCAGATTCAGTATTAAGATTGCTCAAACTGTAGCACTGTAGCTGGGAATTTTGTTGCTGACAGCATATTGGCGAAACCAGTCGTGAATTGACGCTCCAGTGTTACGTGCTGGGAGGCACATCAGAACTCTGTTAATCAGACAACATAGAACCGGTCTTGTTTGCCGAATTTAAAACAAAAACCGCGTTAGTTCGTTGTAATGAGTTCAGTGAAAGTGGCCCCCAATTCAAGAGCTTAAATATACATTACAGTTGTACGTTCATTAACAAATTGATCTAATTTCCCGCTCTTTTTTAGTCTAGACCAATGCCACGCTTATGAATGTAGCGTTTCCTCTGATAATTTGTGTATCCTTAACAGTTATACTTACTGAATTTAAAGTAATAAAATACTAGAAGCGTTCGGAACTAAGATTATCTGAACTAGGTTGTTTTATTTTATAATGTCTCTCCTGTTCCCTGGGCTCAGGTGTATATAATTAAATGGCAAGATTATGAATTGAACATTTCTTGAAACAACGTGTGTATATCCTAGTAATTTTTCGGTCTGTTCAGACTAAATTAATGCTAATTTAAAATGTAGAAGCATTACGCTTTGCAATGTATTTTCTGTGAAAATGCTGGTGCTGTTTTATAAACATGTCTATTCTTTGTTAACATACCGCTAGAAGGTCGTAGTAGATACGTTTTAATAAATATTATTTGGGACTGACAATTGTTATTTTAATTTCTTAGTCTTAGTCTTAGTCTTTTAAGCATTATGTTCCTGCTATAGCTATCCGGGCGATAAAAATATTTGATCATTTTGGCAACCAAAACACCTCTGGTCGGGTTCGTGAAATACAACTTTTGTGTCAAAGCTGGGAGCGTTTTTGCAGTCCCTTAAATCATGATAAAACATAATGATCAGTGCATTGTGTTTTTCGGACTTTTCAGTGAGGTTATTATTTTTCGTCGGGCTTGGGTGGGTTAGGAGGTAGAGTCAAAAACTCTGCATGGTGGTGTTGCACATGCGTCACCAGAGAAACGCCCCAACCCTGCTCTTATACTCTGGCGCATTTAAAGAAACGTGGTAAAAAATCGGAGGAATGGCAGTTCTTACGTTTTTGTCAAGGCACCACTGGCAATATCATCTGTACAACGCACATATCTGTGCAGACCCACCCACCAAATGTCCCTCAAGGGCTACGAATGAAGTTAGAATGTAGAGTGAAAGTAAACTGATGTAAACAGATCAAGAAGACAGGAAGAAAATGGTTTAGATTTAAATTCCCACTTGTAAACTTCGTTTGCAACTGGGTATAAGTTTGTAGTTTTTCTGGAAGTTCGTGCCCTTTTTAAATTCTTCTCTTTTTTCCGTTTGGATGGTTTCCAGAAAACTCCTTCTACTGTATTTGACAAAGGGAGATGAAAGTTGGCACACGTGTAGAGGTGACCAAGTTTCAGTGAATCCACAAATTTGTTGACCTCAGCGGGCAAGGTCAAGTTGAGGTCAAAGTCAAATCCTAGTGTGAATATAAAAATCGCACTAAGTAGGGGGTAACCTTCCATCTAGAATCTTGATCATGAAGATCAAGGTCAAAGGTCACGTGGCCTCGTGTACCGTTAACGATAGAAAGACCTATCTCGTAAACGGTTACAGATAGAGCGATTTTGAGCTCATTTTCGACCAGTTGGGCCTAAACAACGTTACAAAAGAGGTACCTAGGTGATCTTGATCTTCTCGGTCACGGTCAAGGTCAAAAACCGGAAGTTGACTATTATCTCGAAAATGGTTTAAGATAGACCGATTTTGAGCTAATTTTCGATCCATTGGGCCTAAACAACGTTACAAATGAGTACCTCTGTGATCTTGATCTTCTCCGTCACGGTAAGGTCAAAACCCCGAATTTAACTATTATCTCGAAATGTATTAGTGATAGAGCGAGTTTGGGTTAATTTTGAACATGTTGGGCCAAAACGACGACAAAGAAGGATTACTGCGTGACTTTGAGCTTCTTGGTCATAATTTAATACAAGTATTTTCGTTAGCAGTTTCTGCAAGTGGGCCAGTTCCGCTATCTAGCGGAATTCGTCCTCGTCGTTAGGAAGATTTTCTCTCATAAATATTATTGCTGTGTTAATATTCCTTTGTGATTGTTATTTTAAAAGTCTAAACTAGAACCTTATTTCGCTAGCGAAATGTTAAACACTTGACAAAAATTAAAACGCAAAAATACTTCCTTCAATGGGTTATTTCTTGAATGATATATTGCAAATAACACAGCTTGAATACGTCTTATAAGCCGAGTAGTGTTTGGTTTTTGATGACTTAAGGTTTTATTGACTGAGCAGTTATACGCCGTGTTATCTATTTAGGCAGTGAGAGCTCGCACAAAGCTCAGCAACTGTGTGTTCTGTGATGTACGTTAAATGCTCAAAATCATACTTCTTACTTCCTAATTCTTACTTAATACTTCTTACGTCGTACTTCCTAGTTCATACTTCTTACTTCCTAGTTCCTACTTCTTATTTCCTACTTCTTACTTTTTCTTGGGTAGAAGACTCTCTGTAGGAGGCTTATTCGAAAATACGATCTTTCAGTTAAACGATCTACGGTGGGAACTTCTTTGGATAGTAGATCCCGAAAATATGGAACGACGAAAAGCAAAACGTTTATTGAGACGATCTTATTTCGCACCGGTTACAGTAGGAAAATTCTTTGGCTTGAAGTGGGTGTGATCCACGGATTATTGCTAAATGCTACCTTGATTGCTTAAAGCAATTTAAATGTGCCCCGAGAATATTGCGATGTGACCATGGTACTGAAAATGCATCTTTGAAGCTCCTCCAGCCATCCTCTAGAATTGAATGCGACGATACTTTCGCGGGACTTAATAGTATAATATTTGGAAAGTATATCTAATCAGCGCATTGAGGCTTGGTGGGGTATCCTTAGAAGACAAGGCGCTGACTGTTGGATAAAATACTTCAAGAACATGAGAGATCGCAATGAGTTCAACGATTGAAATCCACTTCACGTAGAATGTTTAAGATACTGTTTTAATTTTAAAACGCGAGCTACAACAGGTTGCAAGAGAATGGAACTTACATCGCATAATCCTTTGCTATACAACGCACATGATCACGCGACAGAGATATCTTTAGAAGATGTGCAGGCTTGCAACCAAGTGTACACCAGATCCCCGGGATCGGACCACACCGCAAATAGAACCATACCGGAAATCGGACCACTTTTCGCCAGAACCAAATGAAATCCATTGGTTTCTATTATTAAGGAACCCCACAAATTGGACCATCCAGCAAATCGAACCATAGGACCCCTTTTGTGAGTCCCGAACGCAAACAGAACCCCGGAAATAGCACCAGCCTACGCAAATGACATGTACTCAGTAAACAAACATCAATTGAGGTTATCGATGTTGGGGATTATAATGTTTAATGATCACAGGTTCATTGACTGCTTTGAATTTGGTGGGGTTATGCCTTCTTCAGTAGACAAAAGACTTGTTGGATTAAAAGGAATTCCTTCAATGTGATTATAAAACGGGTTTATCTGGTGTGTGATGTCGCATCTTCAGTGCTGATCATACAGTTTTAACCCATTTTAAAGTGTCGTTGTGAAATCAAAGTGTACCTCCAAGCTGACCGAAATGGACAAATGTGTTGTGAGAAATCCTAAATAAAACACTGCTTTATTCTGTGTCAGATTTTTTAGTCTCCCGATTAAGTAGCTTTGGCTGGAAAGCTGATGTAAAAATTTGATTAATTTTTCTGGTCATATTTTTTAGTCTTCAGATTTTTTCAACCCAAGTGAAAATTCATTTCATATGGGTACACTATTAACATAACAAAAATGCACTCTTACACATCAAATTTTCTAGAACCCCGAAAATCGGACCACCCCGGAAATCGGACCATTTTGGTCAGCCCCGTAGGTGGTCCGATTTCCGGGGTTCCGGTGTATTTAAGAGAGGGGCTAGAACATGGTTGCTGTGACGAATTCTTGGAGCTGATTAATTTAATTAAGCCCGATGTTTATGTTCCCATTAACACAAGTGACGCTTATAACTTATTTCGTGAACTGACAACTCTTTTTGAAAATATATAAGTAAATGTGCAAATTGATGGCGTGTTATGGCCACCCAAATGAAAATGTTCTTTAATTTACAACCAATTTCTCATTAATTTACAACTAACTTTGAATTGCTATGTTGCATAATGCAGTTGTAAATTAATTATAAATGAAAAATGGCAGTAACAATCAAATGGCGTTTAATGTTAAATGTATTGTAAATGGTATAAATTTACAGACTCTAAACCTATAAATTAGTTACAAATTAACAGAACTTTGGTAAAAAGACTGCGCGCATACTTAGTGACGTGTGCAGTAAAAAACAGTGTTCGCCTCATTTGGTGTCTAATCCTTGAACTGCCAAGATGAACTTTTGTTGGACTTAGCTTTTCATGTGCTAGTTTAGTATGGTGTAGTAGATTTGTTTTGTGTATGTGTATTAGTATTCTGTATGTGTCTGTGCTAGAAAACTCGGCGACAGACTAACGTGGGTCAGGGGAGACTTGAGAGCGAACACAAGAAACGTGGGTAACTGGCCATTTCAGTTTGTTCAATTTCGGTTTTATATTATCGCCCAACTCCAATCCCTTCATGGTAAAGAAAAACACCGAACAAAATATTACGATATAACAAAATACCATTTTTTAAGAACTTTCATGCAGATGTCAAAATAGTGGACTAGCGCTGCATCCTATAAATTAATTTCGACGGAAATTTCGTGCAGTGTGTGTGTGGGGGGGGGACTTTTTTAGGAGTGGAAGGATGGGAAGCAAGAAATATTAACTAGGAAGTAAGAAGTAGAATTAGGAAGGAGGAAGTAAGAACTAAGAAATAGGAAGTAAGAAGTAGGAAATAGAAAGTAAGAACTAGGAAGTAAGAAGTAGGAACTAAGAAATAGGAACTAGGAAGTACGAAGTAGGAAGCAAGAACAAAGAACGAGGAAGTACGATGTAAAAAGCAGGAGGTAATAGTAATGGTACATTAGAAGATTTGAAATATTATGTAAAAATTAGAATTAGGGAGTAAGAAGTAGGACGTAAGTAGTATGAACTAGGAAGTCACCACGGGACTTTCGTACATAATTGCGGATACTTTTTAATGTGTTGATTACAGTTTTTAATTATAATGCTACTTAACAAAATAAACTGAAATCAAGGAATTGATTGCATTTTTAAGTGGATCAATGAATGGCAGTTAATTTCACAACTGCTGTTACATTTTTATTGTAATTGTCCTGAAGATTATCTCAATTAACACTTTTATTGCTTTCTTCGAAATGGACAAATTACAATTTTTTATGCTACAAAATGTTGTACGCAACTCCAAGAAAGAAGTCCAAAATCGGCACATTGTCGAAATCAGTTCCGAACGATCTGATGCGTTCCATAACCTCCATGTACGCACGTTTCTGCCTCACTGGTCCCTGTTCGCCCATCTCCTGTTCCATGAAAAGTGTTCGTGTTTGTGAAATGGTCGCATTTGTAGGGAGTGGTCCTATGCCGGAATTCCTTCTGCATATCCAAAAAGAAATTACGGTATTTGATGTCAAAATTTGTGTCCCGTTTGTGTGAAATTCCTCAATAGAGCGTTTCACAGTATTTTATTCTGACTTTTGTCTATTCACATACCTTTTATATATTAAGACCTTTGTAATCCATCGCTATTGGACCCTTTCTACACGTATTTACTAGAAGTTTCTCAGTTAACTGAGAGCATACTGTGCTTGTTGATGATTTCCAGTCAGTTCCGTATTTTAATTTCTATTTTATAACGACTGTTATATAGAATAGATAACTATAATAAGGTTCTTTGCGACGAAACAATGTTCGTTTCAGGTCGTTTATTTTCTAATTTTGTACGAATGATTGCATACTCAAACGATTTTGTACAACACTTCGTTGCATCATGCGGCTTATAAAACTTCTGAACTCGACTCCGTTTTTATTAAACAACAGAAATTTTATATTTCATGACTTTTATCTGAGCATTTTTATTTCAAAAGCTCATCCAATGACGATTGCCTTAAGTTAACTTCCATAGTCCATTACTTATACATTTCACAATATTAAAATTACAGCTCTTCTACTTTATATATTAATCAATGATTACAAAATAATCGAGGACTGGTAGAGCATTTATTTTTTTGAACTGAAAGTAGATGTTGATTGCTATTATTTGAATATTTTTGTTTATTTTATAGTTACAGAGAATAGAATTATTCGCTCTTCCTCAAAATTTTATCAGAGACATACATGACCATTTACAATCAATTTATGCTCTTTTAAGTGAATGCGCTTTAAAATGTTTAGAATGTTTATGAATGAAATTGTGTGTGTATTTTTTCTTTTCGTTCTTAAACATCTCTGCCTGTACGACAGGTGGAATTAGCACATACATAATTTGATCATTCTATGATACTGAAAACAGTTAAGAAAATATCTCAGGTGTTGTAATTATTTGGATAAAAATGACTAGAGCGGAAGCTCGAAATATCGGACAACTAATTAGAGTGAACTGAAGTGGCCTCACTTCATGGATGGTTGGATTTGTGTGTTTAAATAATACGGAACTGAACGGAAATGTTATAAAAAAATGTTTGTGTACCGTGAAATATCGTGTTTTTCTTTGCGTGAATGTTAAACACAATATTTTAAATGTTAGAGTGTATACAGTTTTGTTCTTTTGGGAAGACAATTTTAAGTAAAATTTTACTACATTTAAGAAAATGTTTTTTTAATAATGAAATGTAAAATCGTTCAAATAATCCGCAAAGCAGGTAAAACATGCTGGCTCTTTTATCTGAGAGACAGTTATTTTCATACCTGCTATTGTCTCATGCGTAGTTTTGTGTAGGTTTGAGAGCTATCACGAGGTAGGTGCGCACTCAAGGTAATTGAGAGAGGAGGTTTGCATAAGGTAATGTTTTAGACAATAGGCCATCTTAAAAACTTTGCGTACCCTGAGAGGGTGTTAAAGGAGCTCGAAATTCTGCGAACGTACTTGATCGATGGCACCTCAGACGCTACCTGTAAGTTTTAATGTGATCCACAGAGGTTTCAGTTTATTTTTGCAACAAACATATCTTCTTATTTCTTAAACAATTTTGAACTCTTCTGCGAAGCAAAGAACTTTCGTAAACAGCTTAAAACAGAAGAATTTCGAAACAGCATTATGGATTTTATACAAATCAATATGTAATGTAATCTTCTTATATTATAAAATGTCGGTGCCAAAATGAACGTAGTATAATAGGGGTGCCCTGGAAAAGAGGTAAATTTCCCGGTGGTCGTTATTGCCAATGCCTTTTTATCCCAGAGTTTTTTTTTATTTTATTTCTCAATTAAGTTTTCGGCAATTTACATAAATCCAGTAATTTTATGAAAAAAAACAACATTTTAAGGTCATTTTTAAACCAATCTTAGAATTTTATAAGATTTTTTGTCCGTGGCATTAGAAGGTATTAGAAGAAATTAGGTTTCGAGTTAGAGTGAACTGATCCCAGCCTCACCCTCCTCCCGTTATCACTGAAACAGTTTTGTGCAGGGAGATTTTCTCCTGGTGAGGGAGGAGGGAGTTTCTCCGCAGTTGACAAAATGGGGATCCTCTCCGTTGGCAGTTTATTTCTGGTTGGATGAGTTCTACGCCTACCTCTGATTTAAAATTTTTACACCACTATGCTTCTGTCTGCTATGTTTTTATAAGATTAATTTGATGAGAGTTGTTGCATTCCTGTGTTCAGAAAATGATTGGAACATCGGCAGAGAAGGAAAGAAATATTTACCGCATTGTTTATCACTACCACACACAAATCATGCAGCTGGAGCAATTTCACAAAAGGGAAACGTTCTGAACCACTATCTAATCTTCCTTTTCTTTTGTTTCTCTTTCAGAATGCCGCTACGGAGATAGAGACGCTTCCTGCCAATTGAGCGATTGCTACATCACAGACAGAAGAACGTCATGTTGTCAGACGTGTCATGGCGTTGACATAACCTCGTCAACATCATCAACAACACGGACCACTCCATCAACGACCTCCAGTACAACGACTACTACTACAACTACCCTTCCAACAACTACAGCTACTACCCCAACAACTACAACTACTGCACCAACAACAGCTAAGGTAAGTCAGTATACATTTTCAAGTGCACACATTTCCAAACAGATGGTGCCGTTCCCATATCAGTATACTGTTAGTTGGTCGTGAATAATTCTGCTATTTAAACAACGTTAATAAGACATCGGAAATCTCACGGTGTTTATCAGACTGGGGTGGGGAAGGGGTGAACATTTGATGTCAAAAGTCTTACATTTTTGCCTAGGCACTATATGAATGGCCCCTTACTCTAGATTTTAAAAAAACTTGTGTGGATTGTAGGATTGTAAAAAGATAAAATCTAATTTTAATGTAAGCATTTTCCAATGATTGTAAATTCATATTATTGTCACAAGGCTTAATGTTTAAAGCATTTCCCTAAAATTTCTGATCATATGTTTGCCATACAAAATCCGTTTAAGACTAGATCCAGTTCAGAAAGATAACAGGATGTCCCACTTCGAGAAGCCACAAGAGAAAATGTTTGTGTTCCGTTATGGCCGTGAAGGTCAAAGTAATGGAGGCAGCCCTTCTGTGTGGTCGTTTGGCGCAAAGAGTCGAAAATGAGCCCAAGAGTTGTAACCCCTTTTTGAGATAATTCGAGGCAATAGCCCACGCCCGGGTTTTACCTTGACTGTGACTGAGGTCAAAGGTCAAAGTCACCGAGGTACCTATTATGTAACGTAGTTTAGGCCAAAAGGACAGAAAATGAACTCAAGATTGTTCTGTCTCTAACAATTTTCGAGATAATGGTCAATTTTCTGTTTTTAACCTTGACTGTGAACGAGGTCAAGGTCAGCGAATTAACTTTTATGTAAGGTCGTTTAGGTCCAAAGGGCCGAAAATGACTTCAAAATCGCTTTATCTCCAGTCGAGCTCAAGATAGTAGTCAACTTCCATTTTTATCTTCACCTTGACCTAAATTTTCAAGGTCACCGAAGAACCTCTCATGTGACGTCGTTTAGGACCAAAGGGCCGTAAAAGAGTTCAAGTTCGCTCTACCTCTAACTGTTTTTGATATATGTCGTGACCTGCATTTGACCATGGGCTTGGCTGTTGAGAGAAAAATATGATTCGGCGTAAATTGTCCTCCTCTACACGCTATGCCAATTTTCCTCTTCCTGTGTCAAATGGTGCAGGAGGAGTTTTCTAGAAACAGTCGAAACAGGAAAAAAGAAAAAGGTATTAAATTCCCACAGTTATTACAAAATTATTTCCATTTGGAAACAAGTGGGAGTAACAGATTTATACAGATGAAATTTGGTCGTTGCAGACAATAGACGAGTCTTGTGTGGATAAGGCATCCTACTGCCCTGGCCTCCTCCAAGGCGACTGCTACCTGGCTACGTACCGCAAGGCGTGTTGCCGCCGCTGTGCAGCTGTACACACCGGTGTTGTAGGTTAGTAGTCCCCTTATACAAGCATTTCTTTCACAGCAACTCGATGTTTATTTTTTCTACTTGGAAATAAGTATGTTTCAAAGTATGCAAGTCAAAGTATAAGCTAATATATATATATATAAATATATATATATATATATATATATATATATATATATATATATATATATATATATTTGATTGTAAATTTTACATTTTAGGTTGTGAGTATGGCAATAACAGTACGTGGTGCGAATCGTACGTATCTAACAACGTGCGCCCGGGCGCGGATTGCAGCGTTCTGGCCAGTGATATAAAAACCATTTGTTGTGACTCGTGCAATAAGCTCCTTGCTGGTAGCACATCCACTACAATATCCTCCATTAGTTCAAGCACCAGCAAAGCACCTTCGCAACCAACCACCACAACCACAACAGCATATCCAACCACAACCATGGCGGTTGATGAGTCACCTGACCCGTCCTGGTGTAGAACGTACCATCCGGGAATCTGCTACAACAACCAGACAATGCAAACGTGCCGTTCTTTTTGCAACAAACACAGAAATCCGTCTCAACCAGGTAGGCAAACAATTGAGATTTTTTGTTTCTTTTTGGTAATAAGTTGACTTTATTTCTCGGTGCTGGCTACGGCTGATTTTGTTTAGTTACCTAACTATCGTAGTTTAGTTATTTCATCCTAAACCCCACCTCCACCCCTCCCTCCATCCCTTACAGTGTTTGTCCTGGCCTGATATTTGATTCTACATTTTACATTTTAGGTTGTGAGTATGGCAATCACAGGACGTGGTGCGAATCGTACGTATCTAACAACGTGCGCCCGGGCGCGGACTGCAGCGTTCTGGCCACTGATATAAAAACCATTTGTTGTGACTCGTGCAATAAGCTCCTTGGTGGTAGCACAACCACTACAATATCTTCCATTAGTTCAAGCACCAGCAAAGCATCCTCACAACCAACCACCACAACCACAGCAGCATATCCAACCACAACCATGGCGGTTGATGAGTCACCTGACCCGTCCTGGTGTAGTACGTCACACCCGGGAATCTGCTACAACAATCAGACAATGGAAACGTGCCGTTCTTACTGCAACCAACACAGAATCCCCTCGAAACCAGGTATTCAAACGATTCAGATGTTTTATGGTAATAAGTTGACTTTATTTATCCGTGCTGTATACACCTGATTTTGTGCATAGATTGACCTATCTCAATTTAATTATTTCATCTTAAACCCCACTCCCCACCACCAACCCTCCCTGCCCCGAACTCCTTGCAGTTTTTATCCTGGTCTGCTAAAGTGAACTTTCTGTTCATAATAATTTGATTATTCGAATGTTTACACCAAAAAGTGCACTTTTTCAAATATATGATTTTTTGTCTTTTATCTTCATAAGGCCTTGTCTGAAATATATCACTGGTTATGGCACAGTACAGATTTAATGAAAAAAAGAATGACGATAATAAAAACAGAACTAAAAGGTCAGATTTAAGCCACTTTCTGGCCTTTGGTGACAATATGTTATTTTCATATTTCAAAGCAGCTCGTCCGATTCGTTTATCCAAAATAAGTAAAGGAAATGGTTCATCTTTTCCCGGCCTTATTTCACCTCATTGTTGAAATGAAATTTTTTAACATCTTTGATCTGGATAAGAAAAAACAAAACAAAAAGCAAAATTTTTGTCTGCCATTTTAATCGTAACAAAGCATCAATTAGAATAAATAAAATTATAAGTATAATAAATATAAATATATAATTCTGTATCGTCTAATGTATACTATTTAACGGAATGGAATTTTTACATTTATTGCCGAATTTTAGACATCTCTTTGATGACTCAAATTCATTTCTTCATGTCTTTTAAAGACACATCTGTAAATAATTTTTATTTATAAAATTGATAATATATTCATAATTATGTTTTATATTTAAATAACATTTCAGATATCTAAAACTGAATCTAAGTTTTAATTTAGATTCTTCGTCTACATTCCTACTCGTGACGTTTCGGTTGTTAATTTTTGGGTCGTTGCCACTTTACTTCCATCAAATTTATTTTGTCAGTGGAGGGGGGCACACTTATGAAACGTGTCTTCTTTCTTTCAGTCCTTCAATACAGTTCTTTTTATATATAAAATAAAATTTTAATTATTGCTTGTTGATTTTCTGACATTTTAAATTTAATACAGCCACAAAAAAAATTTCCATATTTTTTTATATCCAAAAAAATTAATTTCAGATATGTAAAACTGAAGTTAAGATATCTAAAATATAATTTCATACATCTTCAAAACAATGATATCTAAATTTGACAATAAATGCAAAAAATATAAAAACACTCTACTGGGATTTCAGTATTAAGCCCTAACACTTTTGTACAACTAAGGAAACCTGAGCAACGTAGGATACAGATTTGTTTGATAATTATTGAACATGCTAAATTAGCGTTATGTTTCCTTCCAAATCGGATTTTTTTCACTACATTTTGTCTCATGAATTTTATACAGAATTTAAATTTGGTACATGAAAATAGGGATATTCCCGAGAATCCACTTTTTGAAATTGACAGTAAGTTACTGTCCGGTGTGTGTGTGTTTTCTCTTTGTATATCCCTCTATTTTTGGTTCCCCACCTCTCTTGAACTAATTACATTTATCCCTCTATTTTTGGTTCCCCACCTCTCTTGAACTAATTACATTTAGTTAACATTTATTAGATTAGGATTATTTAATATTTTTTTCAAATACCCATCTTTTGTATGTATTAGTAAAACATAAGTTAGTTTTAGATTTTATTAACTTTGTTGTTTTTAGGGCTTGTGTGTCGCTTTTATATGACTGATTTCATGAATGACCATATATTCTGAAAAATTCTTTTCTTGAAACCTGATATCGTTTAGACACTAGAAGTTATTTATGTTTCAAGTTACTCAGGAGGGCAAATGTAAGCCTCCTTGTGACATAAAAGCGACACACGAAAGCCAATTTAGCGAACCTTTTAGTTTCATTTTCTTTCGGGGGAGGTGTGCACTTGTGGATTTGATTTAACCTTGCAGACTGCCCATACGGTGACAGGTTCCAGTGGTGCAAGATTGAGTACTGCGATAGCGAATCGGAAAATTGCTGCGATACCTGCAGAGGGAGTCAGGAAACAAACATACAGAAATAGAACAGTTTGAAATGATTAATTTGGTGACCGGGTGTTTCGGTAGAATTGCTTCTTTCTGATCATGTTCAAATATGTATACTGTTCAATACCACAAAACGAACAAAAACCAAGAAATGACCCCGGACTATATCTGGAGTCACTCTTAAATAATACTTTATGAAGGTCGAAATTACCAAATTGAATTTGGTAAATTTGAACTTAACCACGGACAACCACTGGCATCTTTTTATTTGTTACTTGCGCTGGCGCAGAACGAACCTTTTTATAATCATGTATTTATTATATCTTCTTTTAAACTATTGATTATTTGTGACTGTCAAAGAATAGTTTACTTTTTGTCATTTATTTATTGGTTGCTTCGTTAAAATAAATTCTAAGCTATAATTTTGTTCTTTCAGATTTATTTTATTGATTTAAATTTTGTTGCTTTTCTTTCTCAAAACTTATCCATATGAATATTTGAAGTAGATATTCCGTAACACCATATGTTTGTGTGGTAAATTAACAATAATTTATTGTAAACAATATATACTGTAAGCAATAATTTACTGAAAGTGCCCCTACATACTGCAAACGGGCAACTGTCACGACCCAAAATTTCCTGTAATATGTCATAAAATGGGGCCTGTCCATAAATGTGTTCGCTCGGCAACGGGGCGGGGTGGGGTGGGGTGGGGGTGGGCGGAGGGGTGTCTTGGACTGTATGCACGAATGGCTGTTACACATATATAGAGTTAGTCTCAAAAGTGGTTGCTATATGTAGATCTGGCGGCAAAATTGATTTTATTTGCAGATTTGAGCCATAGATATAGTTTAAAAATAGTTTTGATTTTTATAAGCGGCCTGATAGTGATTATAATTGGAAAGTTAGTCGGCATTTAGTATCAAAAATGGCATAAATTTGAGCTTTTGTCTCAAACAAAGGGCTTTATAAAAGAAAGGAATTACAAAAAATACTTAAATTCATTGACAAGATTTTAGATAAATCTTTTTTGTCATCGACATTTACTGCTCTATTAAAACAATATGTCAAGATCTATTATGAGAGCTCTGAGCGACTTATTCGATACGCGAAAAATAGAGCACAAAAGATTAAAAGTAAGGTGTAATGAAATACCGAGCGGTTCCCTCTGGACATTTCTGAAAAAAAAAAACCTTGACCATTTGTTTTTCTTGGTATCTTAAATTATTGGCTTTTTTTTTAAATTCAAATTATCATAACAGTCAAATTAAGGTGCTTGGGAAAGTGCATTTGATAGGAAAAGAGAAATTACAATTGATAGATTCAATACTAAGATTGCTCAAACTGTCGCAGTCTAGCTCAAGTTTTTGTCGCTAACCCCGTATTCGCACAACCTGTTGTCACTCGACCCTGCTGTGTTACGTGCTGGGATTCACATCCGAACTCTGTTTATCATACCACATAGAACCGGTGTAAGGAAACGTGCTGACCCCCGAAATAAATCGACCCCCGGTCCATTTTTTTTAAAACAAACAGACCCCCCCCCCCCCCCTGAAATGTTTTAATCCTCTTATTTTTTGTTGATTTCTTTATTTCTTTCCACATATGGCCACCTTATTAGTTTCTTTAATTGAAATAAAAACTATATCCATGAATAACAATTTATTTAGCAACTAACATCTACATTTTCAAACATTTTCAAACACGAAAACACTTCCAACACCACTAACATACAGACCAAAAAATCCGCCCAAGCTCAATAATGGCATTTCAAAGGCTCAAAATAATAATTTTCTACATCAAGAGGTAGAAAATGCTTAAAATACTATTTTAAAAACCATGTGACCTTGTTTACTTCCATTTTATATTTAAACATGATTATTTGGAGGGGGTCATTTTATTATAGGGGAGGTCTGTTTGTTATGGCGGGCTTCCCCAAAACAAATCGACCGGAGGGTCTGTTTGTTTTAACACAAATCGACCGGGGGTCGATTTGTTTGTGGGTCAAAACGTTTCATTACAAAACGTCTTGTTTTCAGAATTTAAAAAAAAAAAACGCGGGAGGTCGTTGCAAGGAGATGTCTGTCTCAAAGATAGTTGCTATATGCAGATTTAGCTGTAAAGGTCTTATTTGTAGATTTAATCCATAAATTTAGTTCCAAAATACCGTACTTTTGATTGTTTTTATATACAGCCTAAATAGTGGTTGTAAGTGGAGAATTAGCCGATATTTAGTATCAGAAAAATGGCACAAATCTGAGCTATTGTCTCATCCAAAGAGCTTTGTGAATGGAAGGAATTATATAAAAACTTAGATCCATTGACAAGATTTTAGATCAATCTCTTTTTGTCATCGATATTTACTGCCCTATTAAAACAATGTGTTAAGACCTGTTATGAGAGATTTGGGGGATTTATTCGAGATCGAGCGATGCCCTCTCGATGCTCCTGAAGAACCTTGTTTACTTATTTTCCTTGGTATTCCAAATTATTGCGCTTTTTTTCCATTCATATTATCAGAACAGTTAAATTAAGGTGCTTGGGAAAGTGCATTTGATAGGAAAAGAGAAATTACAATTGATAGATTCAACACTAAGATTGCTCAAATAGAGAAATTGCAATTGCCAGATTCAGTATTAAGATTGCTCAAATTGCAGCACTGTAGCTGGGGATTTTGTTGCTGACAGCATATTAGTGAAACCAGTCGTGAATTGACGCTCCAGTGTTACGTGCTGGGACGCACATCAGAACTCTGTTAATCAGACAACATAGAACCGGTCTTGTTTGCCGGATTAAAAAAAAAACCGCGGGAGTTCGTTGTAATGAGTTCAGTGAAAGTGCCTCAATTCAGGAGTTTAAATATGCATATACAGTTTTACGTTCATTAACAAATTGATCTAATTTCCCGCTCTTTTTTTAGTCAAGGCTAATGCCACGCTTATGAATGTAGCGTTTCCTCTGATAATTTTTGTATCCTTAAAAGTTATACCTACTGAATTTAAACTAATAAAATACTAGAAGCGTTCGGAACTGGAATTATCTTAACTAGGTCGTTTTATTTTTATAATGTCTCTCCTGTTCCCTGGGCTCTGGTGTATAATATAATTAAATGGCAAGATTATGAATTAAACATTTCTTGAAACAACGTGTGTATATCCTAGTAATTTTTCGGTCTGTTCAAACTGAATTAATGCTAATTTAAAATGTAGAAGCATTACGCTTTGCAATGTATTTTCTGTGAAAATGCTGGTGCTGTTTTATAAACATGTCTATTCTTTGTAAACATACCGCTAGAAGTTCGTAGTAGATTCGTTTTAATAAATGTTATTTGGGATTGATAATTGTTCTTTTAATTTAAGTCTTTTGAGCATTATTTTCCTGTTATAGCTATCAAGTCGATGAAAATATTTAGTCATTTTGGCAACCAAAACCCCTCTGGTCGGGTTCGTGAGAAACAATTTTGTGTCAAGGCTGGGAGCGCGGTTGCAGTCCCTTAAATCATGATGAGACATAATGATCAGTGCATTGTGTTGTTTGAACTTTTCAGTGAGGTTATTTTTTTTTGGGGGGGTCGGGGTTGGATAGGGGGTAGAGTCCAAAAGCTCTGCATAGTGGTGTTGCACATGCATCACCAGAAAAATGTCGAAACCCTGCTCATATACTCTGACACATTTAAAGAAAAGTGGTAAAAAAATCGGGGGAATGGCGGTTATCACGTGGTTGTCAAGACACCACTGGCATTACCATCTGTTCAACGGACATATCTGTGCAGACCAACCCACCAAATGTTCCTCAAGGGCTACGAATGAAGTTAGAATGTAGAGTAAAAGTAAACTGTTGTAAACAGATCGAGAAGACAGGAAGAAAATGGTTTGGATTTAAATTCCCACTTGTAAACTTCGTTTGCAAGTGGGTATAAGTTTGTAGTTTTTCTGGAAGTTCGTGCCCTTTTTAAATTCTTCTCTTTTTTCCGTTTGGATGGTTTCCAGAAAACTCCTTCTACAGTATTTGACAAAGGGAGATGAATGTTGGCACACGTGTAGAGGGTGACCAAGTCTCAAATTTGTTGACCTCAGCGGGCAAGGTCAAGTTGAGGTCAAAGTCAAATCCTAGTGTGAATATATAAAACGCACTAAGTAGGGGGTAACCTTCCATGAAGAATCTTGATCATGAAGATCAAGGTCAAAGGTCACGTGGCCTCGTGTACCGTTAACGATAGGAAGACCTATCTCGTAAACGGTTACAGATAGAGCGATTTTGAGCTCATTTTCGACCAGTTGGGCCTAAACAACGTGTCAAAAGAGGTACCTCGGTGATCTTGACCTTCTCGGTCAAGGTCAAGGTCAAAAACCGGAAGTTGACTATTATCTCGAAAATGGTTAGAGATAGACCGATTTTGAGCTAAAAAGAAAATATCGCCTTATTTGAAGCATACGAATATAAAAACGAAATTTTAAAAGGAAAATCGAAAGGTTTCGAATGAAAGAAGATGTCTTTTCCGTCCGCACCATCCCTATTGAGTGCTGAGTATATTTTGAGACTATGGTTGTGTTTTAAAGGTTGTGAATATGGAGATAAGAATACTTGGTGTGAATCGTACATTTCCAATACTGTACAACCCGGCGAAAACTGCAGCCGTCTGACAAGGGACACCAGGCTTGCTTGCTGTGGCACCTGTCATCAGCTCCTGCACGCACAGCATACCACTTCATCAGAAGCCAGTGTCGCGTCAACGAAAACTCTAAAAGCCACTCTGACCAAACGTCCAATCACTTTGACCACCACAGAACAAACAGTTGATCTCTTTCCGGAGCCTTCTTGGTGTAATATGTCACATCCTGGGATTTGCTACAATAGAAAGATAGAAACAATTTGTCGTTCATTTTGCAGGGGATACAAAGATCTCTCAAGAAAAGGTATTTGTACATCATTCTATTAAAAAGCAAATGCATTTTCTCGACAATATCAGTTTATTTCAGTACTGTCTGAATGCTCACCACTTGTAGGGTTCAGACTATACTGCTCTAACTATATATAATATTTAAAAACTCTTTGTACGTGTTTGCATTATCATTTGAGAGTATTATAAATGGAAATACTAGATAATCAATTATAAAACTGAACATAAAAAGCGCTACATTATAAAAGCACCCAACCAGAACATATAAAACACATTTTCGCTGAATTTTCGAACTTATTAGACTTTACAGATGTTTGATTACTTTTGATACAGTGCCAAACAACGTATATTTCAAATGATAATTTTTAATGTTTTTTCCCCTAATAATAACAACCATTCCTTATAATGACAACAACATCATGAGTACAGTAAAATCTCCAGTCCACACACCCGACGATCTGACAACTCGCTACACCAGATAGATTTTTCATTCCCTTTTCATTGGCCAGGCAATCTGTAGGCAGTCAGAAAGGCAACGTAATAACAATACCAAAGTTATGAGCTTATGGAATTTATATATTTATTTTGTTTTTTGATGTCTTGAAATCATTAAAGAAAAACTTTTTGGAATATAAAATTTATTTCGCATCATGTTATTTTCCAATTTCCAAATTTTATATGTGTTTGCTTAAATAAACGCTTCATTTTAAGTAGTTCCCTTGTTTATTTATTGCAACTGTAAATCTACGCTTTGAAATTAAAAACCCTGCAATTATTCAAATTGCCATAAGTTTTAATGAAAACATCGATTGCTTTTCATAAAGATTGAACAATTTCGATGGCAGGATGTTTCTAAAATGTATCAGTCATAAAATTTAATAAGCGTCCAAACTGCAAGTGTAAGCTTGTACTCTCTTACTCATATCGTGTACTTACTGGTAGTTTTTGTCCCTAAAACTGAGGCGTCCCTCATAGAAAGATTTCCACACCAAGAATGCTTGGTTGAGTCTGAGGTGGGTTTGGTGGATCACCATCAGCAAAAATAAATATAGCTTCACTCTTTATCTCTCTTATTCCAAAATCATCCGACATGCAGAAACCACAGTAAATAATTTGTTCATCGCTGGACTCGTTGGCATTACACACTTTGGATACACGAGTTTTATTTCGTTTAGAAACGTGATGCACACAGGGGGGTTAAACTCTCGACTGTGTGCTTGTTTACAGTGTCTGCAAATAACGACATCAATTAGGTTGTTCCTTATGGGTGTAGGAAAAAATGGCACTGGAAAAAATGGCACCGGAAAAAATGGTACCGGCAAAAATGGCACTGGAAAAAATGGTACCGAAAAAAATGGCACTTTTGAACATACGGAAAAAATGGCACTTTCATTTTTCATCACATGTATGTTAAACCCTGAATAAAAAATAGAGTTTCAGTTAAAAAAGAATCATTTATGTATAAAGGATCAATTTTTAAAATTTATACAAACAACTCGATACATATTTACGTTAGCACGTGATGAAATTTTACGTAACGTTTTATCTATGGAAATGTGGCATAGTATTAGTCGCTGGGGTTCCTTTATGGTCCTTTAGCCTTACCCTGAACGTTTCCCGGACGTATCCGTAGGGTTCCTTTCCCCTTAACTCTTGACATTTCTTTGATATGCTTCTTATATAAACGCAGTGTTTTACTCAGAAATGCTAAAATTTTATGGTGAACAGTTAAAATGGAAATAATTCAGTGAGTTATATAAATCGTACGCAGTATACTAGAAGAGAACATTTTTATCTAAACTACGGTCATTGTAATAAATAAATGAAAATTCAAATTAAGTGAAATTTAATTTACAATTTTATGTAAAATATGTAATAGGCAAGACTTTTCTTTTGCTAAGGTATGAAGTGAAGTAAATAAAATATTAGAAAATGTAAGAAACAAAGGTGCCATTTTTTCCGTTATTTCAAAAGTGCCATATTTTCCGGTGCCATATTTTCCAGTGCCATTTTTTCCGGTGCCATTTTTTACCGGTGCCATTTTTTCCGGTGCCATTTTTTCCGGGCCCCGTTCCTTATATAGGGGTCAGTCTCAATGCAGTTTTGACGTTAGGCATAAAAATGTCCAATGTCACAATATCAAAGTATGGATCAGTACAGAAGCCAGTCACATTTTAAAACAGATTGACATAAAGTGCCCCTAATTCAGGAGCATCCATAACAATGCGGTGTACCCAGCCAGGATTTGTCTGTACTTTGAAATTGCAGTTTGTAATTGTTTTCTCATGGTTGTAATCGGATATACTGTGAAACATACGTCGCCAGTTATTGCAAATCTTGCAGATGAAATTAAAAACAATTCTTTTCTTAAAATGCCATAGTAATTATTGTAACAAATATTGAATCACGTTTTGTAAAGCTAGCCATTATGAATGCAAACTTAATTTTATATAATATCGTAATTTACTTCAACCATATATGCCTTTTGGATGTTCATTTTATTCATAGTATTTGTAGGCTTATATTTTGCGAGACATTCTCCCCAAGAATCTCATAGCTGTGCTTCGGATTCACTATAATTGATTATTATTTAATTCTACCTTGTAGTTTTAGTTTTATAGTTCATTGGGATCTAATTAAGTGACGTCTACACATGTGCTTTTTTAAACCTGTGCTGTACTTTGTCGTTTGATTTGATATTTAAAAGTATATATCAATAATTATTAAATGCAACGTTTCATATAGCAAATGCGACAGCTGGAAAACAGTATTTTTGTGTTATTAGATGCAAAAAGATCTCCAGTACTGTCCAGTTAAGGTAGCTCAGTAATTTTATTGATATTAACCTAAAATATATATTCACTGTCAATGTCCCGATTTTTCATAAATAAAATAATGTATTTCTTATGGAAAGATATCTTAACTCGTTCTGGTTATTTTATTAAGTTGTCTCATAGTTCTTAAAAAGTATGATCATAATATGTACTTTAAGACCAATAAACAGTTGACTTATATGTATTGTTAGGTTGCGAATTCGGAGATAGGAATAGCTGGTGTAGCCAATATGTTTCTTCTCATGCCAAATCCTTGGGAGACTGTAGCAATTTGGCTGCCTATATATCGTCAGAATGTTGTCATTCTTGCCGTCAGATCGACATCAACAACAACACGACCGATCCATCATTGGGTAACACACGCACACAGTCAACTGGAACAACAGCCAACCTTCGGTTAGATCCAAATTAATGTGGAAAATTATTTCCCAGAATGCACTATGAAAAAGCCACACAAAGTATTTCCTATCTGTCAAGTTATCATAAACGAAAGTAACAACAGCGAAGGAGTCTTTTAATGACCCACTCTAACTGCGAAAAATAGCACAAAATGGAAAAGTGGAATGAAGTGGAATAACTGAAACAGTAAAAAATGAAACAAAATCATTGCTTTGTAGAGCCACACGTTGGGGATTTAGGTTTTTGAGCGTTTCTTCTACTTCTTTCCCTTTTCTAAAAATTATGTTCAATCATGTGGACACAACCATAAATTAAAATGTATGCATTTTTTTATCCCAATGATATGCTTCTGTAAGGATATTGTGCAGTCTATTTTGTGTTCATGCACAACCACGGATTTCTTATATAGAAGGGAATAATAAGTTATTATTGATATTGTTGATGTTGTTAGCGATAGATTGATTGCACAATGACAAATTTTCAGCAGATGTTTTAGTAAATTTTGTACGAAAGATTACACGACTATTTTTCTAATTTATATCTGTTTATGCTGCCTTGAAACTACAAACTGTGATATCGTTGTGATTACACGATTTGCTGAATAAGATTCTTGCCGTTTATGTTCAAATGATCCAATTGAACGCCATTCTAAATGGATTTTAGGTACAAAATTAATGTTGCGTTTATAAGCTGATTACACTTCACACCTGTAGTGTTAATAATATTTTGTAATGCCTTTACATAATCAATTATTTTATTTATTTTATAAGTATTTGGTGATATGCATATTTTTTACATGTTTAGAGTGACCTTATGCAACACAAAATGTTTTGGAAAATTAAATCCATCCTTTAATAATGTTAAAGTATTCTCATCAAAGCCCCATGCTATAGATTGTCAAAAAGTACTGTTCGAATTGGAAAGAAGATCCTTTTTATAATTGTCTACCCTGTGTTGAACAAATTAGAAAGATTCAATGTTGGCGTACTGCATATATTTATTGCTTCAATGTAGACATTGTTTTGACGAGTAAGAACTGCTATGCCATGAAAGTTTATATTGGAAAATATATTAAAGAATTAAACAATGAAATCGATCCTTTCTATCTTAAAGATTGCTGCATTGGTCAAACATCTGAACATTCTTACCAAAACCTAAAATTAACTTTTGCAGCGAAGTTGCAAGATAGAACTATCCCACAGGATTCCAATGACCATCCCGGAAAAACACCCTGAAAATAGGACCAGTAACTCATTTGCTGAACCATGCTTTAATTGATTATTACTGATTCAATAAAATTTCCTTACAGTATATCTAAAACTTTGGTATGCCAAATTGTCATCTTATGTGCTCATTAATATTTCTGTCTTTATTACGTTCTATTATGCTCTAAACAGACATTGAAGTCCTCAAGTTTAAGAATAGTTCAACGGCTGTGACTTCTTTCCTTCAGTACTTTAAATTTAGCTATAAAGTAAAGTTTTGCCATAGTTTGTTGTTTGTAATGATTGCTAAATCAGTGTAGTATCTTCTTTTCTTAAGATCGTTAACATTAATCTACACATTTCAATGTTTTTGCTTCCTCGATTTTCTGACTCGCCAAGCTGGAGCGTAACTTTTTTCTGACTTCCCAGGCAGAAAACTGACTCGCCAAACATTTTCAATAAACTGCTATCAGCGGTTAATAGCACGAACATAAAATTATTTGACAACTTTTTTAACGTTATTTTACATTTATTTCTGTCCCCCCCCCCCCCAAAAAAAAAAACAAAAAAACTAATTAATCTTACAAATCTATGTTCGTTCCTCATTGGAAAGTTTAAACAAAGTAGTTCTTTGAATATCATCCTGGCGAAATATCATTTTAAAAGTCAAGATAAGTGATGTTCTTGCAACAATCTTATTGGCCTATACTCGCAATCGTGATTTCAGTGTCCGTCTCACTTTTTCAAAATCTGAATCAGCGTCACAACCGAGGTCATAGAAATGCTGTCAGATAACTCTGGATCGCTTTCAAGTGTGCTCTGGCTGGGCGATTCACTTAGGGTGCCAGCTTCTTGTAAGTTTTCGCATCTCATTTTTTTCAATGTAGGCTCTCCCAAGCTCTTCATGGGCTGCTTGTCATTTTCGATCCAACAGGCAATATTCGGTGAACTCACCCAGCGCTAATTTGGGAAAAGTCAAGGAAAAGGTCAATCAAGCGCAGTATCGTTTGAAATTCGTCTTGAAAAGTTGAAAAAAAAAACGCTTGACCATCTAAAGAACTGATGTCTGACGTATGTCTGAAAGTTTCTCTTTGTTTTTTATTTTCTCGATGTTTTTGTAAATACATTTCTGTTTGTAAGTGTATGTTATTCCTTTTCCCTGAGTATAAGTTGTGCTTCATCGTGTTCCACTTTGTGACAATCACATTCTCATCCAAGTCATCTTGAACCAGCATATTGTTGAAGTGTGTGCTAAGTGTTCGAACTTCATCGACTCCGAAACCTTCAGAAATAACCATGAAGATTTGCTGATTAGTTAAGTTTTGGTATTTGCTGTCGGACGCAATGTTTTATTGTTGAGTAATTTATATCAATTATGCGTCTTGTATTGTATCCCCGATCAAAGGGGGGGGGGGGGGGGCATACAGTGTGTGTATGTGTGTACTTGTGTATATGATGTCATTACGTGAAAATCTTATGTGTGAAATTTCTCAGACATTGAACATTCGAGAAAGTTGAAACTTGGTGGGATTGTTGCTTCGTAGTCTTTTGCAGGTACAACGAACAAGTACGGCTTATGATGTCATCATGTGAAATATGTAAATATTTTGAACAAAATCTTGTGTGCAAAATATTTCCGTAATACAAAGTCAGACCGACTTAAAATTTTATCTGCCTGGATTCAGTGGACGGTTTTGTCAACTTTTGACGCATGTTGCATTTTTAGAGAAGGCGTACGATGTTATCACGTAAAAATCTTGTATGTAAGATTTCTCAGTCGCTGAGCATCGAAGGAAATTGTAACTTCGTGGGTTTTTGACTTGGTAAGTTCCAAAGATTCTCTCAAATTTTGTCGTGAGTACAACAAATAAGTTCGGCGTGTGAAGTCATCATTAAAATATGCATATAATTTGGACAAGATCTTGTGTACATAATATCTCTATAACGGAAAGTCATATCGGCTTCAAATTTGTCTCAACTATCAACTTTTGTTGGAAGTAGCGAAATTAAGAAAGGCGTATGACGTATTTGTCAGCGCTGAACATAGGAGAAAGTTGAAACTTGGTGAGAATGTTACTTGGCAGGTCCGAAAAATTGTCAAATGTGGCCGGACGTCACTGGATACAAATATCTCAATAGCGGAAAATCGGATCGACTTTCCGCTCAACCCCCTCACCCTGTCTTACCCCCGCTTCCCTCTTTTGTCTGCTCTTTTGGTAATTTGGTAACTAAGGATAGTTATTAAGTATGCATGGGATTTCAACTTTTTCCAGAAGATTCTCAAATGTTCCTGCATCCTTTAGACATCCTTGAAAACATCAGCAGAACAATTATCGATCATTTCTTGCATTTCGTGTGATGGATCTTTTTGAGCTACTCACCCACAGCTGTTAGCGTAATTTCATTTCGCTACCAAGCTATTTCATATATGGGAGTGATTACGTAAAGGCTCGCAATGTTTGTGCAGTACAGGAAACTAGCTTTCACTTTTAAAGTGGGTCATCTCATACATTGTGCTATGACAACCAGCTCACTATTTTGACAGCAAAATGCCTTCCCCCCACTCTCCCATCGAGGTGGGTGTTGTGTGGCACACTTTGGAATAATGTATGTCTAGTGCTGTGCTTTTTGATCGATGCGAATGTACGAAGACAAGGCATACATTATAGCTATAACTAGACTAAGTGCACAAACCCTTACCAAAACATTTGCTAAAATGATTAGGGTTACATTAGATAGCTGGTTGAGGAGGTTGGTTAAGTTTAAGCAAAAAGCTGTTTTGGTAAGCCTATTTGTAACTGCCACCTTCAAGAGCGGAATAAAAAGACTTGTTTGTAGTGGCCAACTTCCAGTTTTGGATAACAAGACATGCGGTAAAACCTGCCTGTCCTGATCACCTTCCAGACCCGCATAAACAAAGTACGTATAGTAAAGCTGTTGTAATGACCAACTTCAAACCAGGACAACTTCAAACCAGGATGAAAAGGGTGTACAGTAAAACCTGTTTTACCGACTACCATCTGGAACCGAACAAAAAGACGCAAGTAAAACCTCTTTAGTGACCACCTCCTAGGCCCAGATAAAACAATTAAGCCTAAACTTGTATGAAAAGGATTGTAATACCTACAAATCAAGTTACATACCCCCTTCAAAAATTAGGTAAACATGATACAAAACCCGACTCCTGGGCGCATTGGATTCATTGATATAAGGTAAATTATTATTCTAAAAATAGTAGACAGTTGGTCAAATAAAACTTTTTTCTTGCCAGTTAACGTATTTTTTGTATCATCTATTCAGCTGACACTACGAGCCCTGCGAGGAAACTTGGACTTGGGACTTAGGCAGAACTTGATACGTGTGCATGACACTTTTTATTTTCGTCTTCGATTTCGTTTTCTTGTTTAAAACGCCATATGAAAAGAGTGTATTTATGCAAGCATTTATCGTACAGCACAGAAAACAGCTGCTGAGCTTTGTGCGAGCTCTCACTGCGTAAATAGATAACACGATACATGCCTGATCAGCCAATTAAACCTTAAGTCATTAAAAACCAAGCACTACTCGGCTTATAAGACGTATTCAAGCATTGTTGTTTGCATATATTATTCAAGAAACAACCCATTGAAGGAAGTATTTTTGCGTTTTAATTTTTGTCAAGTGTATAACATTTCGCTAGCGAAATGAGGTTCTAGTTTTTCATTCAATTGATTCGATATCTTTACAGCTGGTGCGTTTTGAAGTTGCTCTTTATGGAATGCCGTTTTAACATTTAATGCTTATTTTTGATGTCAAAATATATTTAGAGATATCAATAAATCAATGTAGATCTCATCAATTTATATTTTGCTATCAATAATTGAATTTTAGATGGCAAAAATATATTTTTGAGATCAAAAAATCAATTTTACAAACCTAAAAATCTTACAGGAGACACACATTCACATAAAATATAACGAATCGTCGATTAAATTTTGGAGATGAAAATTTGAATTAATGAGATCAATAATAACAACACAATTATTGATCTCAACAATTGCTTCTTTTTTGTACAGTAAAAATTAAAATAAAGATTCTGTATACAAGGACAGCCATTATTTATTTACAGATTCGTGTTTCTGAATTTTGTATTTAAGAAAAAAAGACTGATATTTTGCTATCAAGAATCAGTTTTTGAGATCAAAAAATCGCTTGCAGACTTCAAAATACAAATTAAAAAAGCATCAGTCTAAAATAATGATATCTGAAATAAATTCTTGATCTCAATATATAGAAAACCAATTATTGAGCTCAAAGTTGATATTTTGCTATCAAATATTTCATTTTTGCTATCAAGAATTGAATTTTTGATCTCAAAAAATCAATTTTAGATATCATTAAATCATTTTTGATATCAATAAATATTTCTTAATATCTCTAAATATTTATTGATATCAAAAATTATTTTTTGAGATCAAGAATACATTTAGAGATATCAAAAATATAATTACAGATAGCAAAAATGAATTCTTGATATCAAAATAGGGATTTTTTTAGATCAAAAATTAATTCTTGATATCAAAAAATCACTTTTTGAGATCAAAAATTAATTCTTGATATCAATAATTCACTAATAAATGTGAAAACGGCATTCCATAGCTCATTCTTCGTGTTTTGAAATATTGTAATTGCCATAGCATGCGCTTTGCCTTTTATCGTGGTTCCGTGGTGTGTTATAGTTTCCAATTTGTGCGACGCTGTACCGTCTATCATTTTAGACTTGCCCAACTGTGGTCGAATTTTCTTCGTATTTGCTGTAATATTCCCACCATATGCTGCTTGACGAATGTTTCAGCCGAGTTCTTCCGGTTTGCCATTTTTTAAGAAAACTCTCTTTTCTTGCTGAAGTTTGATTGGTCGACTCAGATTTTGCACATTTTGCAGATTTCGTACCCGTACCCGACTCGTAAACACCGGTACTTGGCGCAGAAGCATCATCACTATTTTCTACAGCATATTTTATTGACTTGTTCTTATACCACTTCGAAGATACATTTTCTTTCGAACGTTCGAGGTTTTATTGCACACCTGTTTTTACAACTAAAAATATTCCATGTACCGCTAGGCAAGCACCCATTTTGTTTGAAAAGAAAGTACAGACAAGGCCCCATGAAGATATTTAATGTTTCTTAATATCCTCAGACTATATCCTAAGGGACAAGTTTTATCATCGGTAAAACACTTCAACATCTTGATGGCAAGTGTATGTAATTGATCATTTTTTATGAAAAGCCTGGCGAGTCAGTTTTTTTCTAGCATTACTCTCTCCAGAATGAGTCAAAATACACAATTTTTGGAGTTTAAAGAATCCACAACTATGGGCAGTCTGATAACTAGAACCTAGTCAAAACCTAGAAAACGTCAAATATTTGTTTATCAAACAGAAACAAGCGTAGTTTTACGATCCCGCTTTATTCACAATAAATCTGTTTGCATTGACAATATGATATAATAAATATATTTAATTTTAAAATAATGAGAAAGGGTTTACTGCAATGTAGAGTTGCGCGTTGTTTGACGACTACGTATATGAGTAGCCGCAATTTGAGGATTGAAGCGGGTGTTTCAGCCGCCGAGTATGCTGAAACGAGAGAAATTCGTTTGCGTTTCATAAGGGATATGCTAGAACATTAAACGAGATCCCTTTCAGATGCAGTCCGAGCCAAACATCTGCTAAAAGCAACGTTGTGCAAAAAATTCCTACCTGTTATTTGGTTATTCAGCGTTTACTGCAAAGACAGGCAATACACTTGTTTTAAGAATAATAAAATAGAGCGGTGTCTGTTATTGAATTATTTAGAGTCTGTAATAGCATCAACAATATGGCACAATGCTGTCATGAGTCTTCACGCTTTCCCCACTGGACGAGCTGTAACTTGATGTGCTGTAAGTTTTGTAGACAATTCTCTTATACCCAGTCTCTTTCATACTTTCCTTCGATATTTGTCTTCTAACAGCCGGTTTTAGACTACAGTTTTTATTTTCTTTAGTAGCCTTATCATTCAAGTCATGAAATTTAGAATTTCTTGAGCTTACATTAGGTTGTAGGCTGTTTTTATTTTTACAACATTTCAGTAAATTTGCCCACAGATTTCGTGTTTGTTTTTGTTGTATGTTATGCAGCAGGAATATGAAGAATCCCTGGAAAGCATTGCAAATGAAAATAAATACTGGAAAACGAGTCTTGCGCTTCTTATTGCCATGAAACCAAACACCCATGTCACACCTGTAAGCAATCGGTCTCTGTTTTGCTTGGCATACATATTGTGAATCTTGTTATTATAATACATTATAGAATCATCAAGTATTATTTTTGTAAGTAGACTTCTATTACTTACGCCGGCCTTTAGCGAAACGAATACTTTTACACCTACCGAAAAATAATGCATAACATTTTTCAATCTAACAAGATTTAATAATATATACGTTGGAGAAAGGGTATAAATCATTTACCGAGAAGCACGAAACAGCTAACGGCGGCTTTCAGTCTAAGCCAAGTAAAGGCCCGTGTTGTCTGATTGCTATTCAATCCTGTTGGCCTATCACATGTTATACTTTTAACTACCAGGATGTACAGTATTAAATTTACAATAATAATTACGCCTATTGGTGAGACAACTCCGTAGTAAAATGCAGGATAATCCAACCAACAACTGCACAAAATATGTTTTAATTTGCTTACTCAAATACTTTTAAAATGTTTACTTTTTTGTTATTACAATCACCAAGTTATTATAACAAGATTAATTCTGCTTATTAACGAGTAGCAACTAACTACATAAGTCCTAAGTGGTTGTAGTTACCAAGGTAAACTTATAGACACGCTGTTTTAGAGAGTTTGTCTTAACCTGACAACAGATTTTCTGTGGAACAGGCCACAACATAGGCTAAGAATTGTGATCAAATTAGTCGGCATGTGTAATATAAAGCTGTAAAGCATATTTTCGGCATTGAAAAAAAATAATATTGTGGTGAAACCTAAAACATTACAAATCAGACTAATTCTTCAGGTATTTTACTGACTAATTCTCAGATCCGCTGTACTGCTTCCACTCAACTGAAGCTATAACACCGACAGTAATGGCAGGGCCAACTGAAAATAAAATTACAATGATCTACATGTTTCCTCATGTAAGTCAGTATGGTTTTAACCGAGAAAACAACGAACAGCGTCTTTCATTTTCGGTTATCTCGGTGTTCAAAATGGAAACTAGCTGCCAAATTGAAAAAAATGGATTGTTTCAAACTGAGACAAGACATCATCGAGATATATTAAATTAACAGTGGAACTCCGAAAACAGGACCACAAGCGGGATTGAACTAAAACAGTTGTACCATATGTGGGATTCTTCATGATGAAAGGCTTCTAGAACGGAATGATTGGCTATGTTTGTGATGTGGTCCTATTTACACTGTTATCTTATTCTATCGTTCCCTTGTGCTGTGTAATGCATATTTATCAAACATATATGAATCATTCACTTCATTTGGGAGAGAGAGAGAGAGAGAGAGAGAGAGAGAGAGAGAGAGAGACAGACAGACAGACAGACAGACAGACAGACAGACAGACAGACAGACAGAAAGAGATTATCGCAAGATTTATAGAAGGTTTCTATTTAATTTTCTGGTAGTTATTCCTTACCCCAAGCTAGAATTGCCGCTTTCAGTAAAAATTTCTCAATATGATTGTCTAATATCTTGACGAATTGCAAGTATTGCAATACCGCCTCTACAAGCATCCAGGCAAATGGCACCAACTGGAAGTAGTGGAGAGCCATGGCAACGATGATGCAAACAATGTACAGTTCTTTACGCGTCACACCGGATATAAAGACAACGTTTAAGCACACCAGTGACAGTGCTAGGTTTATATGTACCTTTTGCGATCGATACTTTCTCAATTTCCTAAAAGATTACGTTATAAGATAAAATAAATAAAATGAATTATACATACGTCACAAAATAAAATTGACACTAAGCATATAGAACATACACTCAACAAATTAAAAAACACAGTGCACATTAGGTGTGCTAGTTTTTATATAGTCGGATTCCAACCTCTTTTGGTGACCTTGACCTCCTCCGTCATGGTCAAGGTCAAAAACCGGAAGTTGACCATTATCTCGAAAACGGTTAGAGATGGAGCAATTTTGAGCTTATTTTCGATCCTTTGGGCCTAAAAGACGTTATATAAGAGGTGCCTCGGTGACCTTGACCTCCTCCGTCATGGTCAAGGTCAAAAACCGGAAGTTGTCAATTATCTTAAAAACGGTTAGAATACTGAATTTGATTATTTGAGATTACGTTATAGTTACTTCGATATCCTTGTTCATGATAATAATTCGGAAGCTGACAATTATGTGCAAAGACTGAAAAATGTGTCTTTGACCAGGCTTGTAAAGCATTTGTGGTGATAGGACGTGTTTTAAAGTAAATGTAATGATTAATTATTTTGGATAGGAAGTTCAAAGTGTAATGAAATGAATTTTATATGTGTGGATAGATATAATCATTGACTTTATGTACTTATATTTTTAAGTGGATCTGCGGCGATCTTAGTGTTCAAAAATTGGTTTTATGGAAAGTTTTTTGAATAATTTTATATGACGTTTTGTTTCGAAATTACCTCAGTGCACGACATGTGATCATAAATGTCAAACAATAAGGATAATTCAGAATAATCTGTGCCTGAATATTTCACTGACTATGCAATATTGGATTTTAATAAACAGTCTGATTCTATGTGGAAGTGGAACCATGATCAACACGGATTATGACCCAAATCTAGGATATCATATTGAAACTGTGAATACGGTGTATAGACCTGTTTATAAAAAAATAAATGGGGCCAACCTGAACAATACTATTGTGATTAACCCAATTGAGGTGTGTTCCACGTTTAGGACAGGGGTCAAGAAAACAGCTGATCGGTCAGTGAAAAATTACCTGAGGCAGGTCAAACTTCACGAACACATCCCGTCCAACGAATGTCTCTCTATAGGTCTTATAAACTGTCAGTCAGTGACAAATAAGACGGATATTTGGTTAGAGCATATTTTCCAAAACTCCCTGTCAGTGTGTTTTTTAACAGAAACATGGATGCCCACAGATCTAACGGACGAGCTGTTTTTTAAATCAGCTACTCCTAATGGTTATTCAAGTCTCCAGAAATCACGACAGAATGGGCAACGAGGTGATGGAGTGGCAGCAATAGGACTGAACTCTACAAAATGCACTGATATCACTTCGGACTTTAGCTCTTACAAATCCTTTGAACTTCTGGTCACTCAAACAATGGCATGGGGTGTAAAGCTGACTTTCTTTCTGGTCTACAGGCCGCCACCTTCTTCCTGAAACAAACTCAGACCTAAAGAATTTCATACAGAATTTGCCAAATTGCTAGAAAACGTGATTCTAACACCAGGAAAAATTTGTATACTGGGAGATTTTAATATACACTGGGACGAGAAAAATCATCCAGAAAAAAAGAATTTACTTCCTTACTGGACTCCATGCATCTTACACAACATGTCACTTCGGCAACCCATATCAGAGGGCATACTCTGGACTTTATCATTACCAGATCCGATGACGATTTTCTGTCACTAGCGATCTTATATCGGATCATTATTTCATTCATGGGTATTGCCGAATTAGAAAACCAAAATTTGAACAAAAGTGCATCTCGTACAGGAAAATAAAAGCTATTGACATTGACTCATTTTGCAGCGATTTGAAAACTGCCGACATCTTACCACTACCAGGTGACACTGCCAGTTCCTTATTTAGCAGATATAACACTACCCTACGCGAACTTTTGGATAGACACCAACAAAAACATCAATAGTTACCATAAGACCGAAAGTTCCGTGATTCACCTATGAAATCAAAATAATAAAAAGGAAAAGAAGGAAGGCTGAGAGAGATATGCGAAAATGTAAAACAGAGGAAATGTGTCCAAGTTTCGCGAGGCCAGACTCACATTTGTCAATTTTCTTAATCAAGCTAAGAAACTGTACTACACCCAACGCATTAATGAATGCGGGTTTGATCAAAAACAACTCTTTAGTGTTTGAAAAGAAATCAAAAGAAATCTAAAATTATCCTACCGACACACCCGTCAAAGCAAGAAATGGCAAACGATTTTAACAACTTTTTGTGGATAAAATACAAATTATAAGAAAAAATCTGGATAAAACCAACTGTGACTATGTCTCGATTCAGGAGCCAAAATGTCAAACAAAATTACATCATTTTTGCACAAACTCAGAGGAAGACATCTCCAAAATTATATTCAAAACCAGTAGTGCTTCATGCGAATTGGATCCCATCTCAACCTCTCTGCTGATGAAATGCCTACCTGCTCTGCTGCCAACTTTTACCGGCATAGTAAATTTGTCACTGCAACATGGCCATTTTTCGCCTGTTTTGAAACATGCCCTGGTCAGACCACTGATTAAAAAAGGAAATTTAAATCCAGAACAACTGAAGAACTATCGTTCTGTATCAAACATTCCGTACATCTCGAAGGTGATTGAGAAGGCTGTAGTCAAATGTCTCGAAACTCACGTGTCCAATCAAAATCTACACCTCAGGGGTCACTTATGGGCCCGGAGGATAACAAGATTTACACACTCCCTGTTGCTGACATTACTAAACGACATACCGTGAACTACCATATCTATGCCGATGACACACAGAACTATGTATCTTTTCGTCTGGATGATCACTCTGGTTTTGAACAAGCAGTGGACAAACTGGTTACCTGCATCCAAGAAATAAAACATTGGATGACTGAGAAAAAGTTAAAATTGAATGACTCGAAGACAGAAGTGATGGTTATAACCCCACCTTTGTATAACAACAAGATCAATTTCGACAGTATTAAGATTGGAGAAGCGATTGTGAAACCAACTAACAGTGCAAAAAACACTGGTGTTATTTTTGACTCCAACATGAAACTAGTAGAAGAAATCTCCGACCGCTGTAAAACCTGCCTGTTTCATCTCCGAAACATTCGCGCGATACGCCTTTTCATAACCCAGGAGGCTTGTGAGAAACTAGTACATGCGCTAATATCATCACGCTTAGACTATGGAAATGCTATATTGTACGGCCTTCCACAATGTCGTCTCAATAAACTACAAAGAATACAGAACATCGCTCCTCGCCTCGTGACCAATGGACGCAAATTCGATCATATAACACCAGTTCTGAAATCGTTACATTGGCTACCTGTTTCATTGAGAATTCAGCTCAAAATCCTGCTATTAAAGTTTCGCTCAATTCAAGGAACAGCTCCCACGTACATTACTGAATTGCTGACACCCTACCTTCCAAATAGAACCCTACAATCCACAAAAGAAAACTTGCTGGTGGTACCAAAGTCGCGGACAAAAACCTATGGAGACCGAGCCTACTCGAACTGTGCACCTCGTCTGTGGAATGAACTACCAACCTCATTACGTGTGATAGAAAACGATACTCATTTTAAAAAGAAATTGAAAACTTTTTCATTTGGTTAACTGATTTTTTTCCTAGTCATATCAGTTTGGCTTTTATTTTTTCCTATTTTATACCTTTTAAATTATATTCTATTTGTGTACCGTGTCTTAGAATATTTATTAGATTAAGGCACGTTAAATCTCTTTTACATTTACATTTACATTGAGATAGATTGTACCATTGCAAGTGGGTGTCATTTCGCTACGTGTAGCGAAATTCGGTCTAGTTTATAATTTATTATGGAAGCAGGACAAGTGCCACCCGAAAAACCGCCAAACGGACAGGTGCAATCCGGACAAGTGCCACTGGAAAGTGCCCCTGGCGGACAAGTGCCATCCGGAAAACTGCCACTCGGACAGCTGCCACACAGAAAAATATCATTTAAAATAAAAGAAAAAAAGCGTTACCCTCCAAAATATTACAAGATAAATAAATGAAAAATTAAATTTATTTTCTTTTTATCGGTATTGCTGTGTGAAGTTTAAATTTATTTTCCATGATTTAATTACATCTCTTTCATGTGTATTTCAATTGTCCAGCTGTGCCGCATGATTTGAGATTCCTGTGATGGATGTGCTCAGGACATTGATGTGCAGTTACTATGAAATGGTGTAATTAGCATATTCTCGTAATTGACGTGCTCTAGGGATTGATGTGCAAGTACAATTAAAGTGCATTGCAATTGGGCAAGACAATGGTAGTCCTGTGAAGCATTGTTTTCCGGAGTAAGAACGTTTCGACTTGTTTTTGGCTCCAGAGCAGTGCTAATTTTCCGGTGTCCCAGTGATTGTGGTCGGTCCGGTCGGACCGACATTCCTAGGACCACAGTGACTAGTGAATATGGTTCCCCTCTAGTGAATACTCTCCCCCGGGAGACCATAATCGCTTATGAAAAATGCCCCCCCCCCTCCAAACGTAAGAATAGGTAGGAATATGTAATTTAATTCAGAGATCTTGCGAATAAAGTTATGCTTGTCTTTGCATGAATTCTTCATCTGGCCAAATTCACTAGCTAAAATTATTTTCAAACGCTTTCATCATACCAATTAGCGATGCAGTAAAGTTAAATAAATGTAATAAAAAGTGACATCACTCCCAAATCCCACAGCAGATTTAGGATGAATAGATTATTAATTACAGCAAATTTAAATGCTTTCATCTGAAGATATCAATGCAACACGATGGCCAAAATTTGTAACTGGTAAATCCCTGATTTAATCCTTTTCGTTTATCCCTGAATCCACATCTAAGACTATGTAACACAACTTATATGTGACAACTTCTACTCAGGACATTAATATCAGTAACCTATCAGATCATTATACTCCAGTCTATGCAATATAATACTGTATATAGAATGTAAGCATCTGTACAGCGTTTGCTAAAACTAGTTATATTTGTTGTATGTAAATAAATATGATCGGAAATTGCAATAAAATTTACGAAAGTAACTCTTATTTACTCCTACTTTATTTAAAATCTATAATTTGACAGAGTTCAGACACCATAAATAACGCACATCCATGATATCAAGGGGGACTGCAATAACTAGAGGGGGACCCTAATCCCTAGTGATCATGGTCCGGAGGGGACCGTAATCACTGGGGGAACGTGTTCACTCTCACACCGGAGTAGAACAGAAAATGAGTATAAACAGGGCACCAAAAATGCACATAGAGTCTATCAATTCAACAATGAAATTTATACCTTCTCAGCGCGTTCGTGCGAAAATACTCCTAGATGGGTATTTATAGATCAGAAACAAATCTCTTGCCAACGGATTTGTGTCGTACGAGTGTGAGAAAAGACGTCATGGTCAGTGTCGGGCAAAACTCTACGTTCGAGAGGGGAATCCCGGTCATCTGCTCCCCGGTCAACTGCCCCCTGTCATCTGCCCCCCTCCCCTTTTTTGCAACCCGGTCGACTGTCTCCCCCCTTCAAAGTGGAGGGGTGGTCACTTGCCCCCTCCATTTACTATTTTTTCTTGGGTTCTTGGCTTACAAAGACACAATGAATAAATATACATTTATTTAATTGAATGTATTGCACCTCGGTAAATTGCAATTCACCAATAGGAAACTAATTGCAACTGCCTAATTTTTTAAAGAATTTTTTTTTCCACTAAAAAAAGGAGGAGGGCAGATGACGACCCCGCCAAATTGCAGGGGGGGGGGGCAGTCGACCGGGTTGCAAAAAAGGGGGGGCATTTGACTGGGGGGCAGATTACCGTTTACGTCGAGAGGAAGACCTTGTCAAAGTTCTTGAGTACACCCATGCTCCTGAACAAGGACGAAACGAAATGCTCAGAACGCAAATAAGCATTAAGAGGCGCGATATCGATACCCTTGAGACACCGCAGCAAATCTTGTCTGATGCCGTTGCTGCAGTGTCCGATTCACCAAATCCGCCGCAGCATACGAATGTTCCGCCAAGCTCAGATTCCAGACGGGTGCACCCGATTGACCAACGGCTAGAGTTTCCTGTTGTTTGACAGTGGGGTTGGAGACCCGAACCCAATCTTGGTGTTTGGAGCCGAGCGTTCCATGGATTTTGTGCATAACGGTACAATTTGTACCTGGACGGCACCTTCAAAATTGTGCCAGAACTCTTTTTTCAACTGTATACCATCAATGTAGCAACCGAGAGTGGCATTCCCATAACCTGTCTCTACGCTCTATTATCCAACAAAACCCGCGATACGTACGATCGGTTGTTTGTGTGTCTCATAATACGCCGTCCACAGATGGCTTCACAGACGATGGTGATGGACTACGAACGAGGTGCAATGACCGCTGCTCAGGAGGCGTTGCCGCGCGCAGCTGTTGATTTGCGCTTCTATCACCTATCGCAGAATGTGTACCGAAAAGTTCAAGCGGAGGGTCTGCAAAATCAGTATAGTTCTGATGAGGAGTTCGCAACCTATGTTCGCATGATGCCAGCGCTGGCATTTGTGCCCATCGACGAAGTGCTCTCCGCGATTGAAGTCCTTCAGGAAGAGGCTCGCGAAGACCTTGGACCAGTCATAGACTACTTTGAAGACTTCTATATTGGCCGCTCCAGAGGTAGACGTAGGCCCCAAGCGTGGCCAAAATTTCACCCATGTGGTGTGAAACTGAGTGTTTGACATTATCAATGCAGTGCAAATATCTCAGTTATTTTGCTCTTGCTGGTGGATGTCTCGCTTGATGACAATATAGGTAGATTTCTAGTTGCAATCTCATGAATTTAGACCGATGTTATGTAGAGGAAAAACGGTGACTACTTTGAAAACAATCAAACCACCTTCATTTAAAAATTCTTTATCATTGTTTACGTTGAACCGTCAATTTTTGTCTTCAACTTAACTCCGAGGATTGTTTTTTTTTTCAAAAAAAGAGGTCTCACCGAGATTCGAACTCGGGTCACTGGATTCAAAGTCCAGAGTGCTAACCGCTACACCATGAGACCTGCGCTGGGCGGCGGCTTATAGCATATCTATGACTATATTCTTTACAGCTATACCGTCACACGGAATTACCCTTTACAACTGATGACCATATAAGGAGCTTGCAGTGATTAGGGGTCTTCCGCAACAATCACACTGCGCTAATGACTAAACTTGAAATGTCAAACAAAATTATTGACAGTTGTAAACGGTATCCCGACAATAACTGTTGATTTAACGACAAATGATCTAATGACAATCAGTCTAGCGACAATTGATCCATAGAGGTAGGGTACCATAACTTATCTAAAGGGATCATTATAACTATTCGTCGATTTGATAAAATAAATTGCCGTTTAGGTCCGACCACTGACCCAGACGGATTTATGAACTAGAACCTCATTTTGCTAGCGAAATGTTAAACACTTGACAAAAATTAAAACACAAAAATACTTCCTTCAATGGGTTATTTCTTGAATAATACATTGCAAACAACACAGCTTGAATACGTCTTATAAGCCGAGTAATGTTTGGTTTTTGTTAACTTAAGGTTTTATTGCCTGATCAGGCATACGCCGTGTTATCTATTTACGCAGTGAGAGCTTGCACAAAGCTAAGGCACTGTGTGTTCTGCTGCTGTGCGATAAATGCTCCACATTTACTTGCAAAAAATACGCTCTTTTCACATGGCGTTTTAAACAAGAAAACGAAGGAGAAGGAGAAAATAAAAAGTGTCATGCACACGTTTATATCAAGTTCTATCTGAGTCCCAAGTTTCCTAGAGCCCGTAGTGTCAGCTGAGTAGATGACACAAAAAAACCGTTCACTGTCAAGAAAAAAGATACCAACGGCTGCTCGCACAAATTCAGAAACGTCTTCCAAGCCAAGGGCTTGTCAAGTGTTAATAAGCCGTCCCTCTAATAAGATTGGTCTAAAATTATCTATACGCAATGATGGTAGCTGTTAAGCATTCAGCAACCTCACTCGCTTTACTCTCCTCCCGTGTAACAAACTTCGTCAACAGAGAGTTGATTCTCTCTTTGTTTCAAACATAGGCATCAGAGATACAAAGCTTGGAGCCGGTGTGATATGTAGATTTGACCCCCCCTAAATGTTGACCCCCCGGTCAGAACTACATATGTAGATGTGACCGGGGGGTCACAATTTTGGGCATGTGATATTGACCCCCTCTATGGAATTTTGACCCCCTGTAATTTTTAAGCTTTTCCATTATTATCATTAATTGCACATCACCCCGTCAGTAATGAACATTTATTGAATCAAAGGGGACCGGAACACTTGTTTTATGTATAATACGCACTGATATTGCAATTGCCACATCTTCAGTTAGGACCATGTGGATTGCAATTATTTACTCAGTACTCTAGGAAATTAATTTTGATTGGTTTTCAAGTGTTGATTACATTTTTATTGACCCGCGTATGTTAAGGAATTACTCGTTTTGCCCTATATAAGGCGGGAACAGGACAATTCCCCCCCCCAGACAATTCCCCCCAGTCAATTCCCCCCCCGAACAATTCCCCCCGTAGGACAATTCCCCCCGAGGACTATTCCCCCCCTCCTCATTCATTTTTATTTTTCTTATTTTTTTCTTTTCTTTGTATCTCTCTCTCTCTCTCTCTCTCTCTCTCTCTCTCTCTCTCTCTCTCTCTCTCTCTCTCTTTTTTTTTTTTTTTTTACAAATTGTTGCCCTTTTATCTTCTAACTGGAGATGGTAATTGTCCTTTCATTTCAACATTGTCGCAATTGCAATTTACATGCCTTATCCAAACCAATGAACTTTAAGTTGGCCACCTCAGTGCCAGCAAAAACGGTTTTTTACATGTTACATCGGTCGGATCCGCCGTAATGTTCGCGGTGCATCTGGTCAAATTGTGGGTGGCCGCTTGCCCGAGCTACCACGTCGCTGGTACGCCGACTCTGCGCAACGCATTCGTCAAACAGTCCGCGACTTCGAAAACCGACATACTGTTGACTATTGACTATTTGCGTGGAATTGCCCACAACACCAGGTTTTAAATGGCAGAAAAAACTTTCGTTCCAGATAGAAAAATTTTGCATTTTTGAATTTATGGTATTTTAAAAATAAAGACTTTTGCATTCAAAGTAAAATATAATATAAAAATTAAGTGGGGGGGGGGGGAATAGTCCTCGGGGGGAATTGTCCTACGGGGGGAATTGTTCGGGGGGGAATTGTCGGGGGGGGGGGGAGTTGTCTGGGGGGGAGTTGTCTGGGGGGGGGAATTGTCCTAGACCCATATAAGGCAGTCCGAATGCTTTTTTTAGCATCTGAAAATTATTATTGACAAGTAATTCAAAGTCATTAATAATCAATCAAAAGGCATTAATATGAAAGTGGTGTGTTTGTGCTAAAACGGATAAATCTGAGATAGAGGATATAGCCAATTTCATTGGTTCCAGTGACAGCAACAAGTTTTGGTCGAAATCAGTTCTGTCACAAAAAGACATAAAAGGCGCTAAAAAAATTTTAGAAGAAAATGTGCAGAAATTTGTGTAGTGAACCGCACGGTGCAAAACCATCATATAATTGAAATAGTAACTTGGGAAAACCATACGACAAACAATAACAAAATAATGCACATATTCACAGACAAAAATATGGGGGGGGGGTCGATATTACATAGAGGGGGTCAATATTACATGGCTGATAGCTATGTAGATTTGACCGGGGAGTCAAATCTCCATGGGGGTCAATTCTACATCTCACACCGGTCGGAACATTTGAAACAAGGAAAATAGTAGGTTTGAGGCCGGTCACAGGCTTATTTCAATCCTTAACACCAAAAGAAAAAAAGATGGCAGTGCTTTAAGATGAACAAAAACAAAAACATTTACCATGAGAAAGTCCAACTTAGCCACTGTCCATGGTCGGATATGGCTCATGTGCAATGGAGATCTTTACTGATACATATAATGCCTATATCCGAAATATCTAAGTAATTGATAAAGAATTGCAGGCTAGAGAGTGTTCACAATCCACATGATAATGGTAGAAATATACAAATTTCAAAGTCCACCTGAGCCACTGTCCTTTGTTGGATATGGCTCATAAACAATAAGAATCTTTAATGGTCCATATGATAGCTATATCCGAAATATCTTAGTAATTGGTAAAGAATCGTAAGCTAGAGTGTGTTCACAATCCACATGTTAAGCAAACTTAATAGTGGTACAAATAAGAAAATTTCCAAGTTCAGCTGAGCCACTGTCCTTCTTCGGATATGGTTCATAAGCAATAGGGATCTTCGTTGGTCAATATACAAGCTATGTTTAAAATATCTAAGCGATTGGCAAAAACTTGTAGGCTAGAGCGTGTTCACAAGGTAAATGTTAACGGACGGACGGACGGGCGACGGACGGACACGGCCATGGCAATAGCCCTTAGCCATTTGATGGCTGAGGGCTAAACAGCAGAAAGCCTATTTCTCTGTCCTTTTTAATACAGTTCTCAAATCGACAGTATAAGGATTTTGTTGATAAATAAAATCCCCTAATTACAGCAAGGGGCAGTCATTGTTTGTTATTAACACTTGACAAACCTTTGGCTTGCAAGAGTTATATGAATTTGTGCGAGCAAAATTCGTCCTTTTTTTCTTCTTGACACTTTTTCTGATTTTTTGTGTCTTCTTTTTCTCTGACACTATGGGCTCTACGACCATGAAACTTGGTACTTATGAAGGGCTTGATCTGAACATGTGCATGTCACTTTTTATTTTCGTCTTTGATTTCGTTTTCATTGTTAAAATGCCATGTGAAAAGAGTGTATTTTTGGCAAGTACATGCGTAGCATTTAACGACAGCACAGAATACACATTTGCTCAGTGAGCTTTGTGCGAGCTCTCACTGCGCAAATAGATAACACGGGGTATGCATGATCAGTCAATAAAACTTTAAGTCAACAACATCCAAACACTGCTCGGATTATAAGACGTATTTAAGCTGTGTTGTTTGCAATATATTGTTCAAGAAATAACCCACTGAAGGAAGTTTTAATTTTTGTCAAGTGTTTAACATTTCGCTAGCGGAATGAGCTTCTAGTTCAGGAACTCTGATTGGCTGATAAACAATGTGAGTGGCGCATTGTGTGGATCTGCAGGCTTTCTCCTGAATGAGAACTCACTTTTTCGGAAGCGCGCCAGTGTTGAGACGGAGATAGTTTAAAATGTTATATCTGAATTGCTGCATATATATATAGCTGTTTGTTAGAAGGCTTACGGGTTAAAATCAGGATTTAGAGTTACTCGGATTTATAAGGCCTGTAGAGTACGATCATTGTTAGTTGATTATAGTGTTCAACTGGAATATTAACTTGTGCTTATCAAACCTATTATCTGCCGAGATACCCTAGCAATTTGTGAACTGTGCTGGAATTTCGCCTGCTGTGTAATGACTGTGTGCTCGTCAGACGGTTGATTCCAGTTTAATTAATGGCTGTTTAATTGGTCAGTTGTCTTTCCTGGCTTATCATAGTGCGGGATTTTATCTGCTATTTAAAGACTGTGTGCCGTGCTCGTTTGTCGGTAGATTACACGCTTAATCAACTGCTATTTGTTTTGCTATTTGGGCTAATCAAAGATACGATGGCACTGAAAAAAATCATGTCTTTTTGTATTGTGTATATTAATGTGGAAAAGCGTTGTGAATAAAAGCCAGCCAAAATAAGACAAAGTTTATTTAATGGTTCCCAGTTTCCAATATCCTTGAGGTAATTAGTGCTCTGTTGGTACATGTAAGGGTTATACTTCACATTCTTTCGAATTGGCGCCGTGACATATTGCCTCCAAAAAGCTTAAATAAAACACGCATTTCTAATTTTTGGTAGGTGGCGTTCTAATGCTACTGATAAATATTTTTCAGTAGCATTTCACAGTGTAATTGTCCATTTGTCTATGGGGTTCTTTCTGTGGGAATTTCAATTTGTTTGACCCCCAGACAAATTTCGGATCAGTGATTTATATGCTTTCTTTCTCATAAATAGTATGCAGTAAGTCTTCTTTAATGTTGTACATATATCAGACATTGATGTAAGGTAATTGCATTGATGTTACGTAATTGTAAACATATTAATTAAACATATTAATTAAACATTAATTAAACATATTAATTAAACACTGGCGGTACAAGAAATTTATATAAATTCCACCTGTGTGTTTATTTTTGTGTTCACAGGATGGCTTGAAAATCATAAATAAATTTATATGCACTCTCTCTTTCTATTGAAACCAAACCAGTTTCACTGTAACATAAGATCCCTAGACTTTTTTTAAAAATTTTTAAAGCAGAACACAAGGAATTCAAATTGCCTTTGAAGAAGCTTAAAGATGAGCTGCTACGGAGTTCATTCAGGATCTTCCGCATGTGGCCACTTCACAGAATTTATGTTTGCAAAAAGGATAGTCCCTAAGTACATGTCAATGCCAACGGCTGAGTCGCCTATCGGAGTAACAAGAGCGGCAGTCTCTAGATTTGTAAACACATCACATTTCTTTTCAATTACAGTGTATATATTTTTAACCCATACATCTGATTTTATACGATATCAAAACTATCCATTACGAGTGTAGGACATTTCCCGCAGGGACTTTTCCCACGCGGACTTTTCCCGACCTAGGACATTTCCCGAAGACCTTTCCCGCGGATGAAAAAAACTGACAATAAATATTCTCTACAAGCTTACTCCGGGCATAAATCCATCACAGGCCGGAGTCGAAAAAATAATCAACGAACCTAACCATGATTTCTTTGGATTATAATCCATCACACGCAGAGGTTATCATAAATTGCAGTTGAATAGCAGAACTGTTGACATAACAGCCACTGAAGCTTGCACCTGTACAATTCATCACACGCCCGAATCAAGAAATTAATCAACGAACATTATTTAGGTTTCTTTGAATTATTATCAATTGCATCTTTTGCTGTTTTTTAATCCATCACACATTTGTGAATTAAGATTTAATTGCATTAACTGAATCACAATATACCCTGCCCCTGCCACAAAATCCACTACAACTTGTTGACAATAGAAAAACAAAAGAAACATCACAGACCGGAGAGAACACAATTTAGAACATGCACTGCAAGTTTAAATTACTAAATAAAAATTGCAATAAATTGGTTTAATTTTTTGTTAGTTTTTTTTTCATCCGCGGGAAATGTCCTAGATCGGGAGAAGTCCTGGGTCGGGAAAAGCCCCCGCGGGAAATGTCCTAGCCCAGGAAAAATCCTCCGACAGAGACGATTGCAGGTGCGCGCTACGCATGCGCAGAATCGATGCACATGTGTCGATATAATAAGTTCATTTCGATTCTGATAAATTACAGTGATGAATGTTATTAATAAATAGTAATGTTAGTTGGAGGTTTTTATACTCTTGGGGACAATTCTGCCGATATCCTTGGTAGTGAGACATGGGGGGGGGGGGGTGCAGAATGAAAATTTGAACTTTTTTTTAACAAGTGTTCCATTGAACCTGATTTGATTGGTCGAAACTTTACCTTAATATGAATCGAATTCTTAACGTATGTACATGAAAAGTATACTGGATACATAAAAAATGCAGGAGTGTGGCTACTCGGACCTGTGGGTTATTTGTGCAGCATGAAAGGAATGTTTTTTGCAGCATGAAAGGTATTTTCGTCTTAACTAATAGTGCTTGTTCTCAAAAGAATTGAACAATTTACTTTTATTTTTATTGAATACTAATTCGGAGACACTGGGAAAATGTACAAAGACCTTCAGATCTTTTAAACATTAATAAAAACTAAAGCGCCAAACTTTCAGAGTTATAATATATCTAAGAATTCTGGAGATTGGCCCCTACGGATAAAATCCCTCATTTCGGCAAACGCGGAGAATATCCCCTTAACAGGGCAGAGAAAATCCAATTTGATGCAAATTCATGAGCCATGTTTATGTTTTAAGCGGTCTTTAAATTGTTCTGGTAAAAGTGCGTATGTAATACATGCAATAACCTTCATTTACGCTATGCTCCCACTATTAACACAAAGTTAATTGCAATTTCAAAGGCGTACAGGCGGATTTATAATTACAAGTTATCAGTTCAAGGTACTTGCGTTGACAGACGTGCCATCACGCACTTTGTCAGGTGTGCCTTGCTGTCGTACATTTTGTTACGTGTCTTGCTGTGCACCAGGCAGGTCCGATTTTCTTCTTTTTTTTTATTGAAGCTTTTTATTATTTGTTACAATGAGAAAAAAAACTGAAAAAGAACACATACATAAGAGAGAAAGAAAAAATGTAAGAAAAAAATTTCGATTTTCTTGCTCACTTCATTCGCAGTGTCATCGAGATCCATAAACTGTTATTTTCCAATTAGTGCAAATTAGGTGTCAACGTCAGCAGATAATGGGACCTAATTAGCTTGTTATATCCATGTCCGAAGGAGTTTCCTTTTCTGTTGGAAGCTGAACGGAAACAGTGCTTTGCGATTCGTTGGTAAGCCAATAAGTGGTCATCATTCCTTTACCCTAAAGCGAAAAACGTCATAATAACATAAGTGTAATTTAATTATGAAATTGTAGGTGCGCTGTTACTCCACCGATCTAGGCATTGTCTAATCAATGGATAAAAACATTTTAAAATATACCTTTAATTATTCATATGAGCAGTTGCTGAGTGGTTTGACTCTTTCTTAAGTGTGTGCAGTCATTTAAAGTAACCGCATTTTATGTTTATTGTCTTACTGTCAGTTGTGTAAAAACGTCAAATATTAAATTTCACTCAAATTATTAATATACGCCGATTGACTTTAAACAAGTAGGTTATCTGTTTGGGAGCCATTTTGATGTTTTAGACCCAAAATACAGTTTGAGTTGTGCTCATGGATTCCAAGACAGAGCCAGTATACACATGCCCTATATGTGAACTTTTTTTAAAAGTTAAACTGTTACAAGGAAGCTTCATAACAGGTCTAATTCATTTTGTTGAACTTTCCTTACTTTTCATTACAGTTGCAAGTAAATGAATAAATAAATAAACAGAAATGGTAACAAAAGAAACAATAGGAACAGTATACACATAAAATATGAATACCTTTAGATGTGTTTCACCACGCAAGTGAACAGAAAAATGTCCTGTTTCTTCTAGAAGTAACTTTGTTGCTTCGCTTAAATGAATAGCTGATGCTTCAAAATAAAATAATAAGGAGTAAGGGCACAAAGAGGCCATTCCGTAATTACATTACATACAGTAAAACCTTCCTCCAGACAAACCTGTATAATGTGGACAACTCATTAATTCGGACAAAACATTTCTTTAGACACAGTCGTAGCTTTTACTATATGAATAACCCGTGTAATTCGGACAAGCAATGGCGCTAACTTTCAGTGCTGTTTGTGTGTCTCCCAGATGGTGACCTGTCTAATCCCGCAAGTGGGTTACATGTTTAAGTGTCAGGCATTGTACATTCAAACTGTCCGAGAAATTAACTAAAGACTTTGTTTATCAAACTTGAAACATCATTTTGTACATCTTGTTAAAGAATATGTTGTTATATTATGTGGTATATGGGCCGCTTACTTTTACTGTTTGCATACCAGTTACCTGGAGGTACTAAACGAGAAATAGTTCCCTTCTGCTTTTTTATACAGAGGCTCCTGAACTTTCACTTCAAATAATTTTAACGGGCCGTAATTTCCAGATACTGGGATTATTCTTTCTTTTTTTCAATTCAAGTTGACCAATTTCACTCACTCCACTTGATCATTCTACTTAATTAAACATTAAGCATTCAGTGATGGAATTTAAAGATGATTTCATAAAATGTGGGTAAAGTGAGAAGTCGGGAATCTTTACCACCTGGAAAAATTGAGAGACGAAACACTGACGAAATACTCTCTGAGGCGGGGGGGGGGGGCGGAGGGGATAGCTTGCCTGCATTACTAAGTGATTTATTAAGTAGACCACTCAAGCCATTATTGCATAACCTGAGTAATCCAGACATCTTACTAATTTTGTCTGTCGCAACGTTGTTCGGACCAACCAGATTTTACTGTGATTATTTCTAGGAGCCGTGAGACAACAAGCGATAACAGAGAGAAAACAAATAAATTATAGAGGAGCCCATCAGACACAGTTTTGTCTTATTCATCCAGTGGCGGCACCCAGCGACACCTCATGACATCATTTCGTTATTCGGTAGTAGAAATTGGGTAGGTATATCCGTCTAATCACACAGTACCTTGCTCTTACCGTTTTCCTCCATACTTATAAATAAATAATTTCATGCACTAAAGTTTCATTGAGATCAGAAAAAGCATGAAGATTGTTGGGATAAATGAACGACATCGGTTCAACGTTGGGGAAATTCTTGCAGAGACCTTGCGACTGGTTGCAGTGAAAACGAACAGATTACAATTTAGAAATTGGATTTCTAAATTAACGTTGTCATATTAACATCAGGCAGACGTAGTCGGGATAACCCCGGGATAAGTCCGCGTCGGACTAACGCTGTGAAGTTAACGTTCGAGTGACTTTGTAATGTTAACGCTGAGCTAACGTTGTGAACTTAACGTCCTGCTGCTGATATTAACTTGACATCGGGATGACATTGTCAATTTAACGTCAAATGGCGTCAAGTTGACGTCGGGTTAACGTTGTCAAGTTAGCGCCGGGGTGACGTAATGTTTACCATGTGACCTGGCGAATTACTATATAACGCATAGATGAGTCACACCGTAATTACCATTTAAAATTTGCTTGCGGTTTAAAATATATTTACCCATGCCTGTTGATTCCATTCTGCTCGCAGTATTTACAGTGTCGCCAAATAAACAATATCGAGGCATTTTTCGTCCCACTACACCTGCAGAGCACGCCCCTGTAAGTAGTGTCACTTTCGTTACCACTTTCATTCCTGTTTATTATTATTATTATCATTATTATTATTATTATTATTATTATTATTAGTAGTAGTAGTAGTAGTAGTAGTAGGAGTAGGAGTAGGAGTAGTAGTAATGGTAGTAGTAGTGGTAATAGTGGTAGTAGCAGTAGTAGCAGTATAAGCAGTACTAGTAGAAGTAGTAGCAGTGGTTGTAGTAGTAGTAATGTAGTAGTTGTTGTTGTAGTTATTGTTTCTTGTGGCTGTAGCTGTAGTGTCAGTTTACTGTAACAGCTGCAAATCATATCTGGGTAATGGTGCTAAATACTAAAGACAGGAATAGGGAGACAGGTATTGTTATCCTAACGGCAAGTGTTACGTCAAGAAGTTTGCTGTGGCACAATATGAGTAATTTGTAATGTCACCAGTAGAGGGTTACCAGAATGGATGCCTATACGGAGCTGTAGCTTTCTGCGAGGCATGTGCGGTATGCTGAATTGTTGTGTGGCGGCCAGTAACTCCAGCGACATGGAAGCTATTTCTGAAGCATGCTTACTTCCGTTTTCTGCCCATCAAGCAAGATTGTATTTTAGAACAACAAAAACAAACAAACAATACAGAACAAATCCCAACGTTTATCTTAACCTTTTTTATACAACAATATTTTATGCATTTTTATGATAAACTTTTAAACAAATAGGATTTAAGGCTGTACAGTGCATAACATATGGGATTTATATAAATTTGCCAGAGTTTCAGATTTAAACTATCTCGGTTAATTTATTCTTGGTTGAAATTGTAATGTCTAGAAATATTCCATATAAGAAGACTGATAACTCACTTTCTGGCAGGCCAGAGGTAACCATGTAAGCATCTCCAATAGTCTCCACCTTGTATACATCAAATCTATCCAAAACCGCATCGTATAAACTGCAAAGAGAGAGAGAGAGAGAGAGAGAGAGAGAGAGAGAGAGAGAGAGAGAGAGAGAGAGAGAGAGAGAGAGAGAGAGAGAGAGAGAGAGAGAGAGACAGACAGACAGACAGACAGACAGGCATACAGACAGAGAAAGAGAGAGAGAGACAGAGAGAGAAAGAGAGAGAGACTTGAGAATTTTGCCAAACATCAGAAAGAAAATTCTATCGAAATCTACTCACATGAAGCAATCTTTTGTTTGTTTAATAGCATTATTTTTTGCAGGGAATATTAACACAACATACTGAAAAATACCATTGTGCGTATTTACCTGTATAAGTCATTTAGTAATGTAACAATTTGGTCGGGAGTACTCTTGGAACCCAATACTGTAAAGCCAACGATATCTCCAAAATAAATTGTAACGCTATCGTAATATTCTGCAATCAAAGTCTGAAATTACAGAAAAAAAACCACTTTAAATGAAACTGAAGTTATTCATTAAAAATTGTGTAGCCACCCAGGAATAAATGATTACATTTTCTCCCGTCCTGCGGCGCAGTTAAGTTTATGATCAAGAAATCTACAGATTTCCCTGTTTTAAACAATCAAGAAATCATGTAACGTTAACAATAAAATTCAAGAGTGTTTTCTATTATAAAAATGCCAGCAGGCTTGTGTGATCAGGGAATCAGATACGGAAACGCGGCTATGACATGGCCAATGCGAACATAAATGCATGGTTGGAATAACATTAAACAAGTGCATAACATGTGGTCACAGAACTCACAAACGTCATGGTTGGATTAGAACTGCATAGCATTCAGAAGATATGGTTGAAATAAAATTGTAATAGTCATTATTTTTTAAGAGTAAACTGAATCAGACAAACCACATGTGAAATGGAAATAAGTATAACAAGCCATATGTTTAGAATGTGGTTACAATACACAGAATTGCACATCATATTGAAAAAATTGTTATAAATAAACCATGTGGTAACACCAAGCAGGTATGGACACAAAATATGACTGGAGCAACCAAGTGCAAGCACGCCATATCCTTTCAGAGAAAACAGATATAGGAATATATATATATACCCGCAAAATTTTACTCAAGTAGGGCCAAGTCTCCCAAATGGGACCACCTCTGAAATAGGACACATTTTATCCGGTCCCAAGGGTGGTCCGATTTCTGAGGTTCCACTGTATAGGAAAATAACTAATTGTTAAAGGATATGGATATTCAGGAATCACGTGACTATCAGTAAATAGGCATGCTGATTATTACGTGGTTAGATTTAAGCTGTTCCGCCACTGTTTTCGGAAGCATTTGATACAGAAGCTTATTGGTCTTCATCTTCTCGCTGTGCAAGTCTCGAGCTTTCTCACACATTTTCCTAGCATATAACTGAAGGTGGCCTGTTAATCGGTAAATACTGAGGCCATACACAATACTCGTGATAAAAACAAAGCCGAGAGCAACCCTGTAAATTAAATGAAAGCTAAAGTTAACACCAAAAACGAAAATCAGAACGTAAAGAATAGTTCAATAAGGTTAACTTTATTAAATTCACAAATAAATTATTTGTGTTTTGCTTTTTTCAAAGACTGGTACTTTGACTTTTGAACTTCGGTAGTTACAAACACCTTTACTGTTCACGAATGAACAAACAGACGAAATGACAAGTCTGGCTATATAAAAATCAATAATCTTAAATAAATGTTTGGTGCTTATCAGGTTGTTAGCTCATCAGGATAGTATTTCAAAGCATTTTTAAAATCAAATATTCGTGCTTATTTATCTGGTAAAAATGAATCCGGGACAGAAGGGCCCTGGACAAAAGAGCTTTGGACATAAGGACATAAGGGCCTTTCCCAAAATGAATTGTTATTTTGTTACATATTCTATTTAATAATTAAAACTCAAAATCCTAGAAAAAAATTTTCAAGGCCTTTTTGTCAAACTTTTCATTTAGGGCCATTTTGGGAAAGGCCTTTTCGGGAAAGGCCGTTTTGGGAAAGGCCCTTATGTCCAAGGCCCTTCTCTGGATACAGGTAAAAATGCCCTAATCTGCAATGTCAGCAACTACATGAAATTCAATCTGATTTTTTAATTAACAAGCTAGCCAAAGCATAAAAATAAAAAGTAACTTACCCATAAAGAGTAAGCTTGAGGTTGGCGGTACTGAGTATACTTTCAAAGCTGTCAATCATTTGGTTTGTTGCAAAAGTACCAAGGCCCATGAGATGGTCCACATATCTATCAGTTAACATGTGAAAAAATGATATCGGTAAGATTCAGACTAAGCCAGTAGATTGGAAATTATCTTAGTTTTTTACACTTTTTCTTTCTTTTTTTTTTTAAATGAATTATACCTAGTTGCAATTAAACGACAAAAAAAAACAACCACAACAATCGGTACAATTTTTACCTATTCATCTCTATCATTTTTGGGGATAGAAAAAACAACAGGAGGCAACGAAAATAAAGCGCTTTATACCCATTCCAGCAAGCATTTTGTCGGTGTGGCCTCGTCGAGTGGTTGGCAAGGTGAGGTCAGTATTTCAAAGTCATTTCTTTACGAAATGCTTATGTCACAGTCGCGTGTTTGCTGCTTCCTTTTGTTTTGATCACTTAGCTTTGTCATAATTTGTTATGATAGATTAACTGACTGGCAGATCAATCGATTAATTAATTACAAGTTATTTATTGTTGTATCTTTCTTTCAAACATTAACTACTGTCGCTTTTTATCATTTGTTTGTTTGAATGTCTTTGTTTTTGGCTCGTTTTCACGTTATTGTAACGATGTCACGCAACCCCAGCAACTTGGAAATGACATCGATATTTTTGGCCCCAGTGCTATTATTATTATTATTATTATTATTATTATTATTATTATTATTATTATTATTATTATTATTATTATTATTGTTATTATTGTTATTATTGTTATTATTGTTATTATTATTATTATTATTATTTTAGCGAAATCCAAGCAGCTCGTTAGTTACGTCGCCTAGAAAATTTCGAACAAGCCGCGCCTACAGCGCCTCCTGGCTCACGTACCCGATTAACCAAATATGTGCTTGGATGGCTCGCCTAATGCGAACCTTAATGGATAGCCTTGTGATGTTGGTCTAAAAACCTGAGAATATCTTCATGTAAGTAAGTGCAAAGATTAGTATGTTTTTTTTTTTACTCCTGTGTCTCGCATATAAATGAGCATCACCCCACACCCTCTGTGAGTGATGTCACGTTTTCCGGACAAAACTCATAAACCCTTATTTGCACAGACACAATTGTGCTAAAAGCACAAGCCATGACCTCGAAAGTGCGCTAATGTAATCCTGGAATAGACCTTCTTGCTTATAAAACTCATTAAATTTGACACGAAATGACAATACTAACTCACTGCAGGCAAAAAAGCCTATTCTTTTAAATAAAAATGATATAAAAAATATTTTGTTTTGCTTGAGATAGCTTTGTGCATCTATAGATCTTCAAAATAAACAACTTACAAAGTAATGTTCGAAAACCAGTCCAAGCCTGAAATCACTAATTCGGCCGCTGTTTTGTTCCCGCAGAACTCCACGTCGTTACTGATTATAATTTGTTTCTTTTCCATTAAATCTTGCTCCAGTGTACCAAATTTGCTAATTTCTTCAAGGTGTCTATTAAAAACATAATAAAAAAAACATCCTTAATATCGACTGTTTATATCCTTAATATCCACAGTTTTATATTTTTACGCGTGATTTCATATATCTCGAATAAGTTCAAGTTAATGAATTAATCAATTTTTTTTCAAAACCCATGTTACCGACTCTCGTTGAGGAAGTATGAACTATTAAAACTGCTAAACTATTTCATGCAAGATCGAGACAGTTCGTGTGGTTTGGTATTCTACTTTCGATGCATCTGCGTCCCTTGATTACCATTTGGCATAGTGTGACGCTCATTAGTTGGTATGCCTGTTCTCTAATATTGAAACATAACTAAAAACATTGCTACAAAATTAATATTTCTTCTCTGGGTAGGAATGAAATCCAGTGAATATACTTAACCAAAGTGGAGATCTAACAATTGTTGTGAGTGGCAGTTGCACAGCTCAGGGCACAAGTTTGAACTGAAGTTAACACTTGAATATTTGTGTAACATATCGCACCTAGCAGAGTGATGCAGCAGAAGCGTGCTGGGCCCATAACCCAGAGGTCCGTGGATCAAAACCACGCTCTGCTATACTTTTAAGTAAATTTTGTTAAAAATATGAAGGTTATTTTTATTGATAAACAGTGAAATGTCATCGTGACAGTGCAATATGATTTCCTTGTGACAGGCATTACATTTGACAGTTGATTTGATTTGAATGTTTGTTCTCCATTTGTCAAGATTAAACAGCATATTCAGGCAACATCGCGCATGAGAAGTTCAAGATCCTTTTGCAAAAACAAAGGCGAAATCTTAATGTGCGAAAATTAACTAGGAGCCACAAAAAATTCTGAAACTTAAAAATTCAGAATTCTGTAACAACAATCTCTCTTAAACATCATGCTCAGTTGCCAGTAGCATCAAAACAACACAGTTTTTGACATGTTATGTCCCAGTCAACGTTCTGACGCCGAGAATACGTCGATTTGAGATTGTGTTAGTACCAGGCCAAATCGCAACATTGAGTCTAATTGTAATTTAACAATAGTAGTAGGAAAAGGGGGGTTCTGGGTCACTTTGTGACGTCATACTGTCTGGAAATGACGTCATCATGTCTGGAGCGGATTTCTGGGTCACTTTGTGACGTCATACTGTCTGGAAGTGACGTCATAGCGTCTGGACCGGAAGTGTTGTCTGGAGCGGAAGTCATGATAAGCGTTAGGATAGGCGCGGCCATCCATGACGTGATAATAACGTCATGATGACGTCATAATGAGGTCATACTGTCTGGAGCGAAAGTCTGGAGCGAAAGTTGCTTGAAAGTGTTGGCCGAGTCAATCATCATGAAGCCAACGAACTCCACCTGTCAATCAGTGTAACCATGGCAACAGACCCTAAAAAGTGATGACAGACCCTAAAAAGTGATGACCTCCCCCCCCCCTCGAAATTGTGATTTTTGCATATTTATCCGTTTCAGACGATTCTGAACATTTTTCATTTTTTGGGTCGACCACCCCCCCCCCCCCTCGAAATTGTGATTTTTGCATATTTATCCGTTTCATACGATTCTGAACATTTTTCATTTTTTCGGTCGACCGACCCCCCCCCCCCCCCTCGAAATTGTGATTTTTGCATATTTATCCGTTTCAGACGATTCTGAACATTTTTCATTTTTTGGGTCAACCACCCCCCCCCTCGAAATTATGATTTTTGCATATTTATCCGTTTCAGACGATTCTGAACTCAGCAGTACAACTGTAAGTGAGACATTCATATACATAAGTAAAATTCTGCTGAGTCAGCAATTTTTGAACAAAGTTACACACCATATTTTGATTACATGGAAGTAGTATAAAAGCATGAGTGAAACATGTCAACTAGTCAACTAGTAATACATTGTGTGACGAGAAAAGACTTCACAATGTCAGCATTACTTCTTGACAGATGTATGACTATGGACGACGTCTTCAAAGTGAATTATACTAACTATGTGTTTTCAAAGCTTCCTACTTTTGAATGGGATTGGATGCAGCAAGTGAAGAATTTACATCTGCATTGGGAAGCTGTCGGAAAGACTATTCCAAGTGATTTCATCGACTCGTTTCTACGTGACTGTGAAGATCTACATATACTATCAACTTATGACATTGATTTAACATTTATCATATCAACTTATGACATTGATTCAGCATTTATCAACGCGAATACAATTTGGGCAGTTGAGCTCATGTTAGTTGTAGCTGCAAGAATCATTTTACTTTATGATGATGATGTTCCATTGACGACGAATGTATCAGACCTTGTTCGATTCAACCATGGACGAGTTGAAGTGAATTCAAACGTTTGCAAGTTCTTTGAAAAGCTTGACTCAGCAACCAGTTGGGTATAAAAGGGAGTGAACTCAGCAGAGTGGAGTCATTTCTCTGATTACATGGAAGTAGCATAAAAGCATGAGTATTGAATAAGTTTGAACAAGTTACACACCAGATACCATCTAAGTTTTATAAAAGGAAGAGTGACGAGAAAATACTTCACAATGTCGGCATTACTTCTTGACAGATGTATGACTATGGATGACGTCTTCAAAGTGAACTATATTGACTATGTGTTTTCAAAGCTTCCTGCTTTTGAATCGGATTGGATGCTGCAAGTGAAGAATTTGCATATGCATTGGGAAGCTGTGGGAAAGGCTATTCCAAGAGATCGTTTCATCAGCTCGTTTCTACATGAATGTGAAGAACTGCATTTACTATCAACTTACAACATTGATTTAGCATTTATCAACGCGAATACAATTTGGGCAACTGACCTCATGTTAGTTGTAGCTACTAGAATTATTCTACATTATGATGATGATGTTCCAAATAATGTATCAGACCTTGTTCGGTTCAACCATGGACGAGTTGAAGTGAATTCAAACGTTTGCAAGTTCTTTGAAAAGGGAGCTGATTCAGCAGACAGTTGGGTATAAAAGGGAGTGGACTCAGCAGAGTGAAGTCATTTCTCAGCAGACAGTTGGAGGGAGTGGATCATCAATACATTGTTGCAGCCATGGAGAACAAGACAAGCAACGCAACGCAGCGCAGCAGCAGCTTTAAAATTAGTGCTAACTTAACCATTACTGTGGAGTATGGAGAATATGGGCCATTTCTACGCATCACACGTGGAGAGAGATGGTGTGCTTATTCACCATCTTTGTGGAAGATTGTGTGCCAGAGCTTGAAAAATTTACGCGACATTGACTTCAAACTATACTTAACGCAAACGAAGTGGCTTGAAGTCATTTCATACTTGGATATGCGTTATGTGAGTTTTGTGCGCACGTCACGGTTTGAAGGGAAAGAATACACACATCACATCAACATGAATGATGGTGAATGGGAGACACTGCTTCAGGAGATGGACAACATCAACTCAGCCCTATCACCATGTGAGGAATGTCATGACAAGAAAACGATCATCAAGCTGCAAAAGGATGGTCGGATGAAGGTGTCAAAGCTATCCAAGAAAAGGCTGACTGAAGTTCAGTTGGAGAACATGAACGTACAAAATCAACTTGGACTTACCTGCGACTATTGTGGTGCTTGTGGATATGTGGAAGATTATCATTGCCACTGCCACAAGTATAATTGCAAGTTGTGTGAACCAAACAACTTCTGCGGCAAGTGTGGAGTACTTAAAGTCAGTGAAGCAAAGTAAAAAGCTCACAAGACACACTGAATCAAGATGGATGCATGTTTTAAAAATGCTTATATTGACTTGATGATTGCTAAACTTGCTTGCTGTGGCACTCCAGACTATCAACTTTATCATTTGGATGCTTTTTGGGATGTTGTACATCATAGTCTTGATGTGATTGAACTACATTCAAGATTTCTTGGAGAATGTCATAAAATTGGAATAGAAGAAGATCCTGACTTTGACTTTGATTCTGCACTTTATTCTGCTCGTACTGATGTTGAAGTATATTTCACCGTAGTGGATCATTTGAGAGATTGTTGTAAAGAAGAAGAGGAAACCGAGCAGCTTTATCAGGTAACTTTAAAGATATAAAAACCTTTTAAAACATGTTTATGACAACATAGTGAATTGAAAACAATGTTTTTCTTACTAGCAAATTTAGTTTTATGTGAGTGTTTTCAACGTAAACAAAGAAAGAACATGATAGAAGAGGCAGCAAATATATTAAAAGATATTTTATTACAGGAAGAAACCGACATGTCAGAATAAAACAACAGAAACAAAGTCAACATGGAGAATCTTGTTGTGTGAGACTTGATGTGCAGACGTGTGAACATGGAGAAGTGTTAAGTGAACAGCAACTGGAAAAAACTTGCTGAATTTGACAGACTTGCATTGCCGGAGCAGCATAACCTGACAGACTTGTGCTACATTGCCGGAGCAGCATAACTTGCTAAACCTGACAGACTTGTGCTGCAAGACCCACAAGACTGCATAATGGCGGACATGACACTGAGACAATATATTGTGCAAAAAGCTTATTGTGAAGAAATGTTATCCGCTGTAAAAAAGTTTGCTTATTTAGTCTGTCCTGCTTGCCAACTTGAACAGTGTTCAGAACATACTTGTCATTTTGCATGTGTCTATACTTATTGGAATGAAGCTAAATATTACATTCATTTAGATAAAGTGTTAGATAATGCAAATCAACGTTGTGAGAAATATGGTGTAGATGCTATTACATTGGATGAACTCAGTCATTGGTTAATGTTCATTGAAGACCAATGGTCTCCAGTGATTCATACCATTGTATCCATACTTGATTTGTAAATACATGTTAGTTATAAATACATGTTAGTTATAAATACATGTTAGTTATAAATACATGTTAGTTATAAATACATGTTAGTTAAGTTACTATGTTAGTTAAGTGATGTTGGTTGAGTTATAAAATAAAAGCTGTTCTGTTGAGAAGGTGGTTTTCATTCATCATGTCGACGTGGAAAGACTACTTGACCAATATTTACTTCAAACCTGGACAGCCTGGAGCATTTGCTGGTCCTTACAAACTGTATCACATCTTACGAAAACATAATCAACCAGTCACACATTCACAAGTGAAGAAATGGCTACAGGATCAAGATGCTTTCAGTTTACTCCAACCTGTCAAATACAGGTTCAAAAGACAACGTGTCATTACACGTGGTATTGATGATATGTAGGATATTGACTTGGCTGATATGGGAAACATAGCTCCCTATAATGATAACATACGCTTTTTACTCATTGTCATTGATGTGTTTTCCAAATATGTCTGGGTACAGCCAATACCTAATAAATCACATACCAGCGTCATACAAGCTTTCCAAAAGATTTTTCATGACACACGACGAAGACCGCGAACTCTAAGGTTTGATAAAGGAACAGAATTTAAAAACAGATGGGTAAAAGCATTTTTGAAGAAAGAGGGAATTCATGCTTATACCACAAAGAATGAAACCAAAGCCAACTTTGCTGAAAGAGTCATTCGTACTCTGAAGGGAATGATGTATCGGTATTTTCTACATAATCAAACTTACCGTTACTTAGACATTCTTCCAGACTTGGTGTACAATTACAACCATAGACCTCATGGTTCTCTTCCTAATAAATATGCTCCAGCCGAGATTCGTAAAGACAACGAATCAAAAGTGTGGAAGTATATGTATGTCGACAAACTGAAATTGAAACCGAAGAAGAAGAAGAAGTACAAATTCAACATTGGCGATCATGTTCGCATTTCCCACATTAAATATGTGTTTCAACGCGATTATCACATCAAATGGACGCAAGAAGTCTTCATTGTCACACATCGTTGTAAGAAGCAAGGAATACATTTGTATCGTGTGAAAGACTTTTTAGACGAAGATATTGATGGCCATTTCTATGAAGAAGAACTGCAGAAAGTGACCAAAGATATTGAATCTATTTATAGAATTGAAAAAGTCTTGAAAACACGTAAAAGACGAGGAGGATGTGTGAAAGAATTATTTGTCAAGTGGTTAGGTTGGCCAAACAAGTTTAACAGTTGGGTGAAAGAAACAGACATTCAACAATGAAGCATCCATTTACATGTTTGGTCTCTGGACCTACAGGCAGTGGCAAAACGTCTCTGGTGAAGGAAATTCTAGAACAAAAGTTAATTCAACCCTCTCCGAAAAACATTTTATGGCTCTATGCAGCAGATCAGCCTTTGTACAAGGGAATGAAAGGCGTGGAATTTTACCAAGGCATTCCAGATGACATTGAAGAGCGTTTTAACCCGAAGAAACCAAACTTACTTATCATTGATGACTTAATGACGAAATGTCATAGTGATGAGCGTATGACACGTCTCTTTAGTGTTAGCAGCAGTCATCAAAATCTAAGCATTATCTTTATTGTGCATAATTTATTCCATCATGGGAAAGAGATGCGAAATATTAGTTTGAATACACATTATATCATTCTGTTTAAAAATCCGAGAGACAGTCAACAAATTAGTACATTGGCGCGGCAAATGTATCCTGGAAGATCTCAATTTCTCATAGAAGCCTATCAAGATGCTACTAGCAAACCTCATGGTTATTTATTCATTGATTTAAAACCAAAGACAAATGATCAACTACGTATTCGTACAGGCATTTTACCAAAAGATACACATTATGTCTATATTGATAAAGCAGTGTATGAACAAGAACCAACTCATTTGACCATTCGCAGTCAAGATGTCTAAACGTATTCGAGCGAACCAGCCGTTTCTTCATTTGCTTGCACGCAGTGGGCCTAAACGACGTAAATCCTTGCTACAGCAAGCTACAAAAGAGGAATTAACAAGCTTGTTTGAAATTTGTTTGAATATATTGCAAGGACATTTACCCTTAAGCTCAAAAAGGTATAAGGTATTCAAGCGTGAACGTCATACGCTACGTACTCTAGCAGATAAGAAGATATCCCTTCGACGAAAAAAGAAGTTGATAAATCAGAAAGGAGGATTCATTGGAGTTATTGCTAGATTGGCGTTGCCCTTGTTAGCCAAACTACTGCTAAAATGAAACATACGATGAAAATGGTCCTCATTCCTGAATATGAATATAAAATGTTGCTAGAAAAGAAAAATGATATTAAAACGAAAGTGAATACACTTTTACGTGGGAAACGAACACGTGAAAAGGCTATAGAAATGTCTCAACTTCTTGGTCGTCATTTGCGAACAAGTCAGTCTAGGCAGCAAAAGCCCTCATCATCATCATCATCACCTGAAAAGCCAGAAAAGTTATTTTTAAGTCATTTTCAACCTATCTATCATGGAAAAGTAACACAACTTTTAGCAGAACTGAAGAAATATGGTGTAAAATGGACAGACAAGAATGAACTTGTGTTGAAAACGGGCGATATTATCACAAATTCCAACATGGTTGATTTGATGAAAGAAGCATTGGTGGCGACAAGAAGAAAAGAACGAGCCATACCACATGGTTGGCATCCGTTTATCCAGGAAATTGTAGATGCGAATATTCCAAAAACAATGTTTAGTAAAAAGACCACTCGTGACGACATTACAACAGAAATGAAACAACGTCAACAAAGACAATTTCCTGAAGGATGGGAAAATTTTTAACATGGTTGAAAGAGCTATGTTGTTGTTGTGAGGAAGATAAACCAACTATTCCTGTAAAAATAAGATGTACAAGTGCTTGTTGTGAAGGAGAAGTCATAGATCACCATGATGTGAAAGACCATTTACATACTTGGTTGAATGGCGCGCGCTATCGTGAAGTATATAGGCAACGTCAACGCACCTGTACCATTTAGTTCCCATCATGGAGTCGACAAGCTTTTACATCACTTTGCCTAGCAATGCGAGTATGACCTATTATCCCAACAACAAGGCTTCAAATTATCAAATTCGTATGCCTCGAACCATCTATCTGAATGGAAAATATGAAGTGGCTTTAGCTGAAATTCAATATCCACATACATGGACAACGATGAGACATGACATGGACTATTCTATTCAGTATTGACAACAACCACTGACAGAGACACTTGAGACTATTAATATTCCTTATGGCTACTATAGATCCATACAAGAAATATGTCAGGCAGTGAATGAAGAAGCGACTAATTCTATGAAAGATGAACTTAAAGAAGCTATTCGGATAAAGTATGATAAGATTAGACGACGTGTTTTTCTATTTCTAAATTATGGCTTTGAAGTGTCCTTTTCCGCTGGATTAGCTGAGATTTTAGGATTTATCCCAGATCAATGGTATACTGAAACATGTACAGCTGACCATAAAGCGGATGTGAAACAGGGGTTTTATACACTGTATGTGTATTGTAGCATTTGTGAACCACAAGTTGTTGGTGATTATTATGTTCCGTTACTACGTTCTGTTGGCATACAAGGTCATGATGGAGATATTATCATGAAAACGTATGGCGAACCACATTATGTTCCTGTAAACACATCCAAATTTGACATGATAGAAATGAATATTAAGGACGACACAGGCCATAATGTTCCATTTCAAACTGGAAAGGTGATCTGTAAACTTCATTTTCGACCAAAAGCAATATGAAAGCTTATACACACGATCCGTCTGCATATCGCAACCATTTTCTTCGTCAAGTGGGCGGGGAATTACCAGGATTCAAAGGAGCGCGAATCCAATATGGCGATGGTATTGGTTCAATACTGGGATCATTGGCTCGCAAAGCTATTCCATTACTTAAGGCTGGGGCTAAGATCGTTGCGCCACATCTTAAGAAGGCTGCAAAGAATGTCGCGAAAGATGTGACGGGCCGAGTAGCAGAACGTGTGTTTGGAGAACAAAAGCGTGTGCAACCAACGAAACGTGCCAGAAGACGAAAAACAGCCAGACGGATAACATCAAAATATCGCAAAGATATTTTTTAAAGAAAAAAAAATGTCTCTCATTCATAATCATTCGTGTGAATGTAGTCTTTCTCCATTGGAATGGTTTCAAGTACCACCGACGCAAACTGCTGTAGAGAAAAGTTATAATGTTGACTATCAACCACTTACAAGTATTAGAGAAGGCGCTCCAATAGAATTCTACATTCCTGCGAGTACAGAAGAATATCTAGATTTAAAGAACAGCAAACTTCATATTGTATGTCGCATTGTAAAGGCTGATGGAACAGCGTGTGGCGCAGATGATAATGTCTCTTGCATCAATGATGTGTTTAATGGGTTATGGTCTAATATTGAATTGTTTCTGAATGATCGTTTGGTTTCGCATAGCAACAATACTCATGGTTATACCAGCATTATCTCTCATCTCATCCATGATTCGGAAGAAAATCTACATTCTGAGCGCTCTATGCGTCTCATGTACAAGGATACTGCTGGGTCAATGAATAGTCATGAGGTGAAAAGGCCTAATCATGAACAATATGTATCCGGGTTTCATGTCAATGCTGACGGCGGTGACTTGGCTGAGCAAGGCAATAATGGCTTACATCATCGTTATTTACATACTCGTCTTAGCCGTGATGTTATGCTTACTGGTGGTTTAAGGATAGATTTGTTTGAGCAGGATCGTTATCTTCCGAATGGCATCAGTTTGAAGTTGCGTTTCCATAGACAAAAAGATGACTATGTATTGATGGCTGCAAATAATACCTATAAGGTAGAAGTGAAAGAGGCATTTTTAACCATTCGCAAAGTGAGGGTGAGTCCAGGTATTCAGTTAGGACATACAGATGCATTGATGAAAAGTCCTGCCAAGATCATCATCACTAGAAAAGAATGTAAAGTCTTGGCTATTCCAGCAGGATTTCAGTCTTTTGTGAAAGATAACATCTTTTTGGGTCAATTACCAAATCGTATTGTCATTGGTCTGGTTCATAATGAAGCTTTTGGTGGATCAGTATTGAGGAATCCATATGATTTCAAACATTTTGATCTGGACTATATGCAACTGTACACGGATGGTGAACCAGTTCTATCCAAACCTCTCAAGCTTGACATTACACAGAACAAATACCTGAACGCTTTTGAAACGCTTTACAAATCGTTTGATCGGTTGAATGGTGAGAAAAGTTCCATTATAAAACGGGAAGATTGGCCTAGAGGTTATGCTTTATTTTCGTTTGACTTAACACCGGATTATGATGGTGATGATCATTTCCCCCTGATCAAGCATGGGAATTTGCGGCTAGAAATGAACTTTGCTACGGCTTTGCAACCTACCATCAATGTCATTGTCTATGCTGAATTTGACAACATTATTGAGATCAGTGCAAATCGCAGCATCCAATTCGACTACCAGTCATGAACACGAAGCAGATTGATGCCATATTGAGTCATGATGTCATGACCAAAGACTTGTTTCAAGGCGTGTTTGCCATGGACCAGTTACCATCTTTACAACGCGGCGCCTATGTCATCAACACAGACGATCAAGATGAACCAGGAGAACATTGGGTGGCAGTGTATTATGATAAAGACCCTGCAGAATATTTTGACTCTTATGGACTGTTCCCTCTCGATGATCGTTTAGACATGTTTTTAAGAAATGACTATATGTATAATTCTATCTCATTACAAACGCCAATATCATCGTCATGTGGTTTTTACTGTGTCTATTATATATTACATAGAGCTCGAGGTCAGAGTATGTTTGATATTGTGAATATATTAAAAAGAAAGGATGGCGATTTTATTGTAAAGGATTTTGTATATAGACATTATAAACCTTTGTTTTATTAATGTTGTTGTTTTATTAATGTTGTTGTTTTATTAATGTTGTTGTTTTTATTAATGTTGTTGTTATATTAGTTAAGTTGTAGTTAAGTTGTTGTTATATTAGTTAAGTTGTTGTTATATTAGTTAAGTTGTTGTTGTTAAATAAAACAAACCAAGTTTTCAAACAACTGTCTTGTTTATTGTGTTCTATTTACAAAGTTTACAAACACTATTTACAAACTCTTAACTACAAACACTATTTACACTATTTACAAATTCTTAACTACAAAGTCTATTTACACTATTTACAAACTTTTATTTACAAAGTCTATTTACACTATTTACAAACTTTTATTTACAAAGTCTATTTACACTATTTACAAAATTTTATTTACACTATTTACAAACTTTTATTTACAAAGTCTATTTACAAATTCTTAACTACAAAGTCTATTTACACTATTTACAAACTTTTTTATTTACAATCACATTCATTTTTCAATACATTCATCAATGCATGCCATTCATTAGAATCTAAATTGATATAGGTATCATAGACATTACACCCGTGTTTGTAAATGCTATGAAAGCTCACATAACGCATATCACCAAACTTTATCACTTTAGCAGTTTCATGTTCAGACAGTTTCAGTTCATATCCTTCTTCATTTATGTCCATCACACGTATCCATGTCCATATATGTTGTGTCAGCTCAATGGATTTGATACCCCGCATAAGTTGTATTCCATGCTCTTTGAATTCAAGCGTCAGGTTCTTTCCAATCCAATGCTTGCAACAGCGCGTTCCATTCCACGGTGCTGAGGGTGATGATGTCGCAGTCTTCTGTAAACTCGTCATATTGGCGAAATTGTACAAACACGTCTAGACCGTTCTCAGTCACACGCACTTCTAATTCATTTGAGACTGCTAGGAGAAAGCCGGGTATTCTCAACTTGTCTAGATGATCCTTCAACACGGATTGGTCATCAAGCGATAGGACGAGATACTGTCCAAAATGTCGTAGCACAATATCATCACATAAGTTTCTCATGTATGAGAATCCATATGTCATGGGTTCATAATCCAACACATAGTCGTCTTCCATCTCGTCCATGTATTTTATACTCGGATGATGTCGAACAGCGGATGTTGTATCGCTTCTAGGAATCGTAAGATTGCGCGCCAGTTCTTGATATCAAAGAAGATCAACTGTGCATAGGGTGTGTCTGGCACAACTCCCTTATAATCCTTTGGATAATCCTGTAAAAGATTTCTACAGAATGTCACACGTATCTTAGAATCATATTCAGCCACCGTCACTTCCAGTTTATTTTCAAGTCTGCGTTTAAACCCAGCTTCAAGCGGTATGTTTTTAAAGTCTTTCCACACTTCAGGTTTAAACCGATAAGCAGAACATCTCCGAGAACCCATCATCACTTCATTCCTCTCATTAACTTTAAGGTAGACACCATCGTCCAACATGAGTGCATTCATGATTGTTACCTTGTTATGACTTGTCGTCTTGTCTGCGAAGCCTTTTATCCACTTCTTTCACCTGCTTCTTCATCATTTTCCATTCAGGTATTGTCAGCAAGATACCCTTTTTCGTTGGACGGTTTTTTCCAGTCCCCTCATCTCTGAGGTATTTGCGAATGTTTATCACACCTTCATCACTGTATCAGCAAGAGTATCCATATCCGTTGTTGCAGATCTTTTCATGTTGACGCTTCAGTGTTCACACTTCAACTGACTCTAAAGTTGAAGTGTCTCCCCCTTATATACTGTAATGCCCATGCGCCAAAGTGGAATAGCCATCACTCATCACATATCGCTTGTCATCAAAGGGGGAGAGAGCCACTTTCCTCAACTTCTCCGAGAAAATCTGGTGGTCATGACTTCGAATGATATGCCCTGTGGTTATCGTTTGGGTTTGGTTGAACGAACTGTCTCTATACTGCTGATGTTTCATACGTCTTTGACACGCGCGAGTGATGCCTTTGGCCGTACGTTTTTCTTTCCCACCATATATCATACTATACATTTTCGGTCGAAGTCCAACAAACTCTTCAATGGGAATGCCCGCCGTCTCATCTTTCATTTTCCCAAGCACTTTCTTGTTTACGTTGGAATGCAGGAAATGATCTGGGGGATAGTCACTTGTGTCGGACAAGTCGGCATCTTCCTGCATGTCTTTGTAGATATCTTCCGTTTCTATGTCATAACATAGACTGTCGGTGTCGCTGAACAAGAGTTTGGCGTCGGGATACTTGGTCATGATGTAGTTGTAATGAAAGTGGAACATGAGCACCTTGCTGAGGTCGAGAATGGTGAAACCAACTTGAATGGGTTTATCCAGAAGCAGATCCACTTTGCGCAAATGTACCGCGGTCAAATCTTCGTTGAAAATTCTAAATTTGTGGAAGGAAGGTTTGGCCACAAGTTTCTTGAACCGCTTTTCCTGGTGAACGAGTTCCACATTGATGCGCTTTCTTACATTTTCCATGGTTTTGCCAAACACCGAGTTGTTCATCAATTTGAAAAAGTCTTTCTCAAATGGGTTCTTGGCCAACTTTCTCTTTTCCGTGTTCAAGGAGATGTATTTTGCCAACCATTTGCTCTGTGCAAACATGATGGCACGATGCACCTTTGTGACTTTCAATCCCAGTGAGACATATTGCTGTAAATTTCTATAATGAAGCACATATTTCTTCTTGTCGCACAAGTTGGGAATGAGCTTTTCACTAGGTTTACATTTCATGTTTAGATCTTTCCGCAGCTTCTGACTATGTTCTGACAATTCTCCCACTTTGACACATTTCCGTTCTGGAGCCACTGGGTAGTGATTATGACGATCATGAATTGAATATGGGTATTCCAAATCCACTTCTAAAATGTATCCAATCTCGTCATCTTCATCCACAGCCATAAAGTCAATGGATTCTGGCTCGCTCACCCACAAAAATCCACTTTCCGGCATGCTTTGCGACATGGCCCAGCCATACAAGTTGTTTGCATCCAGGTACGTCAAGTAGTTGGTTGGTTTCGTGGGATTGTAATCTGGTACGTAGGGGTTATTTGCTTTCGCATACTTGTGTGTGATGACAGATATTCCTCCACGTAGACCTTGTTCAACCATTTGGTACATGTCAATGTCGTTGATCAATTCCAATTTCACCTTTGTCGCTTTCAACATGGCATCCCACGACAGTCCTGGCGCTGTATAGTAGTGAGCAGGATCTAATTCATACGTGTTGAGACATACGTGACGAAAGTTTTCAAACACGTCAGCCAGCAGCAACACATCTGATTTCAGGTATAGGTCATGGTATTCGCCAAATGTAGTACAGTGGAATGTCTCCCACACCTTCTGCGCATGCGCATAATCCTCATCGCTAATGTCTTCTTCACTGAGCAGACTGTAAAACTTGTCCTTGGACGGTAGTTGTGTTTCAGCAAACTTGGATGGCTCATCCACGTAATCGTAGGGGTACACTCCCTTTCTCAACAGTAAATCTTGTTGGTCGCTATCGTGAATGTGTGACGTCATGTGATAAAAGTTGTCTTTCCCTTCTGCTGCCAGGTTGGAGACCAACTTCTGTAGAGAAGTACTCATGAACTGATAACTGTCCGTAAATTTCAGATTGCTCATGGTGAATGCAATATATTTCTCAACGGTGTTGGGAATGACTGTAATCCTTTCGTTTTTGAACTTTCCAATTTCTTCCATGATCAAATGGCTGTCATAGCCTCGTAAATTGTGGAAAAAGACAGGAATGATGAAAGAATCTTCAACATCCTGCTTATCCTTTCGAAGTCGAAATTGTAAATTGCATTCATTATGTGCAGCTCCGCGGTATTTGCCATTGATATGGTCATGATCTCTCACATGATCTGCTCCTAGAGGCTCATGACAAATGTAACAATCTGTGGCGTTCTTATAATGCTCTTCATCTTCATGAGTCATCACCATTTTCTTTTTCTGCTGTAGACCATGCACAATACGATCACGTTCATATACCATATGGTCTAAAAAGACTTTCACAGCATTATCGCCTCGATACAGGACTGGCGCACGTGTATCATATTGGCTGACAACCACATAGGCAAAGCTGTTTGGACGATGATGCTGATACTTGTCTCCTTCATGCTTTTTCGTGAAACATTCAAAGTCCGCATAAATGACAAACGGCGCTCGCTGTTGTTTGGCTACATTCTTGAACTTGATGAAGGGTTCCTTGGGGAATGATAAACGTTGTGCTCCGTGCTTGCCACACACTTCACGATGCTTGTCTAACAGATCTTGTCGCCTAAACCCGTGAAGACAGTTGAAACAATAAAAAGCTGCAGCCTTATGCTTTGATCGATAAGCCATCAGTCTGCTGAAATTCTTGATGAGGCAGTAATGTCTTGTCTTGTCATTGCTAATCAAAAGTAAGTTGATTTCTCTCGCGCTGTTGGTGCTGGTGTTTCGGCTGAGTTGTATCGGAACAACGACATCATGTTCATATCCAAACACGTTAATGGACACATCATTCTCCTTTTCAAACTTTGGAATGTCTGTAATCGGTGTTGGAAATGTCATGCCTTCCACCTTCAATTCGTTCTCAAATGGTGTGTAATGACTCACGCGGCAAGGACTGTTTGTTGAAGGGTGAAGGTGAGCCAATACAGACCATAAGAAGCACTTGTTGTCTTTATTCTGAATGTTTAACACACCTTTTGTACTCTGTACTTTCTTCGGTAGTGGGATAAAACTGCTCGCTTCCAGTGGCGCTGACGTAGCTGTATGCACGTCAATGAATAATATGTTATCCAACACCCAGCCAGAGCCTTGTCGCTCATGTTCATCAAACCTGGTAAATAATTCTTTATATGCTTCTGGCAAGTCCTTCTCAATATCTGTTGGATTGTATGCTGCATACGTTGGACTACTGATGAAGGCATTATCCACTTGTTCTACCATCACGCCTTCAACATTTGGTGTCATTTTCTTGAAGCGTGCATGTACCACAATGTACCATTTCATGCCACGGTTTAACGTCTCTAGCAAATGTCTCTTGATTCTATTCTCTTGTTGTCGCATTTCGAGTAGCAAATCCGATCCATCTTCAGGCTCAAACCGTCTTTCCTGTGCGTTTTCACCAAGACTCACTCTTCTGCCTCTGCCTACTTGTCCTGTCTCTTTCTTTCTTTGTTCTTCATGAGACACATTTTCCATCTCAACACATGCATGCGTCTCAAACGCATCCAAAGATGGAAATATTTTAATACATTCACCGCAGAGGACTGGATCAGGTCTGTCAACATCATCTTGTAAGGTCTTTCGTCTCTTGGCTTCAATCTGCTCAACAAGCTCTTCACGAGCACGTTTCAACCTAGCTGGTTTACATCTATGTGTCACGAACACTTCCAGAGATGGAAATGTCACATCACAATCATGACAGTAGACTGTTGCCATCGTTGTTGTTTCATCAACTGCTAGAACTGAAATGAAGTAAAATATACGTTTCACTCTTCCTTTTATACCACTTCAATGGTGTGTTAACTCAGCAGAATGTATCACTAGTTGACTAGTTGACATGTTTCACTCATGCTTTTATACTACTTCCATGTAATCAAAATATGGTGTGTAACTTGTTTCAAAAATTGTTCAAAAATGCTGACTCAGCAGAATTTTACTTGTGTATATGAATATCTCACTTACAGTTGTACAGCTGTACTGCTGCACAGCAGAGACATCTAGCGGTGAAGTTAAATGGTCTGCCAAATGGTATTCATCCGCGAAGAAGCACTGTAATGGTGAAATTTTCAGTCAACTATAACGAAAGTTATAACGAAAGTTATCACAATTTTAAGTTAAAATGGCGGTAAAAATGCATACAGCCAGCTGCGCAAATAGCCTATGATCATGTTAAAACTTTACATAAAACTGAATCAAATGGTGAAATGTTCATATAAATCGACCAAGTATAACGAAAGGTATTGTTTTACAAAGTTTCAATTAAGCAAATAACCAAAGTTTGTTTACAAAGTTTGTTTACAAAGTTTGTTTACAAAGTTTGTTTACAAAGTTTGTTTACAAAGTTTGTTTACAAAGTTTCAATTAAGCAAATAACCAAAGTTTGTTTATAAAGTTTGTTTACAAAGTTTGTTTATAAAGTTTGTTTACAAATTTTGTTTATAAAGTTTGCTTACAAATTTTGTTTATAAAGTTTGTTTACAAATTTTGTTTACAAAGTTTGTTTACAAATTATATTTATAAAGTTTGTTTATAAAGTTTGTTTACAAATTTTGTTTATAAAGTTTGTTTACAAATTTTGTTCATAAAGTTTGTTTACAAAGTTTGTTTACAAATTTTGTTTATAAAGTTTGTTTATAAAGTTTGTTTACAAAGTTTGTTTACAAATTTTGTTTACAAAGTTTGTTTACAAAGTTTGTATATAAAGTTTGTTTACAAAGTTTGTTTACAAAGTTCACTTTTTATTTATAAAGTTTCAATAAACACTTACCGAAATAGTTGTCACTGGATGCCATCCCTTGATCTGATGTGATCCAATTGTAGTTCTACAACTTGTACTTCCTTGCTCCACTCACCGAAATGACTGTCACTGCTGGATGCTCATCCCTTATATACCCCTCTGATGGAACTGAAGCTGACTTGACAGAATGTTGCTCGCCTGGTGGGGGGGGGGGGGGGTGGTCGGTCGACCCAAAAAATGAAAAATGTTCAGAATCGTCTGAAACGGATAAATATGCAAAAATCACAATTTCGAGGGGGGGGGGGAGGTCATCACTTTTTAGGGTCTGTCATCACTTTTTAGGGTCTGTTGCCATGGTTACACTGATTGACAGGTGGAGTTCGTTGGCTTCATGATGATTGACTCGGCCAACACTTTCAAGCAACTTTCGCTCCAGACTTTCGCTCCAGACAGTATGACCTCATTATGACGTCATCATGACGTCATTATCACGTCATGGATGGCCGCGCCTATCCTAACGCTTATCATGACTTCCGCTCCAGACAACACTTCCGGTCCAGACGCTATGACGTCACTTCCAGACAGTATGACGTCACAAAGTGACCCAGAAATCCGCTCCAGACATGATGACGTCATTTCCAGACAGTATGACGTCACAAAGTGACCCAGAACCCCCCTTTTCCTACTACTAACAATCAATCAATCAGTCAATCAATCAAAGTTTATTTTCTGAATCCAAAACCAGAGGTTATTACTAAGAGAACAAACATTAGTAATTTATAATTCCGGGAGGTCAGAAAAGGGAACAAGCTAAAAGCAAACGCTTGTGACAAAGCTTGCCCTTTCGAGTGGTTGCGACCATAGATCAACGTCTTTGACACAAAACGCTGAATAAACGTTGGATAGGCAATGATGTGTAGGGGTTGATTTTGTCCTCAAAAACCCACTTCCGCAACTTAAAATCTGGTTGTAATTTGGTTGCAATCACATGTACGACTATAGATCAACGAAAACTCAACTTTTTTTAACATCCATTGAACATCCTTTTGATAAAAAACGCTCTTTAGACGCGACTTTCATTTTCGTTGCCGAAAATCCAACTTTTTTCTGATGTTCAGCTACCGTCTCTGACGCAAAGTTGAATATATTTTAGAAAATCGACGATTTATCCAAAAACAGACGCCACTAAAATGTCTGTGTTGCGATCAAAAACAAAAAATAGTCCTGTTAGCGCTCACAGGAAATTTAAGCCTGGTACTAGTGATGACTGGTTGTTTGAAAATTGACTAAATGCAGAACATAAAGCATGGGATATTCAGAGGTTCGACTGCAAAGAAAGACCGCCTCTGTTGAAACTTTGGGTTCAGTTTCCATCCCTCCTCCAAACCAAAGAAAAATAAATGGTTCAATGTTAAGATTTTCATTTTGCTGGTGGTTATTTGACCCGGTATGGACGCCATTTGCTCACTTCTGGTCGGTAGTAGGTCGTAATAGAGTTATTGGTCATTATGCCTTACCGTTTGAGGCATTTCCCCGATCTATTTATAGACCAATTAAATCATTGCCTTAGGCAGTGAAATATATCATTTTTGGTTCATTTTCAAGCGTTATAATTTCAGTCCGGGCCATATAGATGCATTTTTGAGTATATATTGCTCATTTTTATTCCCCATTAACATGGGTTTTTGTTTGTACAAATGTCATAGCTACATAGTTGAATCGAACCGATGCCTTAAAAGCCTATCTTCTCTGTGCCCGTAACACAGTTGAATGTAATTTCTAATAAAATTTAGAATTAATTTCCCTGGAGTACAAAACTTTATGGTTATGGTTATGGTTCCAAGTACTTCATAAATTACCCCATGTTTACTCTTACTGGGATTCGATGTTCACTAATCGCGCGAAAAGTGGGGCCCGAGAAATGGTGGGAGGAGGTGGTACTGGCTGTTTTAAATATTGGTTCGATCCGACTATATAGAAAAGAAAAGAAAACCCACTGTAATGGAGAATAAAATGGGCATTTCGTTCATAAAAATGCTTTGCAGCTGCCGTTGGATCGGCCCGATGCTTTGAAATAGATTTAGTTAGTGCTCTCGCATTATTCGGGTGCCACATTCTTTGGGAGCGCATCCCATTTGATCAGCATGACAATAAATTAAACAGCCACAAGCAACTCCTTGTTTTATTTCTGTCAGTTTCCCAACCATAGTACTCTCTTCCTATCAGTGTGCCTCTGCGTGCTCGGTGTGCTCGAAATTTTACCGTTTTTGCACCGCGTTAACAAACGTGCGGCCGATGGACGCACTTGCGTAACTCGTGTACTCCCAGATGTGCCCCCCCCCCCATAAGCTGCTCGTAGTGGCCAATGAGTAACTCGCTGTCTGCACTGCTGTTCCTTCACGTTACACACGTGTAAGAATCCTAACTACAGTAAAAGTACATAAAAAAACAGTATGAAAATCTACTCTATCATAGTCAATTCATTTGGGTAGTTATTTCAAATTCGTTGGGGCGGGGTTGAGAGTAGTTGTCACCTGTTTGATGGAGTCTGGCTGGCCTTGACAGAAAAACTGTCCCGTCCGCCGTGCCTTTGCGGTACCTTAGCTTTGGTTCCGCCGGTGTTTTATGCACAGTTGAGTCCATGCACAGATGCGCCCTTTTGCTATATATCCCTTTATAACGAGGGAGGGGCTATCAAACAGGGAGGACGCAACTGTGCATAGAAAAAATATGTAGAAAAATGCGAAATCCTTTAAATAAACAGGAGCACACCATCACCATTGGTGGTTAATAAACACTTTTTATCCAATGAGAATTAATAGGGGGTAAGTATGAGTAAAATTCCACCACTAGTTTTTATACTTATCGGGGCTATTTAAAATTTTCTCCAGTTCTGTTTGCATAAATAACTGGACATCAAACAAAATTTGATCTCTTTCATGATGAACATCTTATTGATCATTTAATGGATGGGTTAATGTATTCACAATCAGTAAAGATCTCAGGTACTCGCGCAGGTTAGTTTTTAATACTGAGATTAAAAAGATCACACGGATTACTAATCTCAGTGAATTGCATGACAGTTTTAAAATTCCCGAGTCCAAATTGAATTGCAATTTATGAACTGTCAATCACACCTTTTGCCACTCTCACAGGGATTAATGCTATCCAATTGGAAATTTAAAAATACACTCATTCCTGAAATAGATCACTGATCTGCGATTTAAATTTACATACACGTCTGTGCAACATTGGCTTACAAAATAAATTAAAATGGAATCCTCGGACAACGAAAATTCTGAACATGAACAAAAGTCTGCAAAACAAAGTGGGAAGGATATCATTCATTGCGTTAAGTAGGCATTATATGGATATTATACTGGATTTTCTACTTGAGATGGGTGGGGGGGGGGGGGAGTCAAAACCAAGATATCTTTAGGTCTGTGTGGTAACAGTGTGCTTCCCTATTATTTTTTTGTTACAATGTTATTTCTGTTACACAGTCCTTAGAACTGTAGTACAGTTTCATATAATGTGTATATTTCAAAAAAGAGCATGATGTTTTCATTTGTTTGTATAAGAATTAACTTTTGCTGACCGTAAAGTTTTACTCAATGCAAACATCCCACAAACATGAAAGAAATGAGGCGCATTCTTAGAGGGGACTCAATCGTGCATACACGAGGTGCATGCACGATTGCGCGGGATCAACTGTGCATGAGGCGCAATCGTGCATCCAACACCGGCATCGCACACCGCGTTGGTGGCTGCTGTTGTTGGCCCAGTGGCGTGGCGTATAGCGCACTATTCTGGAGGTCCTGGATATGCCTGTCACTTTAGCTCTGCCAGCAGCTCATTGGGAAACAGCTGCGTCTACTCTACATAGTCTGCGTTTCGCAATTTAAAACACCTGTCCTGTGGCAGTTTATTTACACTGTTGGAGCACATTTCTCTCGTAGCTGCCAGAGGTCTTGTCTTTCCTGGAATTGTGTGCCTCTTTGGCGACCTGTCGAAGCCCAAGTCCTGTCCAGACAACACCAACTTCTTCTCAGCACGCGTTGGGGTGCCGGGATCCCTGGCCATGACTCATGAAGGGGGATATCCGCCGAGGACATTGTCTTTATTTGTCTATTATTTTGTTTGTCTCGACGCTGCCTGTTCAGGTTTCGCCCGCGTGGCTTCTTTACTATGGTTGTTCATCACTGCAAGCGAACTTAAGTCTAGTTTTTACGATGCATATTATCAATTTGGTGGGTGGTATCACGTAACAGTGTAACGCACCCCCCCCCCCCCGCTGCACCCTTGCTATTGCAGGTTTCAGGGCGCAACCTGCGATTAAACAGTGCTACCCCTGGTAGCCTGTGTTCTCGACTCTAGTAACTCGCGTGTAACTCGCGAATAACGTAATTAGCAAGCCCCTATCTGTAAACTTGTCGCACTGTGGGCGCCTTTTCGCCAGATTTGAAACTGCTTATTTTTTCGTGTGACAGCGTCAAACCTCAAAGTTGCAGGTACTACAAGAGCCGTGGAGAGCCCTTTAACATTGCTGAAGCCGGCGAACTTGCAAACGCCCCTGTTATCATTAATATTGACAACTCTGTTTTGTCCACGTTTTGAGGATGCCGCCGCGTTACTCACGCCGCGTTAGTATGAAAACAGTCAAATTCGCCATGAAGCCGTCTGAACTTCCTTTTGGCGTAACCAAGCCTGAAGTTCGACTGAAGATGTGCCTGAAAGCGATACGCTAGCGACATAAACAACTAGCTACATAACACATAGGTTTGAAACCGAAGGTGACCAATCAAACTGCTGCTGCCGCTTCCTTGGATGAAATTCTCCCACACTTCCCCTCATTGATCTTTGAGACTTCGAGCAACTCTGCAATGTTTATTCCTTCATCGGACCCTGAAAAAGGCCCTCAAAAATTTAAATTTTTCACTGGTGCTACAAACTGCGTTTCTTTGCAGGCGTATGGATGAAAAGAGACCATTGAATCCCAGTACGAGTAAATATGGGCTTACCCATGAAGTACTTGGACCTAAACATAAACTTTTGTACTCCAGTGAAATTAATTCTAAATTTTATTAGAAATTACATTTCAACTGTGTTACGGGCATAGAAAAGGCAGGATGATACTTTTCAAAGCATCGTGTCGATTCCGCAGCAGCTACAAGCCATTTTTTTTTTGAACAAAAGTATTTATATTGCTGTTACTTAACAGGGATCGCTGTTAGTAGTCCTCAAAATTACCCTTTCTCTACGCTTTTTTTTTTGCATACGCGTGGTAACACATATAATACTGAGTGTCCCTACCTGGGACACGCTGTTATTGTGCCTTACGTAACATAACACGTACTAAATTAACACACTCTCACAATAAACCCTTTGTTAACTTTATTCACAAAGGCAGTGCGACGCTTTGAGCAAGAGATTGTGAAAACCAGTGACGTCCTTTATGTGCAGATCAAAACTACCGCAGACTGAACAATATTGCATATCAGCAGCAAAAATGAGTTCAATCTTCTGGAATAGCTTAGAAATCTCATGTTAAATATGTCATATGTAAACTAACAACTAGATATGACGCAAAATACCGCAAGTCAGTATTATGGCATTATTGAACACTTATCAGTAGAGTAATTTTCAGATTAGGACCTTTCAAGTAGAAAACACGGACACAAAGTTGATAAATTATTCTGTTTCATGTTATGAAAAAACTGAAGATGTAAAAACCAGAAATTCCCACGCGTTGCATCATAAAATTGTATCAAGCAGTTGATTCACCACTCACTTACTACAAGCGAATTTCTGAAGTTAACTAATGTTTTACAATTGTGATATGGTTAGGAGGGTGACATGTAGTTTTGTACATCCGAGGGGTGGAATGTAACATGAGGTAAAGCCGAGGATAACTTAATTGCCAACCCGAGAGTTAACATAACTGCATGTCACACTCCTAAGTATATCATAATTAAAAAATTAAACGAATACTTACTTAAGTATGAAGTTTGATTTGGATTCTGTTATGGAAGTTCCATGAGGGAGTGGGAGACATGAGAGAGAGTGTCAAGTTTTCCGTAGTCATTCTTCAACGTTGATAAGCTCAAATGCCCAGGGAGTGGGAGACATACCGATCATGATAATAATTATCCGCCATTAGGGACGGGATTGCATCCTCACAGAGGGTGGGCATGTCTCCCACTCCCTCATGGAACTTCCATAACAGAATCCAAATCAAACTTCATACTTAAGTAAGTATTCGTTTAATTTTTTAATTCTATTATGGAAGTTCCTATTTCGGGAGTATCGCCATGAGACTTTAACGCATGCGAGATTATCAACACAATAGAAACATGCATAAACATTTCCAATTTTATTGGTATGAACACAATAGTGATGTCAATGTGTATACAAGAAAAAAGAACTCCATATTGTTCGCACTGTAAAATAAAGCCACAATACTGACTGTATGACAGCTAATACTGACAGACCAAAGATCAATTTCTTGGATACCCGGTGTCTAGCTATGTCTTACAACCCCTCCCCCCCTTTGTTTTGCCGCAGTTTGCAAGCAGGTTGCAAAGTTGTTTCCGGATATAACCGGCTTATTGTAAAACCTCGAAAAAGTAGTTGTATTTCTCCAGCCTGCTGATTTCATGATCGTTTTGATATCTACACACCTAGATGCTGCAGATGTAGACGCACCTCTCGTGCTATGGGCTTTGAAACGTTTAATATCTACACCACATATACATAACTCTGTCTTAATCCACGAAGCTATTGTAGCTCTCGAAACAGACCTGTGAGGTTTTCTATAGGAAATAAATAATTTGGATTCATTTCCCCTTAATCACTTAGTCCTACGTATATATTCCTCCAAATAATGTACAACACAAATTGACTTATCTAGAAACGCAAAAAACATTAGCGGTTCCTGGTGTTTAACAGGTTTTGAAGTTTTAAGTAGCTCAGTAAACAAAAATTGTAACTATAACTAAACCCTTGCTTATATAATAAATACAAGAAATCTAAAACAGTCCCTATATTGGTATTAAGGGAATCTTTATGCCGTCTCTCACAATAACTTTCCCATCGATAGAGATATGTCCTGTATTGTTCTCTTGTAGATTTCCTCCAGGAGTGCATGATAATTTTCCGAGTCTTACTTGAAATGAACGGGTTTTGTAAGTTGAACCTGATATCTGCGTTAGGAGGAATCTTGCTCTGATATTCTCGGTGTGAGCCGCCACTGGATTGTGTACCGCCTTTCCTTTCGAGAAAGAATATGGAAAAGCTATAAGCATGTTGATCAGTTTAGAGAACCAATATTCCCTGGACCAGAAAGGAACAACCAAAACCAAATCACATCTGTCCTGTTGCACCTTTTGCAAAACTCTTCCAATAATGGAAAAAGGCGGAAATGCATAAGCGTTTATACTATTCCAGTTAAGACTGAACGCGTCACAAATAGAGGCCATAGGATCGGGGTATCATGAAGCATATTTTTCCAATTTATTGTTGAGTCTTGAAGCAAAAAGATCGAAATTGATATTAGGGTACAATTTCCTGACTTTGGAAAATTGGGAGTCGATCAACGCCCATTCTGTGTTAGGAGTTAGTGTGCGAGACAATTTATCGGCTTCTATGTTCTTCACGCCTGGGATGAAGGAAGAAATTAGATGATTTTTCTCTGAATTGCCCATAACCAAATACTTTTTGAAATTTGATGACATTTTAGGATTTTTCCCCCTTGATTTTTCAAATAGGAAACAGTGGTTGAATTGTCGGAGCAAATTTTCAAGACCACTTTGTTCCTGTCCGAGCACAAGCTCAATAAGGAGTAATACACAGCCCACAATTCCTTCAGGTTAATATGAGAGTCAGTCTAATTGGAATTCCATTGGCCCCTGGTTTGTGAAACAATAGTTTTAGACTCCGGTAGCATTAGAACACCACCCCAACCAGAGTTGGACGCATCAGTTTTCAAAACAAAATCCGGATTTTTTACCGTTACGTCAACAAAAGAGTCATCAAGGTTGTTTAAAAACCATTGCAAATCGTCCCTGGCCACCTGAGATATTTGCATATATGCTTCAAAGTTTCCCCGATTGACCTTTAAGGCATGGGATTTTTCAATGTCTAACTGTCTATAAAAGAGTTTTGCATTCTGTACTCCAGGAAAAAGCGAAACCAATTTCCCTATAAGCTCTGTTATGTTTTGAATAGTGTGGTTTTCCTTTCCCAAACATTCAGTTATTAGTGCCTTAATTTTTATGATTTTTTCCTTTGTTGGCCTGACTGTCATGTTTATAGTATCTAAGATAAAGCCAAGATATGTTAGTATTTGAGTGGGCCAGAGAACTGACTTTTCATAGTTTACCAAATAACCCAGCATTCATACTATTTTCCACAGTCATAAGCACGTTTTCAAAACATTTATCAAAGGTGCTTTCAGTCAAGAAGCTATCATCTATATAGTATGAATTCTGAAAACCTCGTTCTCTTAAAAAAAACCAAATAAAGTTTTGGTAATTTTCGTAAAATCGCGAGGCCCTGACGAAAGACCGTTGGGTAAAACTCGGAATTGATATTTCTGGCCTTTGAAATAAAATCTAAGAAATTTCTGGTCACATTCCCGTATCGGTACGGAGTAATAAGCATCCGAAAAATCTACGGAAGCCATAAAAGCACCGTGAACCATAAGATCTATAGCCGTTTGCAGACTTCTCAACTTGAAATGTTTTGTTTCTACGTATTCGTTAAACGATTTCAGATTTAGAATGAGGCGAATGCCGTCATTTTTCTTGGGTCTTATGAAAATATTAGAAATAAACTCATCTTCTTCCGAGTTATCATCAATAGGGATAATAACACCCTTTTTGATCAATTTTTGTAATTCCAATTCTATCAGTTTTTCTTCCGTAGTATTGAATCTTATTTCCCTTGGAAGGAAATTTTGATGAACCTCATCCTTTAATACTATTATCAAACCAAACACCGAGTTTAAAACCCAAGGATCTTTCGTGAATGTATTCCAAACTTGTGCATGATTTTTCAATTGGCCCGCTTGGAAATTTAACTGGTTTCTTTTGCATATATCCTCAAGCGTTTTAAGAGTTGCGAAAGAATTTTCATACCTGTCTATCTTAGTGGAATGTTTTTGTTTTTGTTGGGCTTCTTCGGCCCTTGGTAGTTCTGTTGTTGGTTTGGATTTTGGTAGCTGGGTCGGTAGGATCCTCGGCCTCGTTTTGTGTGCGACCCCCTGCCCCTCTGGTACAAAAAAGACGTTGTCTTTTGGTTGTTTTGGAATGGTTGAAAGCGCTGGTCTTTTTTAATCGATGATACTATTTTGTGTGCTTCATCTGTGTCTTTCAAGACTGCAGCCAAATTGTCACCAAAAAGCTGTTTGTCATAAGTGCGCTTTGAGCAAAGAGGCCTGTACTTGGGATGTATATTATACTTTATTTGCTGCTTTCTTATAACAGTGATATCTGATGACGCTTTTGCAGCAAACTTTGTAGATGCAGATAGATGTTTGCAGAGAACGGATAATATTTCCGGCTTAATGTCTTTTTGATTTTGCAACAGAACATGTAGTGTTCTAAAATTAGCAACTGCGCTAGCACAAATATTCTGCTGAACGGCTTTAAGCCAAAAATCTCTCTGTTTCATGTATTCTGGAAGGTTACGGTAAATTTCAGCGTTCATGTCCTTGCCAGACAGTTTGTCTGTATTACCAGGTTCGGCGTATCTTTCTTTTAATGTTTTGATGTATTCAGAGTCACAGTCCTGGCTAAACCAGTTGTCCACTAACTCTCTTTTGATTTTAAATCAAGCGGAGGACCTTTCATGTCCTTCTGTACACCTTCGTTTAAAATCACATCCAAGTCAAAGTTGGATTGTTGCTCTGTTTGCTTTCTATCAGCATTCGGTAAAAAGGGGCAAGATGACATATCATGAATATTGTAATTCGTTTTCTCAGGCTCTTGGAACTGAGTATCCCTTGCAATGTAGGATATGTTTCCGAAGGAAAAGCAATCTCTAGAGTTATTATTTTTATCACGGTCTGGTCCCGTGGATTCCAGGATTTCCCCATCTTCAGCAGTAGCTGAGAAAGATTTTGAGAGAGTCTGAGGTACTCTGTTCAAATTTCCCGAGACAATAACGTCATTTGAATTTTTAACAAGAGATCTTTCAAGATCATCTCGTGAAATATATGATTCTTTGGGACTCTCGACAGATTTGTCTCTTAGATTATCACGAGTTCGTGATAATCTAAGTTTCTAACGATCGCGCTCGCGAGCGATGTTTCGACTTTTCTTGTGCTTTGTTTTACTGGTATCTCTCGAAAGAGATCGATCCCTTTTTCTTTTGCTTCTGTGCCGGGATCTTTCGCGTGATCTTCCACGACCAATGGTAATATACGCCAGACACTGGCTTAGGAAAATCAATATAGCCAGACACTGGCTTGTAAGTGTCAAAATTGCCAGACACTGGCTCGTTAAAACACAAAAGTAATAAACTAGCTAGACACTAGCCAAGAAAGCATGTAAAAAGTCAGACACTGACGAAAAGTCAAAACAAAATGAAGGGACACCCTCGTAGAGCGATAATAAGAGTTTGTAATTATACTATTTCTTTAAAAACGTCCTCCTTAGTTTTTTAGATATGTAAATCTGGACGTGGATGTTTATCTCCTTTTCTCCTCGTTTTTTAAACCGGAAGTAAACACTCAATGACTACGGAAAACTTGACACTCTCTCTCATGGCGATACTCCCGAAATAGGAACTTCCATAATAGAATTGTTTTGTTGAGTTTGTTATATTCAAAGGAACGTAAATTCACGAAATTGTGCGATGTTGTCAATCATCTAGTACTTCGCTGGTGCGACGCGCACTACGTCAGCGGCTTTCGTCATGCTTTTGAGTGCTTACGAACATCGCTAGAAAATACTCTTTGTATGTACTCTCTGTTCATGCATTGTAAACAATGTTTCTGCTTGTGAACCGATTGTTTTTGCGTTTTAATTTATTATTTTGTTGGAAAATTCAAAGCGAAGTTCAAAAAGAGCTTTGGAATTCTTAACGATTCGCAAATATTCTTAAGATGTGGGATGTTGAATCAAACCACACATTTTAGGTAAAAGAATGTTTATAGGTATATTTAGCAATATCTCACATTTTCTAAAAAAAATTTTATTGGTCTGACACGTACTTTCGACTCCATTTGCAATAAAAAATACTGGACGCCTTACTATGTAACAGCATACAATAGTATAACATAGAGGGTGATATGCAGTTTTGTTCACCCAAGGGGTTAATGTTCCATCCCGAGGGTTAACAAAACCTACAGCCTAAATTAAGGAATTTGTGTCATGTTGTCAATCATCCAGTACTACGCCATAGCTTTCGTCACCGCCTTGGGTACTTACGAACGGCTCTAGAAGATTCTTGAGGATGAGTTCACGTCACAGTCTTACACCCACCAATGAGAATTAACATTTTCATCACGTGATCAAAAAGTGCCAGTGCTTGCGTCGGGGCAAAACGCATATTTTCTCACCAAATATAACAGGGTGTTTTTCTTGTTCTGGGCCGATTGCATACATTTTGGCCTACTTGTCACATGCCAGGAAGTTAGTTATTTAAGTAGTTTTTACCGTTTAGAAAAATTTTATTACTTAACTTAAATATCGAAGAATTTGTATTGGTATAAAACAGTGCGATAAACTCCAAATATCGCTCATTATGCCCTCAGTTACCCACACTGCATTGCATGAAGATGTCCGCAAGAATACTCTCTGTGCCACTCATGCAGTTTAACTAATGTTTCGTGCTTATAAACCGGTTGTTTTCATTTTTAAAAAAGGTGTTTTTAAATCATTAACTGATTACATGGCTTGATAAGAAGTGTTTTTTTTTTTCATCTGGGTCTATTGTCAATTGCAAAATTGTTTTGTGAATATAGCAGTGACAGTGTCTAGCTACCATCCTATATTAAGAGCAAGAAGAACACTTCGCAAAAGACATCCCTTTTGGACACAATAAATAAAAGAATCTTACAAGTAAGACCACCTAGGAAAAGGGACCATTTGGTGTCCTATTTCCAATGCGACAATGCACTTACATATTCTGAAGCTCAGGCAGGTGTTGGAAGGCGAGGTCGAGATGGACTTGAAGTGAGGTCTCAAGCCTGGAAAAATACTTCCTCCATTCTGGTGATAACCCACACGCAGCGTGAAAGCTTGAACCCAAAGCCCGCTGCACTCCTGTTCAATGACATTTTAAAGCATATTATAAATCACATTAAACATATCTGCTTTGAAGATAAAAGGATAACTAACACACATAAAGTTTAAAAGACTTGAGATTTTTCTTAAAACTCATTGATACATCCAGAGATAAATCGTACATCGACAGTACGTCTTGCAATAATACGCATCACTAAGACAAATACACTTGCACGACTTACGCTGCCCTGTGTCCAAGTTTGTCACCTGTTATGGCGCCATTTCACCCATTTGAGAAACCCAAGGAACTGTATAACGCATGCATCTATGTGTATGACCTATAAACAACTCTGAAAGTTTTTGTCATGCAAATGACAGGTTTTAGTTGTCTTATAATAACCATATTCATGACCTAACCTGCAGCATCTGCTGTTTGGTGTAGCGAGGAGAAAGCCACAACGGTGTGCCAGAGTTCGGAGTCAGGTGGCACGTCTATTGATGATGTCACTCCTCTCAGCATCCCTTGCGTGAGATTTGTATAAAACCACAAGTTTTGGTCTATACCCATTGTAGTGGACTTCACCTGAAAGCGGATTCTCAAGGAACCTAAAGCACTTATCACGAAGATGCAGTTGTTGGTTAGGGTCATTCTCTACGGTCTACAGTTTTATTTGGAATTGTATCAACCAGTAAAGGTCAGCAACATCCAGGGCAAACCATATTTGGTCTTGATGTGAAAGTAACGCTGACATAGAATGTTACTTATGTTTTTTTCTGCAACTTGCAATAAAATCATGTCCCTGCAATTGCAGCAATTTCTGGGGTAAGACCATCCCCACAACTGGGACCACATCGCAAATAAATCCACTTTTATTAGAGTACTGTTCTAATTACCTGCCAGTATGAAGTATCATACAAATCCAAGGGAACACTTGAGTTAATTGCTCATGATTGGAATACACAGTGCAATTACTTTTTCAGAAAAGACCAACTCTTAATATCGGTGCTAACATCATCGTATAATAAGACAGAATTTTACTTTACTTAAAGAACAAAGTCACTGTACCTAGACCTGATATGTAATTTTGTATCCGAGACTTAATGATAACAAAATGACATAAGACTAACACAGGAGTCTAAAACAGGACTATGACATTAAAGTAGGACCTCTCGATAATGCCATCTCTCAATTAAGACAATCCCGACTGAACATCGCCTTCGATGATCCCGTTTTTTGACATGTGCCCGTCATAGAATCGTTCCTAAAATAAGACAACTCCTTAATTAGCTTATCCGAATATTGGTCTTAATTCACAAGTTTGTCCTTGTAGTTTTAAGGCAAATCATCTGTGATGGAAATTAGATGGGAGTGCACTGCCACGTTGCACTTTTACGGAAGGCTCAGCTGGGATTTTACTTTGTCAACGAAAAATTTAGTAAGTCACATTTTACTTGAGCTGAAATGACAATTACACATGTCGTGACTTTCCTTCTGTATTCAGTGCTTACAGGACTAGTGCGTAAAGCAAATGGTATCGGAGGGTGGGGGTATTTAAACATTGGTAATCCTGTTGTGCTGACCTTGAAATGCTCCATGGCTGCGTGACAAACAGATAGACAGAAAGACGCAGTCGGACGGATTCACAGACATGTATACAGAGACTGACAGACAATTCAGAAAAACCAGTTAACAGAGACGCATGTAGAATGAACCCCCCCCCCCCGGATTATATCCTAACCTGGTGCCGATGAAAGCCAACATGAGATTTAAATGCACCAGCATCATGTAGGTTCTTGTTTCCAGCAACTTCAAAAGACAGCCAGCGCTCTATCGCCTGAATGGCTTCATCCACTTCTTTTCTTATTGTCTCCATGGCATTCTCAGACTAGGTAAAAACATTGTACAGAATCCCGTGGTAAGACCACTCTGAAAAAAGCTAAACAAACATTTTTAATTTTTTTTTCTATTATTACTTTTACAAAAGCCTTTGAGCGTCTGTATAACAGTACTTCATTTAATGAAGCAAATCAAAAGGACCAAATGGATATTTACAGCTGAGTCTCTTGCGCTGAGGTACATGGTCGTGATCCCTCTTTCTTTTTGTAGGCCTTTCACCAGCTGTATAATTTGCAGGTCTTCCTGAATGCCGTTCATTGAACTAATGGCTTCCTGTATATGACAAGGAGGGATAACAGGTCACTTACCACCATAATGTTTAACGTGAAAATAGACATTTAACCAATTCATGTGTTTCTTCTCAGGTCATCTGCTGTTTAATCGACCAGTCATTATTTTCTTCACATATGTGTGCTTCTGAATTTTTATGTAAAAATAGACTGATATTTTGATATGAAAAATTAATTTTTGAGACTGGTCTTTGCATACAAAATCTTTCTTTTAATTTTTCACTGTAGAAAAATGATTCAGAAGTAATTTTTGAGATCAAAAATCATTTGCAGCTTTCAAAATATAAATTAAGTTTCATTCCGAAATAATGATATCTTAAATAAATTCTTGATATCATTCAAAGGAAAATAGATTATTGAGCTCAAAATTTAGATTTTGTTATGAAATATTTAATTTTGGCTATAAGGAATTGAATTTTTTAATTCTAAAAATCAATTTTAGATATCATTAAATTATCTTGATATCAGTAAATATTTCATGATATTTCTAAATATTTGTTAATATCGAGAATTATTTTGTGAGACCAAGAACTTATTTAGGGACACAAAAAATATAATTAGAGATAACAAAAATTAATTCTTGACATAAAAAATCAGTTTTTGAGATCCTAAATTAATTCTTGATATCAATAATTGTGAAAATGTGAAATGTGAAAAGGCATTCCATAATCCTGTTAGCTGTTGGATACGAGTTATCTGTCCTTCCTGAATTTCTTCACTTTTAAACATGGGCCTTTGGAGTTTGGTGTTTTTATTTTTTAGACGAGGTGCCGGGGGTGATCCCTTGGTGTGTGGGGGTGCTGGGGGTACCGGGAGCAGAGTAAAATACTAACTGCAAATAAAGTTTTTGCATTTTTTGTACGCAGAGTCTAATTAATATTTAAAACAAATAAACATAAGTCCGGCCACTGGTAGAATACTCAGTTTTCAGTTTATGATGGCTGCAATTCAATAATTTTCCTCTGATGCAATTGATCATTCAGTTCATTTAAGCTTAAAAAAATATCATGTGGTAGAATGAATTGAGTTTGGAAAACTGAGAGGCGAAACACCGATGGAGGATGGGAAAGAGGGGGTGATTGTTTCAGCCACTTCTTAAGCAGGATCACTTTTAAATAGTCCCGTTCTCGTTGTCTTCAGTTCTAGGATCAACCCGAAATCGGACTACTTTAGTTCAGTGGTGCTTTACGCGGTTACGCTTTGTGTCCTGTTACAAAAGAATTAAACTTACCCTGTATACGCTTACAGAAGCATAGAACGAATTCAGCGCCATTGCCAACAAAGCAGCTGTGGGTACGAGCACTGCAGCTATGAGTTTTATGGTCTGGTGCGTACGACTGGAATTGGAAGAGGCGGCGATCAGTTCTCGATCTTCACCGGGTACGTCTTCGCCGATTTCCTGCAGTATATCTCTGGCGTGTATCCGATGACCACTGTGGCATACTTTACAGCAACCCGAAGGGAAAGTGTATGGCCACCGTAAGAACTGGCAGCAGTTTCGCTGCGTTTTGGTTGAAACGTTTGTTTGTGTGTTATCATAATTTATATTCTTGTTTTCTCTTTCTCCATTGGTGCTCATTTCGCTTCTGTGTTTTAAGTAACGACTTCTTTTATTTATCCTCTACTTGTTAAATATTTTTTTGCTTCAAATAAACCAGTAGTTTTGTTGTTGTTGTTGTTGTTGTTGTTGTTGTTGATGATGATGGTAGTGATAATAAAAATCACTCAAATATTATTTTTTTGGCACAAAACTGAATTTGCAAACATCATGTTTAACTGTGTTTAATATATGTAAAAACTAAATTATAAATTGTTAATTGCGAAAATTCAGTTTTAAAAGACATAAATTTATTTGCGTTTCCTTGATCATTCAATGTGCATACCGATCTTTCGAAATCATTCGTAATTAACCAGTCAAAAAGCCGGTATTACCCCTCGCACAATGAAGATAACATTATCCTATTTCGTTGGCATTATCGTTATCGTAATTTGATAACATAATTCATTTTGACAATATCCATCTATTTGTATTATTATATTTATTTCAATTATGCTCTATAGCTCAATTTTATTGCATTTGTAACAAAACACAGATTTCATTATATTCTTCAGATCTTCAGGTTAATTTCTCAACTAAATTTCTTTGTCAGCATTGCTGTCAGCTATGCTCAATTCCATTATTTCAATTTTTATGCTGAAGAGAAATTTCAGTTCTTTTCTTTCTTTTGCTTGTCATGCTTTCATGTCTTTAATTGCAATTGATACCTTTGGGAAAAAACAGCGGTGTTTTACACACCCCAAAGGTGATCTCGTCATCAACTCCATTAAGAAGCTCATAGCGTCACGTTATTGTTCTCTTTACATCACCCTGTCGTCCCCAGTTAGGGAGCATGTACTCAGACTTCATGGAACAAGACCACAATTACTTCCAGCTTCATTGCCCAGCAACAGAAAGGCTGTCAGTATGGCAGCTATACATTTTTCAATTATGTTCTGCATGAATGTTCCGGGCAGTCAGTAATAAACTTCTGGCATGCTTATGTTTCCAAAGGGTTATACTAGAGATGTGCTTAAAATCTTTGCAACCACTTGTGTTGTTTTTGGGAAATAGGACATCAAAATTCAGTAATTCATCCATGTGATCGAGCTATTTCTAGACTCCATGGGTGGTCCTATTTGATGCGAAATAGCAAAAAATCCACTTGGTCGACCCCAAATATTTTGGTATTTGTTGCCTTCTTAAGGGTTACTTCGAAGGATTTAATAAAGACTGTTTTCCCAGCAATGTCATGGAAGAAGCCAGATTTTGAATTTCTATAAGGAAACATATAAATAAATTAATTATGGTCTACGGCGGCATGTTAATGATTCGAGATGTGTGTCCCCTAAATTCTGGGGTTAAAATGCCCACTTGGGACTTAGAAAATCGGTCTGATTAATGATCTCTGGGTTGGTCTTAATTGTGATTTTCTTGGCCAATTGAATCCCATGTTTTAATTTCGGTTCTGTTGAAAAGTGGTCCCGATAGCGGGGTTCCCCTGTAATCTTAACCTGCAGAAATGTGCAATTGTGTGTTAATTAGGCTGTGGCAAATACCTGAGGCTTCACGCGTCTTTATATTAAGAAGCACCGCTGCTGTCAAGAGCTGTGAATGTTTTCCATTAGGAACCTATACACCATCATTTCCTGAACGTTACGCACATGGTAGTATGTTATCTAGGTATTTTATCGAAAAAGAAACCCAAGACATTATGTCTAAATTTATATTTTCTTAATAAGCTGTCTTTCAACAAAATTGCGTGGGTTCGCCAGTGTAGCTCTAGAGTGGTATACATACCAGATTGCCACCGACCACTTTGCCAATTTCCATTTTGCCTCCACACCCCACCATTTTGACACAACGTTGAATAGACGTTCGGAGAGCAATGTTGTTTAGACGTTGCTTTTGGTCGTAACATCGGAAAATCGTTGTACAGACCTCGGACTCACAACCAAAAAAATAACCTTGTATTATCGCTCAGTTAATAGCTTCACAATTCTTATTGAGGGTCGTGAGAAATGGGGGGGCGGGATTCTTATTCAAAGATTAAGTAACAAAACTGTTTTCTAGAGAGTCGAACTGGCGAAAATATTTCTTAGAAAAGCTTCAGAATATCCAAAAAAAAAAAACAACAACAACAACTATGGCTTGTCTGCAGAGGAAAAGCGAAATCAAAATCAGGTTGAAAAGTTTTTTAATTTCTAATCGAAATGAGAAAGTGATTTTAAACTGTTGTTTTTAGCCAAGTATTTGATATTTCGCCTTTGAGAAATAGCTTCCCGTTCTGGAATGGTTTTATCCCTGGTTTCTTGTTCCTTTGAATTACTTGTCGTTTTCAGATGGGCATTTCAACGATACTTACCAACTTCTAACACTAATATTGTGCTTACTTAAACCAAAAACAAACCTCAGTGTAGCCATAACTTTTAAAATTGTACCCTAAAAGATTACGGTTTCGAACTAAAATTATCATTGGGATGTGGTCGTTTCGGGGACATCCCACTTGTTAGGAGGTTCATTAGTTAGAAAGTTCACTGGTTAGAAAGTTCATTAGTTAGAAGGTCCACTGGCTAGAAGTCCCAGTTGTCGGAAGATCAACCATACACAACCAACTAAATTTTTCACTACTTACTTTTATTATTTATACATTCCATAAAAATCTCATATGTCAACAATAAACGCTTTATGTGACAGGATCGAGACTGAAGGAAGGTACTGGCGGGTGGGTTGGTACCCTAGTACAGTCTACGCAAAACGACTACACGAACTGTCTCACGAAGGAAGGTACTGATGGGGGGGGGGGGGGGGGGGGAGTACCCTAGCACAGTCTACGCAGAACGACTACTGTCTATTCGCCTGCACGAACTCTCTCACAACGTGCAATATTGCGTCCCAGTATTCCTGTACGTTGCCGTCTCCTCGCTGATACTGCCTCTTCAGGCGTTTGATCCTGTTTTCAAGCAGGGGCCACTTGCACCGTTTCAGAGGCGGCGCCTGGCCATTTCGGGCACCTGCTATGGTAACTTCCGACCTGTGCAATTGTTTCTCCAGCATCGCCAATGAATTTTTAACACTTGACAAGCCTTTGGCTTTCAAGAGTTATATGAATTTGTGCGAGCAAAATTCGTCCTTTTTTTTTTTTTTTCTTCTTGACACTTTTTCCGATTTTTTGTGTCTTCTTCTTCTCTGACACTATGGGCCCTACGACCATGAAACTTGGGACTTATGAAGAGCTTGATCTGAACATGTGCATGTCACTTTTTATTTTCGTCTTTGATTTCGTTTTCTTTGTTAAAACGCCATGTGAAAAGAGTGTATTTTTTGCAAGTTAATGCGTAGCATTTAAGCCACATCACACACAGTTGCTCAGTGAGCTTTGTGCGAGCTCTCACTGTGTATGCTAGATCAGTCAATAAAACCTTAAGTCAACAGAAACTAAACACTACTCGGCTTATAAGACGTATTCAAGCTGTGTTGTTTGCAATATATTATTCAAGAAATAACTCATTGAAGCCAGTATTTTTGCGTTTTAATTTTTGTCAAGTGTTTAACATTTCGCTAGCGGAATGAGCTTCTAGTTGTTTTTGTAACTGTGTGTGTGTTTTTTTTTTTTTTTTTTTTTTTTTTTTTTTTTTTTTTTTATTGTTGAGTATTTAAAGTTATTATGGATCAATAACTTGCGGTTTTTTGAAATCCACTATTTAATTGCGCCATATCTTTTTATCATTTTTCAAATAAGTATATACGAAACAGCGATCATACTTACCCATGCATTTTCCGCCCCTTATATATATATATGGACGAGAGTTTGCATTCCCATTCACGTGGGGATTAGCGACTGTTCGACTGCGGTGGCTACGGCGACACTTTTAGACACCCATGCCTCTGATGGTTTTTTCTTTTGATTTTCAGTAAACAGTCTTTGATTAGAAAGAAGTTGAACAAATTTACCTTCTAACTATTGGGACCTCCAACTAGTGGACCTTCTAACTATCGAACCTTCTCACTAATGAACCTTCTAACCAGTGAATCTTCTGACGAGTGGGATGCAGCCGTGCGTGTCTCTGTGTGATTCGCCATTTAAATCAACATTGGCAGGAGAAAAGACAGGCATTGTGCAGAAATTGATAAATATTATATTTTTTGTAAAACAGTTAATAGTTTAGGATCGCGATTTTGCGTGGCGTCATAAAATGACTCTGAAGGAACTAATGTTTGAAAATGTTCATCAATTTTCACTATTCCTTTTTTTCACATTTGTAGACAGAGGGAACCTTTGATAACACACTATGTTTGCTGTGTATTCTTATTATGCAATGCCCTTCTGCCTGGGTAGAGACGGTATGTCTCAACCTGCATGACCCCCAGCCGACTCGATCTTGCATTCTACTTTTCCCGGTGTCTTCTTCAAGATGTTGACAATATGCTCTTGCACAACGACCTGTACGTCGTTTCCCATGGGTTGGAGTCAGCAGTGCTAAACTGGAAGCCGCCTATTTTTGCTGCCGTTTTCAGTGACCCTCAAGCTTCAATCTTCTACCTCTGATTTTATTTGTCAACTTCTTTAGCTCACACACACAGTTCTTTATTGGTGACAAAGCACTCCATTAAACAAACCATTAAACCATTAGACAAAAGCATCATTAGTTACACACTCTCTGTGGATTTAAACTGTCAAAAGATGTTTATTTTTTCCTGAACTGGGATAGCACCGAACCTGGCAAGTAATTTTTAAAGCTTGAGATTATAATGATTGCGCTTTCTCTTTGCGCTTATTCTTCTAGGAACCCCTTCTGTAATTACTAATACAAAGGGGTTGATGAGGATGAAAGTACAAACAAAAGGCACAGGAGAGTGAATGTGCCATCGCCATGGGTAGAGAAAATCTTCATAACAAGGCATTGGCAATTTTTAATGTTTATTTGATTCCTTGATATAGTGTCTGGGGTCTTGTTTGTCGGCAACTGCAGGAGTGGTTAATGACCATGCTGAGTGATGGAATTGGAGTGAATAATTGCAAGTCATCCTGCATTTGCGTTGTATCTACACTGTTATATTTCAATAAAGTGTTTGTGTCTCAATAGTTACAATGTGTAGTGGTAATCTGTACTGACAATGGGAGGTATTTTAAGTCATACTACAAAGAAAATTGAAACCCTCTGGATCGACATCGACAATAATTAGCATATACCGACTTATTCTTAATCTACCTGAAATATATCTGACAAATAAAAAATGTTGACAGTGAGGTCAACAATTAACTGGTCAATAATATCTTTATGTTGACTCGTAATATGCCAATATGTACTTTGTTATATGACTTAACTGGTGTTCTAGTTACAAATTAGACCGAAATTCGCACAGCGAATTAGACCCCACTTGGAATGAGAACTTAAAACGGAAGTTAGATGATATTGCTATTTGTTGACAATTTTCAAATGTCTGAATGTAGAACATCCTCCTAAATACTACCAACTATAGCTCGCAAAAATTGACGTCATAGGTATCATTTTGTCGTGTTAAAAAAATTCCTTGCTTAAAAGCAGTCTCATAATGTATTTTGTGCGGAAGCGCTAGGTTCAATAGTTTTCGAGTTATTGAGCTTTAAAACATAAATGACGCCATAACTCGCAAATGATGACGTCATAAGGTACAACTTTGATGTGCAAAATTCCTTGCTTAAAAATAGTCTCATAATGTATTTTGGGCGGAAGCGCTAGGCTCAATAGTTTTCGAGTTATTGAGCTTTAAAGCATAAATAACGTCATAACTCGCAAATGATGACGTCATAGGTACAACTTTGACATGGCAAAAAAAAATTCCTTGCTAAAAAGTAGTCTGATAATGTATTCGTTCCCAAGCGCCAGGTTCATTAGTTTTCGAGTTATTGAGCTTTAAAACATAAATGACGTCATAACTCGGAAATGATGACTCGAAAGTGACCTTGAGGTCAAGGTCACCGGAAATTTTACTTTACGTAACGTCGTATAGGAGGTGGATTTCAAAAATGGGGTCAAAATTGCTCTATCTCTTACCGTTTCTGAGATAAATCATTGTTTTTCTTAAATAACGTTTTTCGCGATTTGATCTTGGCCATCAAGGTCAAGGTCAAAACTTTTTAACCGATACGTCAGATCAAATCGTCCTTTATAGGTATATATGTGCCAAGTTTGGCTTTTCTAGCTTCAACGGTCTTGCTGTAGATGTCTGGAAACCGATTGACCTTTTTCGCGATTTGGTCAAAAATTTTTATCAGGTGCACCACTTCAGATGACCCTCCATACATGTGCCAAGTTTGGTTGGTCTAGCTTCAGCGGTCTTGGAGGAGATGTCTGGAAACTGATTTGGCGGAAGAAGAAAAAAAATTTAAAAAGCGAGGAAAAAAATAGGTAAAGAATTCGAGGCAACCTATTTGGTATTTTCAGCGCCAAGTGGAAATTACTATTTGCTATAGATTTTTGGTTTCTGGTCAATGTTGAAAAAATATTGACCTGTAAAAAGAAGTCGTGTAAAAGTACTTATTTTTTGTAAGAAAAGACACCATAAACAAGTTTCGTTTGCCAGCATAAAATGATGCCCTTGCGTAAGGGTAATCTAATAAAATTTAATATCACATGCATTAACCGCAGAATTTAACTGAAAAAGTATGGCATTTATATCTAACAATTCCGATTTGTTTCTTTTATTTATTTTTTTCTTGCCATAGCAAAGCATTTTAAAACTGAATTTAATTACACTTGCAAAGAAAAAAAGTTTGATATCGAATGGAAATACCAAACATTTATACTCCTAAACCATCTTTAGGAAATTAAGTAAATACAAAAGTGCTAAGATAAAGTACTTGTACGCTATAACAAGAAATTCCAGGGACATTGTGACCAGCCGAGATCTAGTGAATCAAGTATAAGTAGGCCTGTATGGTCGCTAAAAAGTGGTAGTCGTAATGCAAAACCCCCTTTATTGAAAATTCGTTAAAAACATATTAAAAGAATCCGGTCAAAATTGTGGGAGAAGAAGTATTTTGAAAATTTATTACTAAATATTTCGAAATGCTCTCCCACCCCCTTTGCATTCAGCCAATTTTTGGCCGATCGCCAGAAAAGTAACTTTTCAGAAGAGGACCGTCTGTTTAGCATTTATAAAAATTTCAAGATATTCCGATCAAAATCATAGTAGAATAAGGGCTTTGAACACTTGCTATCGAAAAATGCCCCCCCCCCCCAAGTTGGCTAATTTTCGGTGGATCGCCAAAAAAGAAATTTTTCAAGAGAGGACCGCCTAGGAACATCAATGCAAATTTGAAAGCAATCTGATCAAGCTTGTGGGAGACAAAGCATTTTGAAAACTAAAAATTAATCAATTATAAATGACTCCCCCCCCCCTATTTGGCCAATTTTTGGCGGATGCTAAAAAACAATAATTTTTCAAGACAGGACCGCCTATTGAACATTTATGAAGACTTTAAGGCAATCCGATCAGAATTGTAGAAGAAAAATGTTAGATTTTTGGCCAATTCTGGTGGATCACCAAAAATTTCAAGAGAAGCCTACCCAGCAAACATTCGTACAAAATTTGAAAGGATTGCAATCCAGATCGTAGGAGTAGAAGCATTTTGAATATTGGCTCCCAAAAATATTAACAATGCCCCCATTTAATCAATTATCTTTCGGATCGCCAAAAAGTAGTTTTCAAAGAAGAAAGCCTACTGAACATTTATACAAAATTGGAAGCTAATCTGATTGTGGAAGGAGAAGCATTTTTAAAATTGGCCATTAAAATGTTTGAATGCCCCCCCCCGCATCCCCCAGCCCAACTTGGCTAATTTTTGGTGAATCGCCAAAAAAGTAATTTTTAAGAGAGAAACGTCTAGGAAAATAGAAAATATAAAGAAATCCTATCCAAATTGTGGGAGAAGAAGCATTTTGAAAATTGGCCATCCAAAAACTAAAAATGCTCTATCCCCCATCAGGTCAATTTTTGGTGGATCGCCAAAAAAGTAATTTTTCAGAAGAGGTCTTCCTAGCGAACGCATTTGCAAAATTTGAAGACAATCCGATCAAAATTGTGAGAGAAAAAGCATTTTGAAAATTGGAAACTACAAGATTTTGAATGGCCTCCATTTGGCCACTTTATGGCGGATTGCCAAAAAAATTGCAAGGGAGCCTTGCCTGGAGAACATTCGCAAAAAACTGGAAGCAATCCGATCAAAACTGATCAAAGCATACAGACGACGGATACCCCTTCTACTGGGGTGATAAGACCAGTCCGACTAAGTCGGCTGGTCTAAACATTCGGGTTAGTGACAATGACACAAAGTTCAGCATAGGCACAAAAAGCCGAATAATCCAAAGCCAAACCTAGAACTGTATTTCGCTAGCGAAATGTTAAACACTTGACAAAAATTAAAAATGCAAAAATACTTCCTTCAAAGTGTTATTTCTTGAATAATATAAAGTATTTTACAATATGCATACAGTGTGTTATACAACTATGTTCAGAGCTTATGGCACAGTATGTATGCGGCTTATAATATTCTAAAAAAATCGGACCACTGTTAAGAAAAAAACTCCATAGGTTGATAACTTAATACCAGCTAAATATATTAGCAAACATCACAGCTTGAATACGTCTTGTAAGCTGAGTAGTGTTTGGATTTTGTTGACTTAAGGTTTGATTGACTGATCAGGCCATACGCTGTGTTATCTGTTTATGCAGTGAGAGCTCGCACCAAGCTAAACAAATGTGTGGTGTTCTGTGCTACACGTTAAATGCACTGCATTTACTTGCAAACATACACTCTTTTCACATGGCGTTTTAACAAAGAAAACGACATCGAAGACGAAAATAAAAAGTGACATGCACACATTTAGATCAAGCTCTTCATAAGTCCCAAGTTTCATGGTCCTAGGGCCCATAGTGTCAGAGAAGAAGAAGACACAAAAAATCGGAAAAACTGTCGAGAAGAAAAAAAGGACGAACGGTTGCTCGCACAAATTCATAAGTCAAAGGCTTGTCAAGTGTTAATTAGTTTGCAACAGTGTGTGAATACAGGTGATAACAACATCTGAATGCAACTGTGCACGAGTACTTTAGAGCATCACAACTGTTATGTGGTTATATACAAGGGTGCTTCATTACAGATTGTCCTTTGGGGAAGACTAACTTACACAAAACTACAAACATTCTTACGAAGGCAGTTTACATTTAAGAAAATCACACCCCCTTTCCCGCTGTGAAAAAGGTTATCTGCTAAATGGAGGTCAAGTAATGCTAATTCTACTAGGCTTTTTAGTTCATTTTAGGAATAAAGCTGACAAGACGGCCTTGTAAAACAATAGAATAATGGTGAAACTGGCAGTAAAACGTGAGAACTCTCTTTAAAGGTAGTGGAAACAAACAAGAATATTTGAACGCAACATTAAGCTTCTTGTTACGCGCCTAATCGTTATTGATTTATGCAAACTATTTCTCTGTTTTACTTTTGTTTAAAAACTATGGTTTATATACTGCATTATATTCTGTAATGGATACTTGGTCAGCTGACAGCAACAAAGTGATGCATTTTGTGGGAAACATCCACACACTTCAGTTAAACGGTAGTATCCCTAAAAATATATCACAGCTGTATAAGGCTCTTGGCTGCTGAAAATATTAATGTTGCATTCTGAAAAGTTAATTGTCTGATTTCGCTATCGATAACTAAATTAAACTTTGCGATACCAAAAAATGTATAATAAAGCTAAACCTATAATATTATGAAATAAAAACAAAACTTGAATAGTTTGTGTGCAAGATTTTCACCAATAAATGTGTTTTGAAGGTGTTTGCTCACGTGTGAGTGTGGCTCCACAATCAAATTCATGCTGCATTTATTTTAAAAAATTAACTAATTCAGCAGTAAATGAACACAAATTTTTGTGGCAGAATAAATGAGATTAATTCTCAGCCTTGCTACTAATATTCAAAGATTCAGTTTTCTTTCTTTTGATTGGGGCTATAAATATGAGTCTACATTTGTTTATTTACATTTTTATTGCAATGTCAGGATTTTCGTTTCGGATGATTAAAATACCTCTACTGATTTAAATGAAATAGGTCTGCCTTTATCTAGGGATAGATCATTGAGTTGGATGCTTTGTATTTGATTCGGGCACGCATAGAAGGCCTGTAAACAAGTAGAGAAGCGAAGTGGTCATTGGTATTTGATACCTTTATTATAAAAGAAAAAGCTTCTGGCTTGCTTGTGTATGTTTCTTTGGTTTTCATTTGTTATCTTTATTTCTTATTGTCCTCGAGGTTTTCCTCGTATTTTATATTATATTTGATTCATATAATTATCTCCACCAATAACCAGTTGCATGCAACAGTATGCGTTGTTAGGTAACATATAAGATTCGAACTGCCCTCAGTGACATCAACCGTAGTGAAATATGTGTCCGCCTTCCGCGTTGATATCAACCGATACGAGTTTGATACATACACTTTGACACGTTGACATCGACTGACACGATTTCAAAGTACAAAGAAAAACGCGTTGAAATCAACTGGTACGATTCCGAAGTAGCAAGCAAAACGTTGAAATCAACTGATTTTTTTAGGAAAACCGTCATGTTTTTATGTTTCACATAAAGAAATTTGAAGACAATAGGATGTAAACATTAAAAGATGACATTGATATTCCAAGCAAATAAGGCTTATGTAACAAGTACATAAATGGTTATAAGGATTTATGAATTATCTGATGCAAACAATTTCCTTTCTGTCAATAGATTATTTTCGGTGCGATACAAATAATTTTACAAATGTCACATAATAACCGAGATTAGTGTTTCAGAATGACTAATTAAATAATTAACAACAATAACAATGCAATTAGAATGCGATTTCTAACAAAGGATTATTTCTTCGGATTGGGAGATTAGCTAATTCAGATAAAGTACATTTTTGCTAGACTTGAAGTTTTGTCCAGACTTATTTTATAATCAGTGTCCGAACCCAATAAAAAGCATAACCATCCCCGCGAACTATTGCTATTTTAACACAAACACACATAATCATGCCTTCGATAGCCACAGCGAGCACAAATGAACTCTTTTTTGGCACTCATAGACTCCCATGTTCAGTGACACAGCGTGTGTGTTACATAGCAGCTTTCGTCATGCAAAACAAAAAGAGGAATCGTCACCTATGACGTTCGAGTGATCGTGGTGGGCGAAGTTTCGCACGTAGTTAGATAACGCAAAATTTACATGTAATTTCTTTGCACAGGAGTACAGTGTCACTGAAGTGCGACTTAAATTATATTTTAAAATATCTGCACTTTCTGTTTACTGCTGAAATTATATTTAGGGGAAAGATTGTAGCATTAATGTAACTTAGAAGCTTCAAGATCTCACAAACCGCGCTCAAGATTCCACGCTATAATTTTCATTTATTTGTGCGCGCACGTGTGTGTGTGCATGTGTGGGTGTGTGTGTGTGTGTGATTTTTTAGACATTTTACTTTTACTTTATATATTGTTACATCTCCAGCTTAATTTCAGCCCAAATAGCGAAATCGGCCTTGCTATAGTTAGCAACCTCATTCATTATGTATGTGTTGCATTAATATTTGTGCGACGCGGATGAGATTAATAATCTAAACAAAAGAGCAACAAATAAACCCTCTAACAGCCATGTGATTTGATGTTCCATCGATTTTGCCTTGAGGCTCGAAAGAGTGTTGCTGAAAATCTACAGGCATGGCAATTAATTTGGAATCAGTCGGTTCAATTCATCCATACTTGGTCAAAAGTTATTTTTTCGTGTGAAACTTTGCTTCTATACAGAACAACCATTTTTCAACATTCCATAACAATTTTATTGAATTCTAATGGTTTCGTGCACAATAGCAAGCCAAACAATGACCTAGGGGTACCATTACAAATCTTGCAAAATTTGATTTAGGGACAATGTGTGAAAATCAAACAAAAACAATGCCCGTTCAATATTGTTTGGACATTGTTCGTTGAAACTTCGTGACCAGTTTCGACACAGCAGACTGCGATACACCCAGGTGCTGAGCTACTGTCTTTTGAGAAAGTCCAGTTTGAGTTTGACCAACGATGAGTGCTCTGGTAAACGGTGAAGTCAACGCGCGGTTTTGGCGATTCATTTGATTTCAAAATAAATTTTTGCAATTTTTTTGTAACAATAAAGAATCGGTTGCAAAAGAGACCAACCATAATGTGCAAAACAATGTCCAAACAATATTGAACGGTCAATATCTGTTAGTTGGCTGCTTTTTTACCAAGAGAAAATATACTAAATGTTCAAAATAATGTTTATTCTGAGGGAATATTTGGTTGCCCGGACACTGCTGTAATGGATATTTTAATGAATCGGTACTAAAACTTTATTAATTTTAGAAGCAAATTATAAACAAAGAACTAAAAATTTATGGAAGCTTTGGAAGTCGAATTATATTTGAATAAAAAGTTCATTTAAAATGTCTTACGTTTAGTTTAGATAATACCCCCCCCCCCGCCCCACGATTTGTCCATGCACTGGTTATACAAATGCTATTGCTAACTGTATATCCAAATAAAACAACAACCGGTAGTCCTCATTGCTACATAAATAATCAATGCAATATCTCTAATTGCATCAAGGCATAAGTGGAAATTTTTAGGCTTGATTAATGCCTGTCATAAGTGACATGACATTTACTGTTTTGAGCATTTAGTCTTTGACTTTTGAGCTTTTTACCTTAAAAGGAAATATAAATGTCACTTACTGGAAAAATGATGCATTATATTTTTAGTAACAACGTTATTTCACAATTGTTAGTTGTGTTTCTTGTGACGTCAGAATACAGAACTGTTGTAAAGTCGCAACTAACTGAAGATGAAATTCAGATATTTATCGATAATGGAGTAAGCATTTCTAATTTCGATGACAACCATTGGCTATTTGAACACAACGGTAAGCAAGACAACAAAAGGTGAGGCAAGGTGAGCATCAGAAACAAAATATATTCCATCAAATTTGTATCGTTTTAGTTCAAGTGCGCTTTTTTCTCTGTGAAAAGAGATGATCGCAAACCTTCTAGGTATAAGTAATCTATCCGGCTGAATATTTATTATTGATCATTTAAGAACTGCAGTCTCAAATGAACAGTGACAGAATTTAATGATAAGTGAAATTAGTCAATTAATAAAACGATAAAATAAAAGACTGTGAGTCAAAAAAGATTTATTCTGTGCAAGTTAAATTATTATGAAAATATTTGTGTACTGGCTATACAATTATCAAAAATGTCTGTCTGAGAAAGGAGACATAAATAAATTTTCTTTGGTACTAGGTATTTGTAATTTTCCAATCTGAATATCACCATGTACAGGCCTGGTTTGAAAGGATTCTTCCTGTACAAATCTATCATTCGAAATAAAACGTTCAGCGCTATATTATTTTCGAACAACGGCAATTGTACAAACAGAATCAATACAGGAAATCAAGATAGTTAATGTTTTAAATAATATATTAATTTATGTAAAGAAACTGGAGATATTGTGGCAGGCCCCTATGCTTGATATGCAGAAATTCAACCCGATTTTAAAACTGGTTTTAAATGTTTGATATCTAAAATTAGATTTAGATGTCATTTTCATGTTTTCAGCTTTAAGAAAATTTTAAACTATTAGTTATCACTTCAAGGTTATTCAATAAACTGTATTAGAGGCGATTATTAGCGCACTTGGTTAGGATGTTGCCCTAACTTAAAATCAGGCTCGTTGGTAAGCAGGGAATTTATTTTTGCTCACCTTGCCTCACACAGGAAAATTCTGTTATTTAGATCAACTCTCATGAAATTCAAAACTGCCATCCATTGAATATTTCGTCTATTCGTTAAATAACGTAGTTCAAGATAATCTCACAGCAATGGCTTTAAAGCAGCGAGAAGTGCAAAAAATAGTTTTACTTACTATTTGTCCCTTTCTTGAAAGGGACAAAAAGCATTTTTGCATTTTGACATACAAGCTTGACATATCGATATACAAGCAATAGTAATTAATTGCAGTATTGTTAAAAGTAGTGGTAGCACCAACAATAGTAGTTAGAAGTAGTACCATTATTGTTGTAAAATAAGTTTACAACTATAAAAATAAAATGATTAAAACAAATAACATTGCATAACTTAAAGGCAGACAATGTGGTCGCGACGTAATATTTTGTTACATGAATACCACAGTGCATATTGCAAACAATAGTACATCAGTCCTTTTTTAACTCATGTAGGAATTCCGGAGCACGAAACAGGAAATTTTCCAAATGCCGATAACCCAAACTCCATCTCAGAACAGGAACATGATTACATAATACCGAAGATTCCTGGTTACCTCGACGATCCAGGATGTCTCGAAATGGGTGAGGCTTTTATTACATTTAAGAAGTGAATGATCCTGAATAAAATATTATCTTAGTGATCAGTTATGATTATTTTTTAAAACATTTTTCAACATAAGTATATTTTTATGATTTATTGAAATATTGAATGATAAATTCTACGATTTACAGCTTACCTATGATTAAGATGAATACGATGAATTTTTAAGTGCCAGAGAGCAGAATGTGAATTTAATATACAGTAACTGAAAATAGATGGCAAATATTAAAACCACAACATGTCAATGACCCTGCATCATGCGCTGTCGCATATTGGTATTTAAAGGTGCAATAGCCTCCGCGGTGAACGGTATTCCATTTTTCAATCCTTACAGTGCAGAAGGATACAATGCCGTTGAAGGTGATACGTTTTTAACAAACCAAAGAGTATTTCCGAAAACTATTGTTGGCTCATTGAAACCGAAACTCAAACCCTGCAGTCTAATTGGATAGATATAATTGTTAATGCCACAAAATCACGAAATCGGATTTTCGTATGTAATTAGATTTTTATTGATACTTAAACTTCGGAAAAACATTGGTTCAACCAACAAATTTACAGACATTTTCATCTGCCCTTTTATTCACCAGTAAGATTGAAAGATATTGGGCATTCCTTTATCTTTGTCAATCTAGGTGATTACGCAGAAGTCTTTGATGAGTGCGATGGTCATCCGCAGCAGCAGGGTGCCTACCACTACCACGCCATCCCAGACTGTGTCTACAACGGTTCAGTCATGCAGTTACTCGGTGTGGCGCTGGATGGATATCCAATCTACGGCCCCCTGGACGCTGACGGTGTTGAGGTTACTAGTAGGGATTTAGACGAATGTCATGGGCGCACCTATCAAGGTTCTTAAGATACTTCTGGTAGTCAGTACTAAGTTTGAGGCACTGTGTAAACCTGATTTATTAGCATTTAGAAATATACTAGGGAAAGGCCGCATTATTATTATTATTATTATTATTATTATTATTATTATTATTATTATTATTATTATTATTATTATTATTATTATTATTATTATTTATTACGTAAAACTGGTTCTACTTCAGCGGTATTTCACAATGCGAGAACATAATTTTAATCAAATCTATTTTACTTCATGTTATATATTCTTTTAGAATCGTACATTTGTTAAACGTATTTATCACAGATCGATACATGTATCATGCCACTCGGGATTTTCCGTATATTCTCGGTTGCTATCGTGGGACAACACATGCAGAGGGAGAGCGACGGAAGAGGCAATTGGGGCCACCACCAAGAGGAGGCGGTGGCGAACGCAGTAGCAGCTGGTCTACGTGCATCGCCAGCTGTGAAAATCCGGTTCTCGGCTGCGATTCGGTCAGTAATGATGATACTGATGATGCAACAGATGGCGCAGGTGGTGATGACAGTGGTGAAACTAACGGTGACAATGGCAATACTCCATCAGGCAGAGATAATGGATGCGACAGAAGCGCACTGAGCGTATTCACGCTGTTCTGTTTGATCTGTGTGCAAATAGTTATTGACTAGAGCCAACAATGCCTCCATAATGAGCTTAAATAGAGACACCAATGACCATGTAATAAAAACAACAAAACTGCAATGTCATATTTGAGCTGAACAGTAATGTGTTCAATATCCCGGGTATAAAAAGTAAAGAAAATATTCAAAATGGCATGCATTATAATATGCATTTCATGGTCTGTATTCGGTTAATTATTAACTGATGTCTGTTTTTCTTTAAAAGTAAACTGTGCTAACGTTCATTACAGTTTTATTTCTGAGAATATAGAAACCACTGTAATATACGCAATAAAGTTCTGTCTAACTGCGTATTGTTGTATGTAGGAAAGAATTTAAAAAAATGTAAGGTTTACTTTGCACTGCAAACCCACATTTAATAATATCATCAGACTTTTAAACGCCCAAATGCGTCTTATAGTAAAAACAAACTGTGGTTTTTAAAGTTTAAAATAAAATCGGGGAGTTTATCTGTTATAACTATCGTCGTTTTATATTCACTTTTTTTTCAAACCATTTAAAAATTTGTAATTAGTTAAAAGGTTTATAATGTTCAAACCTTTATGCATACCTCGTGCTAAATAACAAATCAACCTTAATTTCCAGTCTAATGGCATTCAATATGCTAACCACCTCACTTTCATAAATCAATACAAATCTATTTAGTTGCAACCCGATTAAGACAATACAAGAGGCAATGCAAGCATCTAGGGCCAGTTTCAAAATGTCTACCGCAGCAAATATCCGTACAAAAAGTAATCTTCATTATGTTTTGTGGCCATGATGAGGGTAGGGATGGAGAATTTCATGGAATTAGTTACGTTTCAGCCGATATCTCGAATGCCCAGTTGATGTTTCCGAAGCACATTGTTTCTGACGTCAAGCTTGTCAGACAAATAATGTTGGAGTGACAAATCACACTTAAAATACATTTTAAAACTATTATTTTTTATTGTTGAATAAATTGCTTAGTTTGGGAGAGATAATCTGTGGATGCAATTGATGAAACATTACATTATTTTCCTAGAAAAGTTTTAAATTTTTATACAAAAACAGAATATAACATAATTCGGTTTGGTACCTAGTTTGTCTACAATAGCTAAGTGCAATTAAAGAGAAAATCAGCACGCTAGTTAACGCAATACAAACATGTAAGCATGTAGAACTATATGCTGACAATTAACAAGTTTGGTGCCGAACAAAACATATTTAACCTGGTTCATGAGAAAGTGTTTTAAGTTTTTTTCACTAAAGCAAAATGATACCCTAAAAAAGAGCATTTCAGTTAGACAACTTTATTAAGTATCACAAAAATCCATTAGCCAACGGTGACTAGTAATTAGCACACAAAATGGTGCTGAACATTAGGAATACTGTTAAAGCTGATGCATTGCGATATAATTGTTCGTTTTATTAATCGATACATATATGCAGACTGCCATCAGAGGCTGATGCATAGAAATCAATGCCGCCTAATGTATTGCTTATCGCATAAAATGGCGGCATTCACAAGATCTAGAATCAAAACAGAACAGCATATAACCTCACTGCGTTACTTTAAAAAAGATCGAAAATATCATTTTCGACAAAATATTGACTTATCTTAAAGCTGTAGAAACTTGCACATTAACTGAATAAGTGAACGGAGAACTTTGTGGTGACATTTTGCCATTTTTTCACAATATCGAGCAACAGGTCGACATATTTTTTACTGACTTTTTACTTCTCATTTGGAATACTTGACAGTTAATGAATAACCAAAATCAAAGTCATTGCATTTGTAATTATGTGCTCTTTCACTTATTAAATACCTGAACTGAGCATACCAGCACGAAATTCTGTCTATTGTCTTTTTGGGGTGTGTTTTTCTCAGTAACACACCATTCTGTGATTACGTTTTCATGATTAAAATATCAGAAAAAGTAAGCTAAAAACCAACTTAATTAAAAAAGATATCATATAGAAACACTTGCTATATTAATGAACTTCATTCTTTATAGAATCAATAAACTATTTCACTTTATAAGTTGCAGAGCTATTGTCACAGTATCGATTATATATGTATATGTATATATACCAGAACCCCGGAAATACGACCACATGCGGAACTAGACCAAAATGATCGTATTTCCTTGCTGGTCTTATTTACGGGGTTCCAAGCAAGGTGCCCTATATTGGGACATTATTGGATCAAAATAAACTCTTGAAATAACGAAAAACATTTGTCCTTTACTTAAATTAATTAACTGATTTTATCCTGAAGCGAAAGATCTTTCCATTTACGTTTTTCAGCAGCAATTCATTTTGTTTTTGTTTTTTTTTTTTTTATTTAACATTTTATTTTATGGTGCGAGTAAAAATTTGGTGGTTTACATGCAGAATCGGGGGTCAATTGAGATGTTAAGGGTATATTGATGCAATTGATATATAAAACGACCCACTGTAATTACTGCAAGGTTCCAAAACCAGAGATGTCGATGCAATCAGTGCTTTAATCGACCTGTTGCAATTATAGTTCTAATCCAAAGCCAAAGTTGAAGCCCAAAGATGAGATCCAAAGCTGCAATGACAAGCGCAATTCAAATCTGGTATGATCAATTGCAGTTACCTGTATTTCCAACAGATCTCCATAATCAGAAGGCGATTCATGTACAGAAAGTGCTATTAAAAACCTTTGTGTTTCCTTTTAATATTTACCCCATTCTATTTTAGGTTTGCTTCCAGAATTGACTAATCCCCCTAACTGGTTTGCATGTATCTTGTTTGTCCATATCTAAAGTCAACCCCAATAGGGAAGTTCGAGAGAGAGAGAGAGAGAGAGAGAGAGAGAGAGAGAGAGAGAGAGAGAGAGAGAATTGTTCGATATAGTTGTTCATTAACCTAACCTAATGTTATTAACCTAACATTAACCTATTCCAAGCTTTCATCATCTTGCTACAAATTAGGCCAATTAGTCCAAAGCACAGAATAATTAAGAGATATTCCACGAAATTCTAGCACATATAAGGAACCTCTGCAATCAACTCATGAGACGCAGTGACATTGGAACGTCTGATGTAACTTGTTCAGATTTTGTTTACATGTGTAAGCTGTATGATGTCAAATCACTTCATCTGCGTGACAATTCCCTTTTGTTACACTTAATGAGTTGAAAGCATGTGTGCCGAATACTGCAATACTCTCATCCATGTCTGTTCTAACCAAAACATATATCATTCGGGAACGGCTGGGGCAGGATTGGAGTATATTTTCTCATTTCGACACACAAATATCGAACATTTTAATATAAATGAGGTTTGACGCAAAAACTACTGGTCTTCTGTACAAAGGAAACGTATTTCTGGATACATAAATTTTTAAGTTTTCACTTACCTATATACTAAAAGACTAAAAAAGCCAACATCAGGATTCTAAGTTTGATATTTCATAATTAACTATCCAGTTTTCGTGACAGCCACAACAGTCAAAGTTTCACATATACTCTTCAGTTTAAACTAGCAAAGAATTTCTCTGCACTGCACACCTTAACAAAAACATACGCAAGTTGCATTTTGGCCAATTTCAAGTCACAAAGTCCAGTCAATAAAGTGTGTCTCGTCCATCAGCTTTAAACAGAACTTGAATTCGACGGAACATCGACATGATCAATCGATTTATGCGAAACTGGGGAATCGATGTCACTCCTTTATGGGGGCCTGTCTCAATTGGACTTGGGTTTGTGGGACGGGTTTCTGAATCGTACTCTGCGATCCAGGTGACCCTACTTGTGATCAGTTGGGTTCGGGACTATAAGCCGGCCAATCCATCATTTGCACGTTGTTCGCACTCAGTTAATCCTGACGCACTTGTGTTACCTGCGGCCTGGCATTAGCCTGCATGAATATGGTTCCCGGATGATGTTGTTGTTGTGAGATCACCTGCCTACTGAGTACAGTGTCTCTATACTCATTAGCCATTAAATTCCCACCAATAACGAGGAACCGAACCTTATGGCGCCCAACACCATAACTGAGCTACTTCTGAATCGATCAACCTGTGGAAAGCAATTTTCTGCGTATCTCTCTTCGTGCCTACTGTACACACGCTCGCAGCCATCCGAACGGTACAGTTGGAACCGAGACTCATCGCTGAATATTACACGACGCCCCTCATTGTTCCTCCACGATGGCCTACGGTGGTTATTCGCCCAAATCATGAGGTTTCGGTGTCTTTGATTGTTCAGAACCATTCCAACATGCGGACGAAGCGTTCTGATTCCATGTTTGCGTAGGCGTCTAATGACTGTTTTGGGGCTTATCTGATTGTTCGCACGCCCCGGTGTTCCACCAGCCGTTATGGTAGTGGTCCGAAAGCGATCGCGAAGGTGACACCAGTGAATGTACTGATCCTGAACCGGCGTCGTTACGGTCGCTTCGTGGCCAATGCATGGTGCTCCCGGTCTCACGATAACGTTTCTGTAGTTTAAAAGTTTCTGTTCTACTACACTCAAAGCGTCTAGCAGCCACCTGCAGAAAACATGCCTTTAGCCTGGTCGCGAAGTTTTGTGGCAGTCGCGGCATCTTACTCACTATATTCACTTATCCTCGTAAATGTCAATTATGCATATGCAATTGGCAAATTACTGAAAACAGTGCACTTTGGACTCAGGCAATAGTGCAACATGTAACTCTAACACCGTGAAATTCAAGCTACACAATCAAAACAGTGCAAGAAGGTGCATCGATAGATCCAAAGTTATTCATCCAAGTTGACTTTGTACTCTTACAGGCCAGAATCTATATACACAAGAGTAATATTCATAAAGAAGATGTTTATTTTATAAATTTTCTAATGATACTTAGAAATGTTGTAATGATTGAAAAAATGACATATTCGTCAAAGCATGTAAATTTAAAATATTTAGAGGAACTGTATTGTTTGTTATAGTCCTAACCCTCAGTTACTCAGTTACTCGTTTTTTACGTCTTATATAATCCATGATCTGTGTCGGTAAAATGCCAAGTTTCCACCAAATATGCAGATGATCTGGCCAAAACTGAAGATGAATCGAAGTTATGTACATATGTATCAACGCACATATATACATGTAACTAGACATCAGACATCAAAACATAACAATCCAACTCCATCTGGCTTGTTAATAAAAAATGAGATCATCTGACAAATAGTGCTGACATCAATGTGTCTCATTTTTTTTCATCACAAAATTTTTCACTCATATATTTATGGCTCACATGGGATTTGTTATCAGAAACCCGAAAATGCACTAAAGTACAAAAGAGTGCTAATTGGCAACGAGGCTTATTAAATGGAAGACGCCTTGTGGTCCTATTTGCAAGATACTCCCCCAAAACCTGGTTAAAAAGATACACTGCCAATGTGCCGTAAATATATGGCTACTGAAAAGGATATAATCACCATGAAGGGACAACACCCCAGCTTTCTGTAGTACCTCTTTACCTAGCTTCAAATACGATCGCAGAAGACTCTGAAAGATTGCATCTCCTGTATATGTTTAAACATTAACTGGGAGAGTGCTGGATTTAACCGCGATGGTATCGATGGTGAACTTAAAAAAGATGATACCGGATATGCATTGAGAATTAAAGGCATGTTTGAGAATCTACACAGCAAAACTGCACTTTATTCAAATCTTTTCGGGTAAACTGCAGATCTACTCGAGTTGATTATTATTTAACTCACGTTGGAGCACCTGTATACCGAAAATGACTTCAATGTTTTGAATTAATTTTATGATGTAAGAACCGATGACGGTTAGAAATGTATTCTGCACAAGAAAATGTTTCGTTCCAACAAGTTGGAGCAGAAGTAAACACTTGAAATACAAACAAGTTAGTTGTTTGAAATTATTTATACGTGCGCCAGAGAAAGTGACAACAAAATTATTCAACAACAACTCAATATGCAATCTTTAATTTACGAAGGCTTTGTATTCTTTGCTTTCATTACCATGGAACGTAGATGGTAAGGTATAACTCTTAAGTTTCTGTATTTCGATTAATTTTTCCAATTAAATAGAGAGATCAAAGAATTGTAAATTTGAATTTTAGTTATTTAGACAAGATGGATATATGTTTGGAATGAAACAAAGCACACATCGGAGAGCACATTTAAGCTAAAAAATTATTTAAATTCTGGCAGCAAACAAATATTAAAAGCACAGTAGCACATACGCTTAAAAACAGCAATGCAATAAATATTTCGGTTATGTATATTTCTTGCAGGATATCATTAATTGTAGCTGGGTACTTATATTTTGACAGTTGATACCTAGTTCTTTATGGTATGGATCCAATTCAGTACGAATTCGGTTTACCGATGTGATATCCGCATGCTACTGGAAAGCATGCACACATACCCTTTTTAATAATTCGGTACTTGCGCGGTATATTTTAGACATACTGGATTTTGGTACGAGTAGTCTTAAAGTATAGATTTCCTTTGCTGCATGACTCAAAAGGGATTACAAATAGCTAGTATCTACCGACATTTATATTCCGGTCAATATTGAAAAAATTATTGACTTGAAAACTAACCTATAAGATCACAGTATTTACCCAGTCTACACAGAATTGCTTTGTTATCCGACGATTGTCTCATTTATGCTGATTCAAAAATGGAAATGTTGGGAAAATCGAAACGCCTTCTGATACAAAACATCGCAATAAGTTCGTTTTCAGACAATCGGTTGGACCTCAGTTAGACGTCGCTTTCCTTGCTTTTTTAACCAGCTGACGTTCTTTCTCGATGAATTGCCTGCTACGAATGTTAACATTAATATAATTAATATAATATAAAGTAATAACAAATTAACGCCTAATGGTAGAAATAACAGTTGCAAGTAATATATAAATGTGTAATGTGCACAACACCTCGTATTTAAATAATCTATTATTTACACAGCAAACCACTTTGACATTTTATTAATTTTTGTATGGACACCTGATGATAATCATGGCATACGCCATATGTACAAGACGGTGCTCAATGGTTAATAAAGATTATCTGCCTTGAATGCTTGATCATATATTTCAAACCAAAAGTATCAGTAGTTCAAAAGTAATTTAAAGAGAGCAGATCATAGGTGGACTATTTCAAGTATATTTGTATTATTTATGAGGCTAAACGTTTACAGCTGCATGTATTGATAATGAGATAAGTGATTTTGAAATCGTCATCTTAACAAATTATCTAACTGTAAAAATAATATTTAACATAAGATGGCGACATTTCCCTAGAATTTGAATGCTTAGTTCTAGAAATGATTTGCAGAAAGAAACTCGTTTAGATGCAATGTTTATAGTTTCGAGATATTTATTATTGGCTGCTGATGTGATATATAATTTTGTTATTTTTTATTCAGACAGGTGTGATGCATTTCATAACCCCAACAACAAAGCATTGAGCAAGCTTGGTTAAAACTGTGCTATAACTAGAAGTAATTTTGCTAAAGGGTTCTACAACATCATGCATGTTCGAATTAAGAAAAATCTGCATTGCAACTTGAACTGCCGAGCGTGTAATTGATTCTACATAACAAACACATAAGTGATTAATGCCTAGCTAAATCAGCAGCAGTATTATCAATGGCATCTATTACGGATTATATTGATAGATTCTGGATAAAACACAATGCAAAACAATGTACTCTATTTGATTAGGATTGGTAACCACCAAGCGTGTCTGATAATAGGATGCGACGATACACAGTTCTTTTTGTGCAAGCCGAATAACATATCCAGGATTTTTTTTCATGAATACCACTACAATGCGTAAATTTTTTTCAATAATCCTCCTCGTTTTCTATTGCTCTTATGTGTGTTTTATGGCATTAGATATTGTTCAGCACCACAAAATATTCTATCTTAAAATATGTTATTATGGTGTAAGACAAAGACACATTAAACTCACACTCTGTTAGAGACTGTTAAAGGTAAAACTTGAAAAAATACCCAGTTTTATTTCTGGATAAGTACTATATACTCATGCCAACGGATTGTAGTTATTTAGCAGAACTTAAGTAGATATTTTGTTCTCAAAATGTCGCTGAGATGCCAAATATGCCAATATGAACTCCAACTCGAAAGGTAATTCTGATTCATTTATATTATATTTTAAAATACCTTAACTCTGATTAAGAAATATTCGGCAATTCAACGTTTCGGCCGTTTTGGGGAAAAGCTAGCCTGCTTTTATAAAAAATACAGTATTTTTAGATATACTCTATTCCTTTCAAATCCTCTTTTCTTTATAGTGAATAAGTTTTCCATATGAATGTCACAAAACTACACATTGCAATGCTCTGTGTTTTATTTTAAATGCATCCATACATTTGCAGCATTTTTAAAATAATAACTACAGTTATGTAAGACTACTAAACTTATATTTGCACCGGTATTCCTGTGATTTATAGTGAATAATTGTTGAAACACTAGGCTAATTTTATTTTCGGTGTTTATGGTGTTAAGGACACAAACCATGTAAAATGCATTTCTATTATGGCCTTCTTAAGAAACATTTCTATTTCTATTTCTATTATTTTTTACTGTTGATTTCTTAGAATGACTATTTTTTGCATTGCGCACAACATTGTGCACTTCTGTATGACAGTAATTACAAAACTCTTTTATCATATCAGCATCCTGGTACTTTGTGACTTATTGCACGGTGTGTTTTGTTTCATCACCAAAGTTTGAATTTGAAGTCAAAATTAAGGTTTTTTCTTTCACTCGACGTATATATTTTTTCTTTTCTCCATTTTTCAACTTTTGTGATAAATATTTAAAATTAGTGTTAAAATAGACACATTTGTAAAAGCACTTACTTTAGCATTTACCAAATAAACTTTTACAACGTCAATACATCGGGGATGGTTTGTTCAAAAACCGTATTCTCAAAATCTCAAGTCAAAATCGAGATAATTTACTAAACAGAATTTGTAAATCTAAGTCAAAGGTCTCAGATTTGCTCAGAAACTGATATTTAAGGCTCGAGTAGGAAAACAAATGTTACCTATATAACAGCTGAACATTTTGAATAATATTACTGCTTTTTTCAATTGGATTAAGTATAAGAAGTTAAATTAACTGTAGTAGACTGCCATTAAATACCCAAGTAAATTTAAACGGGGAAGCCATACGTTAAGCATGTAAAAGTCGTTACTTCCTATGGGCTTTACCTAATCCATTTTAAGCCAACTAAGAGATTCGTTGGTTCATACGGGTTTAATCTTTTTGTGGAAAATTTTCTCATATCACAAACAAAAAGCTCTATCCATAAAATTTGCAGTTTTAGTACTGATTTTATTACTGATTAAAAGAGTTTGCGTTTCAACAGAAATTGTAAAAAACGAGCGAGAACATCCATCTTATCAAAAGTTGCGTTCTCTGACACGAGTTTTTGGCCTACTGACCGACTTCAGTCAGGCAAAAAGTGAATAAAGTTATGCGTGCATCTGATTTGATGATATACATCAGTCACTTGAAAAGGGTGTGGCGGGTCAAGCGAGTATCTGAACTTGATACATTAATCAAGCAATCCAATGAACTGAAGGTCCAGTCAGGGACAACAGTACCAGGCAAGAGATGTTTGAATACAGCGAAACCTCGACATTAAACCAGCTCCCTATTTGGACCACCTCTGAAATGGGGCACTTTTTTGGAGTCCCGAATGCGTTCCATAGACTTCAACGATTAAGGAAACTCCCAATTGGGATCACCTGGGAACGGACCACTTTGGGCCCCTTTTTTCGGTCCCGAGCACTCAAAATGCCTGAGATTGGACCACTGTGGGACAGAGGGGAAATCACTATATTCATGCGGCACACTATTCAGAACACTTAGCATTTTGCCGTCTTGGATACTCTTGCTGGGGATTATGGTAACAAGTGTGTAACCAAGCTTATTCTGTGAAACATGGTGTACAAAACTTTTTCGAAGTTCAACCACATTGAAAATGTACAAAGAATTTCTAATTGTATATTCCATTACTGTCGCTTAGTGCCTAACCTGTCACTGCATTGGCTACCTGTATCAGGGCATTATTTCTGTTCTGAAATCGCACTATCGCAAGCGCTTATTACGAAGTGCTCTCGCAAAGATGGATGAATCGAAAGATGTAAAAAAGTTTACCCCAGAATGACCAAACCTCCCAAATGGGACCACCTCTGAAATAGGGCACCCAAGGGTGGTCCGATTTCAGAGATTCCGCTGTACTTGGTACTACCGTATTTGAGGGGCGAATTCACCTTGAACATTTTTTCTACACTTTGACATAGTTTGTTCTGCAGGAGAAGTCTCAAGTAATATTACAAGGGTTTGCTCTTTTCAGTCATTCCTTTTATGTGGTATTTTTGTTTAGATATAAGTTTAAGACAAAAATATTTCTAAAATGCGAATGAGCCAAACTTGAATAACCTTTCTCGGATCTGAAACAGCCAACTGAAGCCGAGATCAATTTTGTAAATATAAGACAAATTGCTGATTTTGATAATACAGACCCAGAACTGAGTTGGCTCGATAAAAGAATTAGAGACTGCATGTTACCTAAAGAATTCGGTTGATTATTGCAATTAGCAACTGAAACACTTAGGGGAGAGAGCAGTCTCGAGTACTTGGACAGCTGTTTTACATCTGACTCTTTAACCAATACCATTTTAAAGGGGATAGGGATGGGACACACGATATATGTATTCCTGTGTTCTCTGTCCTAAAGTACAAAACTGAAACATTGGCGCTTTCAGACGTTAAAGATATTTAATTTCTTTTCTACGTTTGATAAAGAAACAACTCAAGGCAGCAAATATATGTTATAACCTAAAGCCTTATGAGAAAGTTCATTTTAATATAGATCGATGTGAAATTGGCTGTTTTGGTGGCATTTCAGTAAATGTCCAGATGTTACTTCCGAGTTTCATTTACAATGTTGTCAAACTGGATTAGATGAGATTAGAGGTTACGCTATTTTTAGCTAAAAGCTTGCATTTCGTACTTGTACCCTTGTCCCGCAGCATTACCTTTCCGGTAAGATCTTACATAAAAAGTAAAGTAAACGGTAATGCAACAAACGCAAGGCCTTTATAAATCTAAAAATGAAATAGCTTCCGGTTTTTGAATAAGCACGGGGGGGGGGGGGTAAAAATATCTATGTATGAGTAATAATGACAGAAACCAGTCACCCTCCCAGATAATTCATGTCTCTGGTTTCCTTTTAATTTTGCATTGTTGGCGTCATAACTCATAGTTTTATAAATCTAAAAATAAGTACCTGCACTTAGGAGAAAAAATAAAAAGATTTTTTGTTACTTTACAAATGATAAGTGATTTACACTGTGCGAGCTGCCGTCACGACGGACTGAAACAGCTAAGAAAGAACAGCAAATAAATAGTAACTATGCCCTTCAACGGAACGGATTAATGTCATAACTATTACTTTATTTAGCAACTTATCAGTTAATTAAGTACAATGCATCCCACATAGCATAGAAGTCACTCGAATAGCTCAAGGTCTTATTTTGTGCAGCATTTCTTTTCACGGCTCAGCGTAAGAGAATGACATCTTTCTGTGCAGAGCATAGAATCAACCATGGCACCTGGATTAAAATGTCAATGAATTTGTACCAAATAAACGTGGATTCATTTGAACTTGTTCTGGTTTCCTAGTTGACAATAGTTATATTAATTGTCATATGACACATATGCTAAAAATCAGTTGTCACATAAAGGAAGACTAGCATGTGGCACGATCGCCGATCCCACCTATTGTTATTCGCTCCACATGGCTAGTTAATATCGAACACTGTTCAATAGAACCCACTGGTCATTATCCAAATTTTTACCACAGAATTCCCCATGGAAAATACAATCAGTAAAGTGCCTGAATGTGTTTGTTTACGGGACATTATATCTAAAATCAAAAGAACAAAACTACTGTGCAATTAACAAGCTGCCACAAGGAACAAATTTCTATAATGATTATGCCGGGTGCATGTGTCCGGTGTGCGTCATACACAATGAGTTTTTTGCAATAAATATTTTTTATTCTTGTGCCATTTATTAGCAAATGTTTTACATAATAAAGCGCAGTTATTTTTAATAGGTTGTAATTTATTGAATAAAGCTCCTCCCGCCCCCTCCTTCACACACACACACACGCACACACAATTAACTCCCTAGTGAGACATATTAGATTTGTGCCTCTACATAAGAGGACGTTTATTTTTATCTGTAAAAACAAGCAGTGCATCGCCACTATAATTCCATGTACGCACATACAAAGCAGATACAAAGCAATCTGCATTAATATAGATTAATAAAAAAACACTCATGTGTTATAAATCATGGTATAAGAAAGAAAACTGCCAATATTTATCGCACGATCACCTGTATTTGTAACAGAACTAACTGTATTAAAAATAATGGCTGGGGGAAAGGCGAAAAAGTTGGCATTGTGGCCCAGAGATACAGGGTGATTTGTGGATAATCTCAGTGTATTGACGTCGTTATAAGAGGCCATCTATTATGACTTTCGCACTTACTTGCACCGGATTATCCACTTAGAAAGGATTGTGTGTTAGTTTTGCGAATGCGGTTCACTGGGGCCAGGAGGCTTAAAATCTTGCACTGACTTTGCACAACATTATAGAATTTAAGTATAACTGTTGATTAAATATTTGCATGGATATGCATAAAATATGAAACAAACAATACTACAAATATTTAAGAAAAGAAATGATCTAAATGAAAGAAACGAAAGGATGTACTTCATTTCATAGTTTTTAGGATAGATAAATATTATTTATTCAGCGTAAACATTTAATAAAGTGAGTGACAGTCTTTCTTAGTCGTTAAAATTAGTGAACTAATCATTGTTTTAAATTTATTTTGTATATTTGCTTGGTGTTGTTTCGTGTTAGTGTTGTAAATACCGAAATAGCAGAAGGGAAACTGCATGGCCACTCTGTCACTGGTTTAAAATTTCTTAATAGGTATTTTTCACATAATGTTGTGAACCCAGTTACTGTTTATTCTTTAAAGCGTTTTTTTGCGACCTTGTCTAGATCCGACTCCAGTAACTAATCACCGTTGGAAGTTCAAGTATAAAATAGAGGCATGTCCAGGACTTGGCGTCTTTTACTATTATTCATTTTCGGGTTTGAGGATAATCACTTTGAAGTAATTGTTTTTTTTTGTTTTTTTTTTTTGTTTTTTGTTTTCTGTTTTTGTTTTTTTTTTTTTTTGTGAATGAGCAAATACCTTATATGTCGGATCAGGAACAAAGATACATTGTACAGACGCCCTCCCTGCCCCCCTTCCCCCCCCCCCCCCCGCCATCTCCACCGGAGAAAATCCGGGATTTCCGCATGTGACTCAAAATCTCAATGGTTAAAAGACTCTGGTGCTATGAATTGCTTGGCAGTGGGGCTGTGGGGAGGATGATGGGCAATGCCCCATATGCTTATAGAGGACAGAATTTTTGTGAGTAAAATATAAGCTCAGGTGAAAGATCTCAAATGCGTTGCAGATCACGTCTGAAAGGATTTATATCATTAATTCAATAAGCGATATAAGCTATATTGATATTTAGTAGTAATAGTTGAAATATAATCAGCAAAGTCAATAAGATCAATGTTGATACAAAAAGTAGTTTTGATACCAGTAATTGGATTTTCTTTATACAGAATACATTCCTGATTACAATGATTATTTTGTGATAACAGAAATATTGAACAAAATTGGCATTCAATGCGCTTGTTGTGTCTGTCCTTTACCTTTCAGCATTTCTAGTGTTTTGTTCTTAGTGAAAAAGAAGATTGTCATGGACGGCTCAGTTTTTCTACATAACGGTCCCAAGAAGCATGCCTCAGTCTTCACAAGATAAACATGACAATCCGATTGTATTTTATTTCAAGAAAGACACAAAACCACCTCGCATTCTTAAACCTCTTTTAAAGCAAAGGTATTCCCAGTTTGTTTCTAGATGTGTCGAGATTGCTGTGTCACTCCATTGCTGTGTTTGCTTGTTGAATCACTTTGAATATTGCTTTGCACTTTTGATTCTTTTTTTTTTTTTTTTTTTTTTTTTTTGATATTTTTATTTTTTATTGCAGTTTTTAAATATTATTCTGCAGGACTTCAGGAAACATTTTAGAATGATGGAGTTATTAAAATTGTGTTTTTTTTCAATTACTGTTGCTATCACATTTCCCAGTAAACAATGCAATGTCCGATGTACGCCGTATCCGACGTCAGAACAATGTCGGGTTTTGGATGGTTATGGAAGTCGAAAAGTCTAATCAATCCTCTGAGAAAACTGCAAATGGAAGTCGAAAAACGTCAGTCTCCCGTCGGTATATAGAAAAATTAATCTGCTCATAAAGTGCGACCCCAAAAATGTCGTGATGAGCCACCCGTTGCGTCATTCGCTGACGCGGGATATGTAAAAAGTCAATTCCCATGAATATTTTATGAAGTGGTAGGAAAAAACTTTCTCTGAAATTCTCACATTGTACGTTATCATTTCGGTCCATTTTCGAAAAGACATCCCATCCCTTCCATGGTTTCCATGGTGTTGAATAGATGTAGGAGAAGACTGGGTTTTGGTTGCGACCAACAGCAGCGTGTAAGCAACGTTGCTCACGTCTATTCAACGTTACGTCAAGGACGTTGATTAAACGTTGATGAATTGTAGTGTCCACTAACAAGCAAATTGCTACTATATTCAATAAACTGTTCAAATAATAATAATAAAAAAACATGCGAGTAAAAATTAAATTGGTTTGCAGGGTAAAAAGCAACAATACTAACAGGTCAAATGGCTATCTGTAAGATCAAACAACCTAGTTTCACCCTTTAGAATGATTATCTCATAATTTATGGACGCACCATCGGAACTCATATATTCCATTCAGAAGCATTGTTTATAATAAGATAGCAATGAAGTGGATTGTTTATACCATTGAACTATAATTTAGAGACATAAAACTTACCAAAGAAATACTGTGAACATCATGGTAAAAAAAGTCCAATGTTCTCCAATGGGTGGTGATATCGAACAGCCGACCTTTTTGTTTGCATAAAAAGGGTGACCACCTCCTACTCCCAAACAAAAAAAATGAAGGACTGTTGTTGAGCTGCAGTTGAATATCTTTAAAATGCCCCATTTTAAATATATTTCATAAGACTTCAAAACGTTAAAAAACGAAATATGAGCATTTTCTTTAAATTATCTATGAATTAGTAATATTTTAGTTCAAAGTTCTGAGAGACCGGGTAGAGTAAGTGAAGTGTAATTTATGAGAGATCTTTCCCGACCCACGCACCCGCCCCACGCCACCAGTCTCAGCTCCCCACCTCCTCCCCTCCCTCGGGACATCCAGTTTATTTTATTTCTTTCCATAGCAATTTACCAGTGAAAAATCATCAATTTTAAGCATAAAGGAAATAAAGTATTTTGTGGCTGTTTCAGTGAAGCGACAAAGCAGAAGTCTGAACCACCGGCTTTCCCGCCTAATGTTAGTTTAAAACCAGCTCCTCGATTAGAGCCGCCAACCAAAGTCAAACCGCCATCAAGGCGAGCTAAGAAACAGCGCCACCTGGTGGTGAAGATGCCGTCGGTGGCGTACCCACGGGCTGTCTCTCCACCTTCACCCCCGATGTCGCACCATAACGATGACGCCGCTGCAGGTAGCGGAAAGCGCGTGTCGTTTTTACCACCAATCACCATACAGCAATCATTAGATGCGGATGATGAGGATTCTGGATCGGAAAAATCCGGGGATAACCGCATGCTTTTTGTGCCGGATACTACCCCTGATCCTAAATATGAATCGAGCGAATTGCAGCGAAGATTAAGTGTCGATAGACCTGTCGTAAATGTGACCTATCGTAAACCGGCTAGCTTGAATACAAGCCGAAGTGCTATCGAAAAACATACCGATGAAAATGCACCGGAACCAAAACCCTTACGATATGTCAACAAACACAACAGTCTATATAATTCTTGGGAGGTGGGACTTCATAATTACCACCTCCACGAAGAAAAAGATGATGACGAGGAAGACCAACTAACTTTTCGTTTGAAACTGAGACAAACCAACAGCGACACAAAAGGGCGAAACAAGAAACCTAAAACACCACCAAAGGACCCTTTTAAGGAAGCAATTCTCACTGACATTGATTCGAGGAGGAAAAACAAAGTGAAAGAAGCGGTTACCCTAAGCACGAGCGGGGACCTCATTAAAGGAAGACCTGTTGTTGAGGAGCCTCCGAGGACAGCTGATTTAATGGACATGCAAAGAGGAAGCCAAGGATTCCACCGTATCCGTCAACTAAACTTACCTGGCGAATATAGAAGTGCTCGCGGCGAAACAAAATCAACCATTCTGCTGGATCCAAGCGAGAAAGGAAGTGCTCTGTTCCAGAAGAAACAAGATATAGATAAAGTACGAAGGCCATTTGAATCTCAACAGGATAAAACACCGCGATTGCTGACAGGTAAAACTGTACTTCGTAATCCTTTATCTCCTGTACCCTTAAAACACCGCTACAACCCTGTGGTGGTTGTCAAATCTAAGCTAGACGACTACACGGGGGCGATCAAAGAGTTCCTGGAGCAAGTGGTAGAGGAGCAACGCCTAGCTGTTTACGACAAACATCCACTTCCGTTATCTCAAAGCATAGAAAATATGGTCATTTATAAAGACTTTGATACGATCCAATATTTCAAAGCCATGCAGAAGCAGCTGGTGCAGTCCAAGCAACATACTCAGGATTTACAGAAGGCCCAGCAGTATAATTTCAAAGCTCCCACAAGTAATGTGGCTAAAGGCGTGGCAAAGGTGCAGAAACTTGGTCAACTCAACCCGGCTGATCAGTTGGCACCGCTTCCCAAAAGTGGCCTCAAACCAAGAGGTGTTGTAGGACAGTCAGTATTTCTGACAAACCCTCAGGGTGGAGAAATGGATTCGCTTGGCCCGGGAGCAGAACCGAGTACAGTGCAAAAACTGTTGTTGTTGAGTTCAGGGCTTGGCACTCCAACTTCTGCCCCTCCCAATACCCCCCACGTCGGTCGACTGTACTAGGCTTTTTATTGTATATATCAGGTATATATAGGTACAGACTTTGGTGTGACAGTGCTAAGCCAGGCCTCGTTTCAGATTTGATTAACTAGAGCGGTTAATGGAGATAAACAAAATGCAACTTGATTGTTTAAAAAAAAAATGTAATGCTTAAAATGCGTGATTGTTTAAAATAATGTAAAATAATGTAACAGTGGACAACCTGCAGTAAATTTCACTGGGGTCAAAGTTTCAACAAAGCTTGGTGTATGACACACTGTGAAACAAGTTAGTGTGAACCTCCGCCACATACGTAAACACACCTTACACAAATGTGACAAGGATAAACATAGAAACTCGGCGACGGTACCTTCACCACATAACTGCCTAGACTCAAGCACCACAGAGGTAATCTAATCTAATCTAACCACCATGCTGCCATGTCTGTCAAAACAAGTTGTCCCTCACATCAAAAGATCTCTAAGGAAATATTTCCATTACCATTTTTAATGGCATGTAGTGTAACCATGATGGCCTCCACTTTGTAAGAATGAATTTAACCATATGGTCGCTTGCCAAACAGAAGCTGGATATAATTTTTTTACTGTAAATATATATGCCAAAATAACTTTCACATCAGTATGTTAACTAAGGTAATCACATAGTCACCGCATTGTCACCACAATATCAATACACATACAAGTTCTAGGAAATTTTATACTTTGCCTACATCGTTGAGTGCATAGCAACAAGGTATTTGATGACTATATGTAAGCCATATGGCAGTTATTTTGTAACCATGTGGCAACAGTGTACTAGCAAAATGAACTATTATTAAGTTATAGATACCATTCTTACCACATGATCAATATAAATCTAAATATGGGTACAAACTTTCGAACTGTCAATAGTAATATCAACGCATTTATATCACTGGGAAGAATAAGGTCACTGGATTAGCAACCTCGAATGGCTGGATAACATGCATTTATTTCGGCAAAACGCTTTACAAATATTGGAAAGTGGCGGTAGAATTTTAAGGTTTGAGTGAAATCATTGTTGTTTTTACCAACTTCTCAGAAGTAAGTTGGTTCTTTGTTCGTCTTTATTTTAAAACTGTTAAATTATTTAGTTGCTCTTTTTAGAGAAAGAGTTGTTTTGAAAACGGTATAGGATTAGAAGTCCCCTATAAAGTACGTACGGGTATGGGGGCGGTGTCGGGGCTGTCCAAAAATATTGCAGTACTGTCATAGCCAACGGATGATGTCAGATGTTTTGCGAACATTTTAAAGTTTTTTTGCTTTTTTTGTTGTTGTTTGTTTTTTTGTTTTTTTGTTTTTTTTTTTTTGTTTTTTTTTTGCCTACGTACTTCGTGATTGGCTCTTATTTGGCTGAATACCGACGAAATTATATTATAATATTGTTGTCCTTAACGAAATGAAGTATAACATTTTAAATTCTTTCGTTTAGTTATTTTCGAACTTTTGATACGAGTCCTCAAGAGTGCTGCTACTATCATTCTCAGGGAATGGGCTGCACTTTGGCTTGTATATTGGTTTTGTTTTTTTTATTACAGGTGTAATTATAAACTGAAGAAAATTTAGCTTTCGGGTCGGTTTTCGGCTTTCATTTTCGGCAAATGTATTTTGCAGATTTTCATTAAATGCACGTGTTATATGGAATGTTATTTCGACATTTACTTTTGATATCGAAAAATACCATTAAACATATCAAGAAATCAATAAATTAATTTATATTTTGCTCTAGAGTAATTATGTTTTAGATTGCAAAAATTTATCTTTGGAGATAAAAAATAACTAAATTTCGCAAACTCTAAGTTTAAGGGAGGTACATATTAAAATACAAATTAAAGAATCGTCAATTTCATTTTGGAGAGGAAAAACTGAATTCATGATAACAAGAATAGCAACACAATTTTTTAGCTCGAGAATTGCTTCTTTTATGTGCCGTAAAATTAAAAGATGGATTGTATAGACAGAGGTCAGTTATTCTTTCAAACACAGATGATTGTTTCTGAATTTTAGATAAAAACAAATTTTTGAGATCAAAGATTCACTTACAGATTTCAAAATATAAATTTGAAAAGTCTCATTCTGAACTAATGCTATATATGATATATTATTGATATCAAATCTCATTAATCTCAATAATCTTCAAGCAAGTCCATTTCCGGATTTTCCTATTTCTGTTGTCTGTATTTGCATTTCCTCTCATTGCTACTTACCGTTCGTGTGAAACAATGAACAACACACATTGCTCTTTCGGTGTTATTTTAATGATTCTATGGGTACCGTCAAAATTTTCGTATTTTCGAGAAGCTTTCGTTGACGCGTTCTAAAAAGTCGTGTTTATTTCCTGTTCATATTTCGGTTTATTAGCTGTGCATTATGCAAAATTCTACCTATCTTTTCAGATTCTAATGTTTTAGTTTCCGCTTGATTTCGTCCTTTTGTTTTTAACTTACAATGTTTTAGAATCTTTCTGGAGTGTTCGGCCCGGTCGACGCTAAGAAACAAAGGTTTTTTCTAGTTTGGCTAGTCTGATTGAGATTAAACTCGGGTATTGTTAATAATACTAGCAATTGAAAGTAACATAAATGCATAATAATAAAATCATGTGTTGTAGGATCATGATTTACATAAAGAAAAATACATAATGCTAATGTACTTTGATCCCGGCAGGATTTATGTATACAGCGTTGGAGCGTTCAGTTGAAATCGCCTTTACACTTACACAACTTATTAATAAACCAGATAATATATGGTAATAGGTGTGGCGTTGTCAGTTATGTGTAAGTGCTAAGCATATTTATGGATAAGAAATACACTTTCAGATGAGGCTAGTGTCAGAACTGTCTTGGATAAAAAATATCAATTAAAATATAATGTAAGTGGCTCTGTAAGTGCAAAGAAATTAGGTGAAGTTTATCAGTGGCAATATATGTAGCAGTTTTTGTCTTCATGTATAAAATACCGTACTTAATAAAAATTGTTATTCCCACCTGCAAACGTTGTTTGCAAATGGGTATGCTATGCTATATTTTTGCCTTTTTCCCTCCTCCAAGGCTATTTCGTGTAGAAAGATAAAGTATTATAAACAGATCGAGCATGATGGAATATCGTAAAATTAAATTATTTTGACCTGATTGCGACCTTAAACTTGAAGGTCAAGGTGAAATGAGGTAAAAATATTTTAGACCCAAAATAGTTTCAAGAGAATTCCTCTGGAAGGTTTGACTTAGGCAGACGACATTTGGCAGAGGTACAGATGGTAATCAGACCTTGCGAAATCGGCCACTTCAAGGTCAAAGTCTAATGCTTTTCAAAACCCCTATTTATCACGAAAAATAGAAAAGAAAAGATATAGCGCCCAGATCCTTGTTTGTATGGCTTTAGTAAAAGGTCACGTCGTGATCTGAATCTTGACATCCAAGGTCAAGGTCAAACGTCACATGACCTTTTTTCTCTCAAAAACCGTTGGAGAAAGATTTACCACTATTTCGAGCTGATTGTCGACATCTTGGACCTGGTAGACGTTATATAAAGCGTACTTCGGTGACCTTGATCTTCTCGGTCATGGTAAGGTCAAAAATCGGAAGTTGACCTTTATCTCGAAAACGGTTAGAAAGAGAACGACTTTTGGCTTAGTTCCGACCTTTGGACCTAAAAGACGCCATATTAGGGTTTCTATTATCACCTTGACCTCCTTCGTGATGGTCCAGATAAAAAACCGGAAATTAATGATTATCTCAAAAACCATTAGAGATTTCCGACCGTTTTTTTTTTTGCTTGAAAGATGTTACTTAAGAGGTGCCTCGGTGTCTACTGACCTTTACGGTGATGATGTGAAATATACGGTTTCTGTTGTGGTTATGCAAGTGAGTCATTCCGTCATCTAGCGAGATTCGGTCTACGTAAGTTTTATTTATTGCTAGTAGTTGTGTTATTCTGCACCGTTGTGTTTAGAAACGACAGGAATACATATTTTATATTTATGGGTCATCGGCTCTACATATATAAGCAACACTTGTCCACTTGTTATTTGTCCACTAAACTATCCACTGACAGTTTGACAAGTGTGAGTTCGTTAGGGTCTTGACGAATTTCTCACCAAGTAACGAAAACTTATCGCCAACTTGTCAGAAGCTTGTCACAAATTTATGACGTATTGCATCGCTTTACAGCCACACCCTTTTCAAAACAACTGAAAACACGCTTTTGAGAATTAGACTTTAATGATTGTTGCTAGAAGTTTAAAATTGTAAAATCTTGACAATATGTTTAATGAATAAACCATAAGACAAGTGCACACATATTCTTTGCATGTTTTGAAGTTATGATGTTTACATAATGCTTGTAAAATTGGTGAAAACTGTATTACTGCCTACTGTTCCGCTGAGCAGAGCATATTGTGTACTTATTGACGCACAATGAAACAAGGGTGAATGGATTCGATTATTTTAATGCCTTCTATTACAAAACCTCATGTTATATTTATTAAAACCGGCAACATCGCATGCATAAGTAAAATAAAAGCCAATTGTTGCTTTGTGACGTTGACTTTTACATTTGGCCAATTTTTATCTTTACAAGAGAGGACTCATAGACAACATTCCTAAAAAATATAAAGGAATTCGTTTTGAAAACAGGCTACCAAAAAAATCTGGAAAATGCATCCATCGCAGAATCACCAAAATGCTATTTGCAAGAAAACACTCTAATATACGACCTACACCAGATAATCTAATTCAAAGTTACTGCACCAACATTTTACGGTAACTACAGCGGTGTGCCATATTATTCCAGACAAACATGGCGTCCATAACGCACCTAATATTTTATGGACGATAGATGGTTTGTATTGGAACATAATGAAACCCAGATGGTTACTGTTACGGTATATAGATTATAACGTAATTTCGAGTGCATCGTGACGTAATTTTGTTACTTGTTACAAAAAAACACCATTTTATTACTCTTTTTAGTGCTATAGGGGAATCAAAAGATTTAACAACAAGGGTTAAAGAAATAATCATTATGAAATATTTAGACGGTGCAAAGTGCTCAAAAATTGCTAAAGATTTAAAATTAAATAGGTGCTCAGTGTATGCAGTGATACAAGGTTTAAACAAAGAGGAAATACAGAAAATAAGAAAACAACTGGAAGGAAGAATAAAGTTGATATCAGAGGTGAACGAAAATTATTAAGGCTGGTGAAAACAAACAAATCGCTACCAGTGGGAGAAATTGCCAGTGATTTAACTCAAGTAGTCACCGTCGTTTATCTACACGAACAATTCAGAGATATTTACACAAAAATAAGTATCAGAGAAGAGTTGTTAGGAAGAACATTCGAATTACAGACATGAATAGAAAAAGGCGTTTATCCTGTGCCAGAGAAAGCGTTACTGGACAGTCCAGGGACAGTGGGGAAAAGATTCTCTCTGATGAATGTAAAGCAGTTAGTGGTGAAAATAATACAGTTTATGTTTGGAGAAAGCCTGGTGAAGAATGAATGCCGTCCTGTTTGTGCGAAGGCTTCAAACCAAAGATGAGCATCATGATTTCGGGGTGTATTTCTTGGCATGGTGTCGGTACTCTTGCCGTTGTTAATGAAAACATAAATGCAAAAAAGTATATAGAAATTATTGAATATCACCTTTGACCTGTCGTCGCTCGGCATTTCACAGAAAATAACTTTATTTTTCAGTACGACAACGCACCAGTTCATCGCGCAAGATCAGTTCAAAATTATAAATACGAAAACGCTACACCCGGAATTCTTTGGCCTGCTCAATCTCCCGATGCTAATACTATTGAAAACTATTGGTTGTATGTGAAACATAGGTTAATTAAACGATTGAACCTCATAAAAAATGTAGAAGACCTGGAAGCTGAAGTTCGCGATGTATGGCAAAGAATCATATCAGTGCTTAGTAAAAGTTTGTATAACTCTTTGCCGAGGCGAAAGTTGAAAATTATAACAACGTTTTATTACCAAGTACTGAGGTAAGATTTTATGTTTTAAATTGTTCATGAACAATGATTTTTAAATTTAAAACGTGCGTTTCAATGTTATTGCGAACGTCGCTGTAATGTTTGTTTATAATATTATGGCACAACGCTGTATATGATCAGGTTCAAAGCAATATTAAATTCGGAAAGTCATCTCTGGAATCGCGCAATTAAAAAAAGCAAAAGTATAAATGTTATTTTTTCTTAAGTATTCAGTTCAGCAAAATCAATGTGTTGCCAATCAATAACAAATGTAATGTTCCCTTCTCACACTTGGTTTTGCGGGAATAGCCAATACAGATTCCACTAAAGTTCACAACTTTTCCGAAATGGCGCGCTGGTCACGTGGTTTTGATTCCTTTAACGCACCTAGACTTACAGGCAAAATAAAGGCAAATCAAAGTGGTATCCACAAGATTCGAACGAAGGGGATGTTGAAATGCCAGCATGTCACTACGTCGCGGTTTCTGCTGTATCGAAATGAAGCCCGCCGTCAAGTGTACAGAAGGCAAAGAGAGCGATTCGCACAAGCTAGGTCGTTCGCGAGGTCGACAGGTTTGGTAGCGGAAGCACTATGGTGTGGAGTGCTATCCAATTTACTGGAAGTCACCCCTGCTAATCATCGATGGCAATTTAACAGCTATACGGTATGCAGAAACTGCGTTAGAGGGCGAAATCATGCCGTACTGCAGAAATGACCAAAACACAATTTTCATGCACGACAACGGGCGCCCTCATGTGACTGAAATTTGTGTCAATCTATTGCTCGCTTATCAGATCCAGACCCTACAATGGCCCCCATACTCTTCTAACATGAACCGGATTGAACACGTGTGTTTGATTATCCTGGATAGAAGGGTTCGGGCCCGTATGTCTCCACCACAAAGCTTTGCGGAGCTGAGACAAACATTAAATGCGGAATTGCACAGCATACAGCAATGGAGGATCACTCGGCTTATTATGTCCATACCACGACCCGTCAATGCCTTGATCCAGGCCTGAGGAGGTCATACAAGATACTGAAAACTGAAAAGTCACAGAATTTGTTGTGACCTACTTTCTCACTTGTTACGCCACTGTGACGTCATTGTATCGATTTTATTATTTTTACTTCTGATATTGTTTTTAAGTTCATCTGATCCAGAGAGTTTCCAATTACATGGACTTTCACATGAATACTCTAACACGTTTCTGATACCATGCCTGTAACCTAGATACTAATACCCGGAGTGCTATAAAGTCCCCATTAAAAAGCGAAAATCTGTCCATTGCTGTGCCAGATCACAGCATAGGCGCATCAACATTTAGCTATTGAATCTCGGTGCTTTGCTGGGCCCTCAGATTGAATAAAACGTTATTGAAGATTTAAACTATTTTAATTCCGTAAAGATCTATGTTTAAGGCGGTGTCAGTTGCCCAAAAACTCGACGTAAAGACTTTTCGTAAACATTCCGACGTCGATAAAATATTGATTTCAGATTACAAAGTTGTCCTGACCACACTGCAGCATTAAATTATGTTGAATTTTGTTCTATGATTGGTCGTCTCTGACACAACGCTGGCCAGGGAACGTTGTTTAGACGTTGCTGCTTTTAGTCTCAACTTAAACATCTCTATTTCCAACGTCTAATAAGCGCTTTTGACACAACAGTGGAGAGACGTCGGAAAATCGGAGTTATGTAGACGTCTGTACTAACTCAAAAGATTCTACTCCCATTTGGAACATTGATTTTTCTAATGTCACTAACCAGACGTTTCAATTTCCACAAACAACAAATACACCTGACGCTGATCTGATGTCAGAAGTGACGTCTATCAAATATTGTTAGAACATCACAATGTTTCTGGTATTATTTAATTACACAGTAAAATTTATGGTTGCCTCTTTCCACATGAAAAGGCTTTCTAACCAAATGTTTGGTCGAGTTAAGTAAAAACCAGAAAATGGCAAAATGAAAAAAATAATAAAGGGCATGGAACATTAAATTTTTAAATAAATCTTGAACCTCTTTCAATAATATAGTTTAGCAAGATAAATAAATAAATAATAAAGGCCGAGATATTGGTTAACCAAATGTTCTTCTCTTGTAGTTATAAGAATTGCGAATAGAACTTAATACTATTTCTGCATATTAATTCCACTACATTGCGTTGCTTGGTGACAGGTTTACTGCAAACTCGATAGCGAAACCATGCACACTAGTACTAGCATCATGGCCAAGTAGTGAAGCCGATTGATTCCTTGCAATGTCACTGCCACTGTAGTGTGTGTGTTAAATGGCATACTGAATGTTAATGATATAAGATTTTCCTTTGTTGTTATGATTAACAAGGAACCTTTTTCTACTGTGGATTATGTTAAAGGTAGAGGTGCGGCATTTTAGGAGCTTAAAATCAACATTAGAAGTGCCAAAATAACAAAAATCGATAAAATGACGTCAGAATGACTTCACACTTGAAAAAGTAGGTCACCAAATAAATCTTTGAGAAAAAGTATTCTCATAACTATTTTATTACGAAGATACAAGTGCAACCGGATTCAAGACATTTAGCTTTAAAAACTTCATGACGTCAAAAATACGCCCATATTGACATTATAGGTAGCAAAATATCAGGAGGATCGATATCCAAGTGATATTTGTCAATTGCCAAGTTTCATTTTTCCAGCTACAACCATTTCGGAGGAGTTGTGTGTAAACCGACAAAAAAAAGGAAAAAAAGAAAATCTCGTAGAATTTTCAGCGATGGGCAAATCCTTGTTACTCTGTCCTAAGTATAACAGAAGGAAAAAAGAGAATCTCCCAGAATTTCAAGCGATTGAACAACTCCTTGGGACCCCGTTCCGAGTGTACAAAAATCTCTGCATTTCATTTTTCATCCCATAAAGACAAAGTCGGCATTACCAACTGACAATTTATAGTTGTTTTGTTCTTCTCATAAAGGAAAATAAGCACTTTTAAAATGTTATTGCTATTTTGTACTTGAAATAGCAGTTTTTTTATTATACAACAGAGTCTAAATTTCTCAGGAGTTAAAGGGCATTGGGCAAATTTCTCGAATAACATTGAAAGTTTCGGAAGTGGAGGATGGTCAAAGAAGGAGAGGGGTGGACATGGCAATATATATGTGGCGGATGATGTGTCTAATTTCACAAAAAGATGCACAGTAAAGCCTCTCCGTAGTGAACACTTTTAACAAGTCACCACTCTTCATGTATTGTTGTGGTTTCGTAGTTTTCAAGTTTAAAAAAATAAAACTTGAAAACTATTCAAACTGAGATTATAACCATCAATACAAGCTGGCAGTAGATGTTAAATTAATTTAGAGCTGTAATGATGCCAAAAGAAATAACAATAACACAAAAATACAAAATATAGAAATATCTGAATATCAATTTTTTTTCAATTTTGCACGATTGTTTTCTAGTAGCCGCCATTGAAAAGTTGCTTTATTGTTGATCCGTGAAAAATTGGCCAAATGGGGGCACTTTTTTATTTTTTGTCGTCAAGTGTTCAAAATGCTTCTCCTCCCAGAATTTGATTGGGTTTCCTTTCGAATTTTGTACGATTGTTCTCTAGGTAGACCTCTCTGGAAAAATTACTTTTTGTCAATCCGTAAAAAACTGGGTGAAAGGGAAGCCATTTTTAGCCCAGCTTATGTTACGCGCACGCTGGGGTATTCCTATCGGTTTGCACACGGCGTCGTTCAGTTAGTTGTTTTTTGTTTCAATATGCATCTCGTCCAATAATTTTGATCCGATGTCATTGATCGGGTGATTTTTGAATTTTGGGGGAATTTTTGAAGAAAAAATTAAAGTGTTTCTCTTCCTACATTTTTGATCCGATGTCATTTATTCTTGATATGAGGCATTCCTAAGGGATTGTGCATACGGCTTGTTTTTAGTCGATCGGACAATTGTTGTAGTTTGGGGGAATTTTTAAAGAAAAATAATTCAAAATGCATCTCCTCCTACATGTTTGATTTAATGTGATTTATTTTTGGTGTGAGGCATCCCTACGGGTCCTACATAAGGCATACGCTTTGTAATGGATCGGACAATTTTTCTATTTTAGGGAATTTTTGAAGAAAAAACTTTAAAATGCTTTCCCCCTAGTTCTTATCCGAATTTCATTTATTTTTTGGTATGACGCATCCTTAATGGGGCGTGCATACGGCTTGTACTTTTTTAGCCGATGCTTTTGGGGGGATTTTTTAAGAAAAACTTCAAAATGTGTTTCCTCCTATATTTTTTATCTTATTTCATTTATTTTTGGTATGAGGCAACCTCAGGTGGGTTAGGCATTCGGCCTGTGCTTTTTGACTCGATTTGGGATTTTTTATTTTGGGTGGATTTTTTTAAAATAACGAGAAGCATGAATCCGCCGGGTTCGCGCAAATTGTATACCTGATAATGATGTTCCTGTGAACAACTGTTCCAAAGAACACCATACAGCCTTGTGGTCAGTGAAGTAGAGGTTTGTAGAGCCAGTGGTACATGGTTGATTTGGTGTGAAGATAATCAATCCACCCACTAATGCGGGCTGTAGGCGCGTGAGACTGATGTGTGTTATGCAAAGTCCTTATTCAGTTTCTGCAATTTTTTAAAGTTTTGCCATTTTGGCAATTTTGCTCGGATCCGGTCGAATCCTGGTCACTGCACTGCGGGATGCTTAGGAGCACCCCTGGGTAAAATCTGAAATCAATCCACCCACTAATGCGGGCTGTAGGCGCATGAGACTGATGTGTGTTATGCAAAGTCCTTATTCAGTGTCTGCAATTTTTTAAAGTTTTGCCATTTTGGCAATTTTGCTCGGATCCGGTCGAATCCTGGTCACTGCACTGCGGGATGCTTAGGAGCACCCCTGGGTAAAATCTGAAATCAATCCACCCACTAATGCGGCCTGTAGGCGCGTGAGACCGATATGTGTTATGCTCATTCCTAATTCATTTCTTCCATTTTTTAAAGTTTTGTCATTTTGACAATTTTAGTCGGATCTGGTCGAATCCTGGTCACTGCACTGCGGGATGCTTAGGAGCACCCCTGGGTAAAATCTGAAATCAATCCACCCACTAATGCGGCCTGTAGGCGCGTGAGACCGATATGTGTTATGCTCATTCCTAATTCATTTCTTCCATTTTTTAAAGTTTTGTCATTTTGACAATTTTAGTCGGATCCGGTCGAATCCTGGTCACTGCACTGCGGGATGCTTAGGAGCACCCCTGGGTAAAATCTGAAATCAATCCACCAACTAATGCGGGCTGTAGGCGCATGAGACTGATGTGTGTTATGCAAAGTCCTTATTCAGTGTCTGCAATTTTTTAAAGTTTTGCCATTTTGGCAATTTTGCTCGGATCCGGTCGAATCCTGGTCACTGCACTGCGGGATGCTTAGGAGCAGCCCTGGGTAAAATCTGAAATCAATCCACCCACTAATGCGGGCTGTAGGCGCGTGAGACTGATGTGTGTTATGCAAAGTCCTTATTCAGTGTCTGCAATTTTTTAAAGTTTTGCCATTTTGGCAATTTTGCTCGGATCCGGTCGAATCCTGGTCACTGCACTGCGGGATGCTTAGGAGCAGCCATGGGTAAAATCTTAAATCAATCCACCCACTAATGCGGGCTGTAGGCGCATGAGACTGATGTGTGTTATGCAAAGTCCTTATTCAGTGTCTGCAATTTTTTAAAGTTTTGCCATTTTGGCAATTTTGCTCGGATCCGGTCGAATCCTGGTCACTGCACTGCGGGATGCTTAGGAGCAGCCATGGGTAAAATCTTAAATCAATCCACCCACTAATGCGGGCTGTAGGCGCATGAGACTGATGTGTGTTATGCAAAGTCCTTATTCAGTGTCTGCAATTTTTTAAAGTTTTGCCATTTTGGCAATTTTGCTCGGATCCGGTCGAATCCTGGTCACTGCACTGCGGGATGCTTAGGAGCACCCCTGGGTAAAATCTGAAATCAATCCACCCACTAATGCGGCCTGTAGGCGCGTGAGACCGATATGTATTATGCTCATTCCTAATTCATTTCTTCCATTTTTTAAAGTTTTGTCATTTTGACAATTTTAGTCGGATCTGGTCGAATCCTGGTCACTGCACTGCGGGATGCTTAGGAGCAGCCCTGGGTAAAATCTGAAATCAATCCACCCACTAATGCGGGCTGTAGGCGCGTGAGACTGATGTGTGTTATGCGAAGTCCTTATTCAGTGTCTGCAATTTTTTAAAGTTTTGCCATTTTAGCAATTTTGCTCGGATCCGGTCGAATCCTGGTCACTGCACTGCGGGATGCTTAGGAGCAGCCCTGGGTAAAATCTTAAATCAATCCACCCACTAATGCGGGCTGTAGGCGCGTGAGACTGATGTCTGTTATGCAAAGTCCTTATTCAGTTTCTGCAATTTTTTAAAGTTTTGCCATTTTGGCAATTTTGCTCGGATCCGGTCGAATCCTGGTCACTGCACTGCGGGATGCTTAGGAGCACCCCTGGGTAAAATCTGAAATCAATCCACCCACTAATGCGGGCTGTAGGCGCATGAGACTGATGTGTGTTATGCAAAGTCCTTATTCAGTGTCTGCAATTTTTTAAAGTTTTGCCATTTTGGCAATTTTGCTCGGATCCGGTCGAATCCTGGTCACTGCACTGCGGGATGCTTAGGAGCAGCCCTGGGTAAAATCTGAAATCAATCCAGCCACTAATGCGGGCTGTAGGCGCGTGAGACTGATGTGTGTTATGCAAAGTCCTTATTCAGTGTCTGCAATTTTTTAAAGTTTTGCCATTTTGGCAATTTTGCTCGGATCCGGTCAATCCTGGTCACTGCACTGCGGGATGCTTAGGAGCAGCCCTGGGTAAAATCTGAAATCAATCCAGCCACTAATGCGGGCTGTAGGCGCGTGAGACTGATGTGTGTTATGCAAAGTCCTTATTCAGTGTCTGCAATTTTTTAAAGTTTTGCCATTTTGGCAATTTCGCTCGGATCCGGTCGAATCCTGGTCACTGCACTGCGGGATGCTTAGGAGCAGCCCTGGGTAAAATCTGAAATCAATCCAGCCACTAATGCGGGCTGTAGGCGCGTGAGACTGATGTGTGTTATGCAAAGTCCTTATTCAGTGTCTGCAATTTTTTCAAGTTTTGCCATTTTGGCAATTTTGCTCGGATCCGGTCGAATCCTGGTCACTGCACTGCGGGATGCTTAGGAGCAGCCCTGGGTAAAATCTGAAATCAATCCACCCACTAATACGGGCTGTAGGCGCGTGAGACTGAAATTGCACAGACGGACAGACGGACGGACGGACAGAATGAAAACTATATCCGTCCGGTTCCCGGCGGATAAATATGCGCACTGGTCCAAAATACGCACCGGACATCCATGCAAGTTAAATAAACATGCGCACTGGTCCGAAATCCCAACCGCTCACCAACGGAAGTTGAATAACATGCGCATTGGTCTGAAATGCAAACCGCGCATCGTCGCAAGTTAGATAAATATGCGCACTGGTTCGAAATGCGAATGGCGCTTCGACGTGAGTTAAATAAATATGCTCCGAACTGTGCATAGACGCAAGTTAAATAAACTTAGGCCCTGGTCCAAAATAAGCACCCATCATCAACGCAAGTGAGTTTTTATGTTTTTATTTGTTGTTTATGTTGTTGTTTTTTTGTTTTTTTTTTTTTTTTGTTTTTTTTTTGATAATATTTTGTGTAAGAAATGTATAGTATTAAGCAAAATAAATAGGCAACAAAAATTAATTGGCAGTTTAAAAAATAGGCTTTAGTAGGTTTACTGGGTTATTTTCGAAAAAAAAGCAGGTCCATTTTGAAAAAATAAGTTTAATAGGTTTTAATAGGTTCCGCTGGAGGGCCTGCTATTTTGACAATTCGCCAAAAATTGACAGAACTGTTGGCGATAAACAATTTTTTATTAAAATCTTGACTGACGCCAGGTACATAGCCGTATTCTCTTGAAGTTTTGGTTCAGGGTTATACTTCTATGTTGTAAATCCCGACATCAGCATTAGTGATCTGGGGCATTGTCCGTGAGAAATCTTGTTTAAATATTTCTTAAATCCTACAAGCACTTAAAATGAATATTCAACCTTTTCTTTGAGATTTTAGATCATTCACCAAAATCAGTAAAGAGATTTAGTCACTAAAAATATTATATTTGCAGAAAAGAAGAAGCATTTATTAATTCCTGGGAATGGGAAAAAAAGAGGAAACGGTTATTGCAAAATCATGGATTTGGTCCAGCAGACATATGTTTTTGCTTACAAAAAACAAGAAATTAAATAGGTTTCAAATGAAAGTATACGATATATCCCTATACAGTTTTGTATGCACTGGCCGCTCTAGTTTACTTTTCGTTTTCTGAAAAGTGACTCAGCAACGACAAATTTCAAGTTTCTTCAATGTTTATTCTTGAAAATAAACTAGATTTTTATAAACATCAAGAAAAATCAAACAGTCGTGAAGCCATACGGACATTTTCTCACAGATTATTCCACGATTTTCACGTTTGTAGCTCGATTAATTCGTTTATCCAGAGAATGTCGTTGTAACTACTGTATTGATTAAATAGTCGACACGTAAGCAACACATATACCTGTTATTTTTTTATGACTTTTCTCCCAGCTTTTATACACATCAAACTAAAGGCCCCAACAAAATAGGTCTTGAATAAACATATATACTATATTTGCAACATACTTGAATACTGATTTGAAAGTACAACAACCCATTCCACAGAAAGACGGTAAAAGCCAGAACATGTTACTCTAAATACATGTGTTTTCAAGTGCATACATGTGAAAGGTTGTCTTATTTCAATAAAAATTCCAGTTTTTGAAGTATCCCCACAGTATAAACCTATATATTTAGACCATCTCCAAAATATGAGCATTTTTTAGTGTACTGCAATCAAACAAATTGCATTGTTCGCATTATTCTCGCGAAAATGCGAGAAAAATGTTTCTTGACTTAGGTGGAATGCATATCAGTTATTGGCAAAATACAAGGTTAGTTCAAAGCTTGAGGGATCGATTTATCCATCTAGACTATTGATGAGTGCATTCGCAAAGTAGTGACATCTGGCGGTGGGTGTTGTAGCCGGAAGTCATTTTTTTTCTCTGCATGGGCAATATGGGTGAATCATTCAATTCATATTAACATGAAGTGGGTACAGAAATTTTGAACAAACCAAAACACACTACGGAGTTCACTGGATAAGAATTCCTTCATGCTGTTTAGAAAAAAATGTTCTAATATCTGATCAGAACAAGTTAGCTACCCATCCAAACCGAAACCACGCCGCCTCCTAAAGTACAAGGCAGTTATTGGACACCTTGCGCAGAAATGTCACCTTTCGTTTACTGAGGCTTTGGACACAGCACAAGACGTACTTTTCTTAGTTTTATGCAGTCATTGGCCTCCAAGCGGAAGTGAATTTCTTACGCAGGCTATCTACTATATCATCATATAACAGAGGCCGCATCACTCTGTTATCCACTAGTTAATTACAACGCAGACCAACCGGGTTTCGAGAGACTGGAAAGTAATATAGCATTTAATACAGTTCACTTTATTTCAAAATTGTTCACAGCTCTCTGTTTTACATTCCCGCAAAATGAATACCTCTGAATGAATATAAAGCTTGAAATTAATGTTGACAGCATGAAGTTTTTTTTTTTGACCAGAACTCTTTTTTCGTACACAGCGTAATAATACACGGTTGACACTGACGTTGGGGTATGTAGGAGTGAGGCTTGGGGGCAGCGGTCAGCAATAGGCCACTCCGTTTCCTGTAGAAAATAGTACCGAAAAAAGCATCCCTTCGTTCTGAGTTCGACTAAGTATCGTTGCTAACTTGAAATACCTCTCTTCTTCATATATATACCACCTCTAAAAATTAAAGCACGTACCCCAAGTACCGGTAATAGTACGACTGACGTAACGGGTATTTTAATACTTGATCATCGTGGGAATTTATGGATACACCACTGGTTTCCGTTAAAACACTACTCACCAGTCATAGTTTAGAACAGAAAGAGCACTTGAACAAGAAGTGCTTTAGTCTCAGCCGCGAAAACAAAAACCCTGGTATATCGATCAATCAATAAACATGCCAAAAAAAATGTATACAGAAAAAGCCACGGAAAAAAGGTCTTCTACTTGATCACACGTTAGTAAAGCTTTGGGATTACATGTGTATTAGCTCCAGAGATTGACACGATCTTAACACACATTCCCAATCCCCCCTCTTCCACCCGAATAGTTTGTTAACAGCAGAGCCATTTTTTTTCTATTATTGCAACAACCAAGACTACCAAGTGCACTGTCCCCGTTCGTCAAGTCGACTTAATTTTTGCGCTCGCCGAGGATTCTTAAGATATGGAGAAACAAGTTGATGATATCCAGATACAGCAGGATAGCGGCATGGATGTACTCCTCTGCAGATACCTGTGAAACAGAAATCATCTTCAAACGTCAGGAGAGGGGGTAGTGTCATGCCGCACTGCAAAGACGCGCTATTATTATTATTATTATTATTATTATTATTATTATTATTATTATTATTATTATTATTAAATTAGTGAGTTCTCATCAAATTCTATCTGGTGCTATTTTGATCAAGCGATTTTACTCAGAAACGGTATTCTTTTTTTTTAATTTTAAATTGTCTTTATCCTCTGGATTTAAGGTTTGGTAAGGTTATATATTTCTATGCATAAGGGATACAAAAACGTAAAGCTTAAGACATTTATACACATACATTTGATACTCAGCCAAAGCAGACAAAAAAAAATCTGACATTTGTGCAAAGCAATTTACTGCATTATGCTTTTGTGCTGTGGCAACAAAAGCAAAACCAACACCATACCTTCGACATAATGAGCTGTGTGTCTATAATGATGAAGAGAGAGAACAGAAGAGCTCCGGCCACAGCTATGCACTTGTCTAGCATCTCGCTTTGAAATACAATCTGTGAAACAAATAGAAATATCAATAGAAAAATCTAATGAAATTGTATTGTGATGTGAAATTTTAACAACGCTTTGTCACAATCTTAAACGAAAACCTAGTTCTTAAAGGCGAAATATTAAACACTTGGTACAAAAAAAATAATATTTCTAAAATCACTTTCTCTCTCTGAGTAGCCATTTAAAAACTTTTCAGCCTGAATTTGGTTTGCTTTTCCTCAGCAGGCACGCCAGTGTTTTTGCCAGTTACAAACCTTTCTAGAAGAAACGGTTTTGCTATTTGCTCTATGAAACGGCTTCGCACCCCTCCCCCCCACCCCCGACCCTCACCAACAATAACTGGAGCTAGGGAACAGGCCCAAACCCCCCCGACCGAAACCCTCCCGGCCCTAAGCTCCCCGTCAAACCCACCCCCCCCCCCCGACTAAAATCCCCCGGCGGCCTAAACCCCCCGACCCAAACCCCCCCCCCCCCCCCCCCGGTTCTCAGGTCTATTTTATATTTTGTAATTGCGATACATCCACGTTGTTAATTACACTTTCAAATGCCCATTGAAGAGACCACGCGGCGTTTAAAATTGCAATTTCTGAACCACTGAAGGAATTGATCATCATTATAAAAGAGACTTCATACATCCATTGATGTTAGCACTCAGTTTTTAAAATTGCAATGGCTCTTACGATTGATTAGTGTGTACACATTAAAAATTGCAATTCATATGCCGGTTGCGAGATCAGTCGAATTTACAAATTACAATTTCTCTTGCGGTAGATGCGACTTATATCCATTGTGATTCACTTGAATGGGTAATTTAGTGACCCAGATTGCTGTGAAAAATCACGCTACCATCATGGAATACATCACATCTGCTAAAGGGAATCCAAAGATATTGTACCAAGGGCATTTGTACGTAAAGCAAAAAATTCTAGCAAATGGCTATGTTTCGTACGAGTGCGAAAAGAGGCCCCAGAACAAATTATCATTAAACAGTTTCTTTGAGAAGGGGGGGGGGGGGGTTGGGACGGGGGGTTTAGGCCGCCGGGGGGTTTTAGTCGGGGGGGGGGGTTAGGGCCGGGGGGGGGTTCCGGTCGGGGGGGGGGGTTTGGGCCTAGACTCCTGGAGCTAGTTATTTATGTGAATTTTCAGTGTATTTAAAATGACCAGGTAAGATTTTGTATCCACGCGTCGTTCTTACAAAACCAACGCAAGCATGTCACAATGCTCAGCGTATTTTTACCATATGCAAATAAAGCACACGTCATTTATCTAATGCACAGTGTGGCTGTTGGCACATGCTTGTGCAAATGCTGCTGCAACCTTTACACGGTGCTTTTGGTGATAAAAAAAATCACTGTTGTTTGCATTACGTTGTGATCATAAAAATGAAAGCAAGGGTGAAAACAAAAAGCGCTCAACTTCAGACCAAACACTAAGTAAGTGCGAAATCTGTGGTCCTAGGGCCAGTATGGCAAGAGGAGTGGTAAAGCTAAAATGACATTGGCCCTGTACAACTTCAAGATACTCTTTGCAAGTCTTGCACTTGCTAAATGTTAATAATTTTAACCCAGGAAAGTCACAAGTTCTATGCCTATACGGATAGCATCGTGCAGTCTGACATCCCTTATCTTAATGCAGGGGTGCACATAAGACCTTCGCATTTCGCCATGGCGAAGGTGAAATCCATTTGGCGAAGGTGAACCGATTCACCTTCGCCAAATTGGCGAAGGTGAATTTAGGCAAAAATTATTATAACAAAAACAAAATATGGACCGAGTAACTACCGATGTAGCTCTATAAAGACATAAACTGGACAATATAGTTAAGAATATGTATAGTTTAGATGCAATAAACAAATTAAGTTACAGTTTTAGTAAAAGGTTTAATTTGGCGAAGGTGAATTCGGCTTGGCGAAAGTGAGCTGAACGTGCTTCGCCAAATTGGCGAAGGTAAAAAAATCCTTATGTGCACCCCTGTTAATGATACACTTATTCTAATAAACTTTCAAATCCCTGATAAGTCTTAATTCACACTCACAACTGCAGTTAATACATATCGATTAATCCTACAATTTTCATACAAAAAGTTTTAATTCAAGAAAATTTTGATTTTTAGATTATTCGATACCGTCCCTATAAACATACATGACAAATAAGTGCAAAAAAAAGGATGTGTATTTGTGTTTTTACCTGTAAAAATCCAGCGCCGATCAGAATCCACAAGCAGGCGAAAGCTCTACAATAAAAATGTGTATCATGGAAATTTATAAAAAATATGCATATATCTTCACAACGGCACTTCTTCTCACGGGCGCTAATTTTAGTATCCAAATTCGGCTACTATTTTAAATTATTCTAAGCTACTTCATAAATTTTACAAATGCTGACTTTCCCTCATTGTTTTCATTGATTCTTAAATATTTACCCAGCGTAGAAAGGACTATAGTCCCGATTAGTCTGCATTGCATAGGCAGTCAAGGCGATAGTCACTCCACAAGTCAGAACGGCCGCTTCAATCACTGAGTGCACTTCATAGAATGTCACTAACAAACACAAAAAAAAATCGTCACGTAATCTGTGACTCGCATTTTTTTATGATTACGTCAATGGAGGAGGGGGGCGGGAGAGAGGGAGGGTGTCTCACCATGATCTTGCAAGATGATTATGGACGGTAATATTCTTTATTCCATATTCTTCAACAACGATAAAACTTAATTTAAGGAGCACTTTTAAATTTCTTACATCATTTATTTATGTTCCTAAAAAAAGACTAGGGTGGTCTTGGGACATATCTGTACTTTTCTCATCTATTTTTAGCCAAAACCCTGTACACCCACGACTTCGCCAAATCCCTGTAAATTTGTCCTGCTGCTAGCAGCTATTTACCAAGTTAAGAAACGAAAAAAAAAAAAACAAAAACAAAAACTTACCAACGATACCAACCATCAATGCTTCTACCATTGTCTGAAAACGACCAAAAAAAAATCGACCTTCAACCCATTCTCCAATCTCATTGTCTAAACTGAAAATATTTACACAGAATTTTATGGTTTTCTTTAGATTTCCTTAGATTTAAAAAAAAGGAACATATGGATCTCATATTTTTCTAATACATAACAGAGAACACTGAAGTCTTGCTTTGTAATAAAAGCACACTTACGAAAGCAGCCAGCAAATAGTAGTTCGTAGGGACTTCCTTGCTCTTCAACATCAGCGCGAAAATTAGACCCATGGATGCCAAAAATAGCACCAAAACGAGCCATTGGCTGCAAGGAAAAAGTCAAAATGGAATCACAATAGTATATATATTTGTCAATTCGTAAGGAAATACAGCGGAGCCTTTAATACCAAAGATGGAGACACCAGATGCCTTTTGTATGATGATTTTAAATACCAGACAGGATTAAAACATCTTCCTGATAAGCAAAACAATGCAGCACTTTAGGACTCACAATGTTTTTTAATCTAAACGCTTTTTCGAGACACAGTAAATGATTTACGAAAACATAAAGGAGAGTTGAGGTATTATTTAATTTCAGTAGAAGTAGCATTTTCACAGGAACAACCGTAGGGTCGCAAAATTGTAGGCATTGGAAACTCAACACTCGTATCGGTATCTGACGTTTTTCATCAGTGAGAAATCCCGCACCACTCCATCTCCATGAAGATTTCAGTTTATTTCAAACTCGTCAACTGATGTTCTACCGTGCTATCTAAGGTTTACATTCACTGAAGTATGATTAAACGTACAATTATGCCTACCTAGACTGTATGAATGTCTGCAGTGGTTGTATCGTGATCGTGGCGATGCTCACCATGACTGTGAGGGCAAGCTGAGCACTCAGTATGCCATAAACTTTCCTCAGGAAGCCTACAAATAAATACAATACGCCATATACAGGCATAGGGGCTATCGGTATCCAGTATACAGGACATCCGATTTCAGTATACAGAGTATAGAGTATACACGGTTATCGGTGTACTGCATAAAGGAGGTATCAGTATACTGTATTTAAAGTGTCAAAGTGGTAATTTATTTACTTACCTTCATGAAAAGACATTCAACCCCATAGGGGATGGTCCTTTCGCATCTGAAGCGGTCGTGTTACCACTATGCTAAAGGCTGCAGCCAGTGGCAGGAGTCACTCAGCAGGGTTGTATACGAACGCACACACGTATATTACATCTGGACCAACTTTTTCACAGTAACATTATTTTATGATTACCTTCATCAAACCGTGGCTCTGGAAAAAATGGCGACCACAGTGAAGAGGAAACTGAAGAATAGACACTATTATTTAATCTAAAGATTCTGTAGTAAAAAATAAGCTATTTATATATATATTTCTGACAGGCAGTTACAAGTGTCGCCGTGACAAGGGCTTCGCAGTTATAATGCCAGGCTTAGACAGAGCAAGACAGACGAAGTCCACCAGCAAAAGAGCCAAGTTTCTAACCTTCATCAAGGCAAACGACGCCAAAGTTGGTGTCCCCGATAATACGAGATCAAAAGAGTCAGAGAGCGGAATACTCGCGATGGGAAACGACTGGACGCGTTTGGATGATCTAAGGGAACAACTACGTTTCCCCGAAGAAATCGCCATTACCGAGTACAGACCGGACATAGCGCTATGCTCAAAGACTAAGCGAATATGCGTCTTGACAGAGCTAATAGTAGCATGGGAAGAAAGAATAGAGGAATCCTATGAACGCAAGATGCGTAAGTACTCTGAACTATCAGACCAGTGCCGAAACAACGGTTGGAAAACTTGGTGCTTTCCAGTGGAAGCGGGATGCCCAGGTTTCCCGGGAAATTTGCTTTGGAGAGCTTGCAAAATGTTGGGAACAGTAGGTAAAGAAAGGCGAGATGTGATAAACCACGTTGAGAAGAATCGGCGTCGTTATGGATATGGCGTAGAAGGGATGGAAGGGCGACTGAAGAAACATTGGCTGAAACCCGAGATACTAACACCAGGCATACTGACATCTCAAGCAGATATTGATCCTCCGGGTGTACAAGTGTACAATTTTCGCAAAGTCATTTGACCCAAGTCGGCCGCGACACCAAGAAACATCAAATGAAAACGTGGCATCTTTTAAAGGAAAACATGACATCCTAAGCAATTTCTTTACCTGCAATATTAAAAGTATTCGAGCGCACATTCCGTTCGTGAAAACATGCATATCAGTTCATGAAATATCAAGTCCCATGGCAGAGACAAGCTTGTTGAAGAGATTTGTAGGCAGCCTAGTGCATGTGCAGGCAAGAAGATTACTGCGCACATTGCCCGTAGAGGCAGGATGGGAGGGCGAACGAAATATATTATACAAGTGAACATGGAGTGCGTCCTGGAAGTTAACATCAAGGGGGAGATGGATTTATAGAAGGGAAAGATCCGGGGCGCACCAGGGAAAAGTACTGTTGTATCGTTGCATAATGAGAAATCAAGTGCACATACAGAGCAGCACGTTGCAAGCAATGTCATGTCAATGGGGTTTAATGAGAGATCATTGACTCCATTCAACAAATAACAAACGAAGACTCGTTGGCATGGATCATGGATTGAATAATTCGTGGTGGGGGGGGGCCTGATGGAGGGTATCTAGTGAAGAATACCACGAAACACCCAAAGATATCGGTTAAAGGGCAGTAGAAACAGCAGCCTCTAGATGAGAATGAATTGCTTGATAGTGGACAGCAGATAAAGAGTGGAACCCAGCGAGCATCCGTCGAAGAAATTATTATTTGCTGTCCACTATCCAGCAATTCATTCTCATCTAGAGGCTGCTGTTTCTACTGTCCTTTAACCGCAGGGTGGGGACCAACTTTTGTCTCGGGCAAAGACAAATAAAATAACTCCAAAAACAAAGTTTTTGATTTTATTGTCTGATTCATCGAGACAAATTTTTGGCTGTCCTTTATTACTTTGTCTTATATCTGTTACAGGCAATTTGTGTATTCAGGCAATTCGTATATTGCCTGAAATTTTCAGGCAATTCGTGAACTGCCTGTAGAGGTTAGGCAATTCGTGAATTGACTAAAATTTTCAGGCAGTTCGTGAATTGCCTGAAATTAGGGACCAGTCAGTTCACGAATTGCCTGAAACATGTTTTATAAGAGATGTTGAACAAGTTTGGATGTTTTTTTTCTATTCATTGCTACATTTCATAGGCAGTTATAAAGCAATAGTTGCATGTACAAGAATTAAACATTCATATTTACATCAATCGTACATCAGAAACTCCGTTGACAATTATTTTTTATCATAAATTGCATTGATCTACTGGTTATTTGAACTAAAACATCTCACTTCGTTACCACTCAGTTTCATGATAAAGGAGCACTCCGCTGCTTGTTAATTGCAACTGTAACAAGTAATTAGCGTTTATCTTTACATCAATAGCAAATCAAAGAATCAGTTTGCATGCATTTTACCCAGGGTTGGGTTTCTACCAGGTAGAAACCCTTTTTCCCCTACCGTGGGTAAAAACTAGGGTAATAACCCGGGTAAAAGGGTTTTTTTCCCGGTAGAAATGGTAGAAATAGGGTAGAAACCCCCTTAACAACAACTTACCATGGAGCTTTAAGCGACCGGCCTTTGCTAATTGTGTATTTCCACACCTGTGACATTTAGCATAGACTTTGGTATCCTTTGTGAATTGAGTAAAATGTTGCCATACTGAATCCCTTGGTCTGCCACCGTTATTCATGTTGAAATTTATTTTCAACGTTTTCTAAATTTATTTAATTTCCACTAAATACATTCAAAAGCTTAACTGTGTTTAGAAGCCTCAAAATACAATACTTTTGATTTCACAAAAATCATGTATTATATAGACCCTCTTAAGATGTTTAACTAACAAACGGATGTGACCATTTCTAACATCAAAGTAGTATCGCGCTGATGTTTACCGATTACTCCAGGGAAAACACATCCCTTTGTCAGGTATTACTTCTTACATAAATAGTCTGTTCGTTAATATCACAAGACCATTGCATAAGAGCAACTGCACAGCATACATAAGAAGAAATATTTGACAAAGGGGTGTGGCTTCACGTGAGTAAAGTAAACAGTGGTGGTGGATATGAATTGCATGAAAGATAATTACCAACAGTACACAAGTTTGTGTGCAAAGATCTGAGAAATAAGCGCCGCCAACTCCATGGTAGAAACCCCATGGTAAAAACCCTTTTTACCGTCCGGGTTTTTACCCGGTAATTACCATGGTATTTACCCACTTCGGTAGAAACTTGCCAACCCTGATTTTACCACGCACTCAGTTGCATAATAGCACTGCCCGTTAATTGGAATTGTATCAAGTAAAAGGCATAACACCATACTTAAATAGCGGTTACATCACTTTATAGTTGCAATTCTAAACCGTAAACTCCCGCAACAGATTGGATTGTTTTTAATTATAGAGGTTTATTTGGAATTAATTAAATCCCTCAATTTTCTTGCAATTCACCCGATTGGATGTAACACACCCCGTTAAAATCTTTAATTTTAAATTCATCACAAGAAATTAAATTGCAATTTTTAGACCTGCTTTCAAATAACGACGGCATTTATTTGTTGTTACTTTTATAGTATAAGACCTAGACCTCGGAGTAACTTGGAAGGAAAGTGATAGGCCACTTAATTGATTCCCAAACATTATTGGCCATTGACCTATTCCGGAAATTGGTGCCCATAGGACAATGTTTTACTCTGGCCATAATTGCAGTTATGAAACATGGTCAGGTAAGACACGTATACTAAGACCCCCTATTATATTTCCCCAAGAACATGCCTTAATTGCAATTATTTCGATTATAAAGAAAGAAATTAAAAAATTTTGCTGTGTTAAACAGCTAATATTTTGATACACAAATTGCCTGAAACGTCTTTAGGCAATTTGTGAACAAGGAACCCTTAAATTCCAGGCAATTCACGAACTGCCTGAAAATTTTAGTCAATTCACGGATTGCCTGACCCCTACAGGCAGTTCACGAATTGCCTGAAAATTTCAGGCAATTCGTGAATTGCCTGAATACACAAATTGCCTGTAACATATCCACTGCTGTTGGTCACAGTTCAAATAAAGACCTCAAATTCAGAACTCATATATCGACAAGACACTGACACGCCAACATCATCCGGCTTAGCTCGTGTGTTTAAGCAGCACAGTGCAGAGGAACGAAACAAAGGACCGAGATTTTCTTTTGTGGCACAATGACTCCGAAATCTGGCATCTAAAGACAGTGATGGGAAGTAACTGAAAGAGTCTTTACAATGAGTAAAACATCAAGGTAGTGATTGGTATAAACAGGGATTAACCTGTGGCACAGTGCTTCGGAAATCTCAAGAGAATGATGGGGAGAAACTGAACCAAAACATCAAGGCAGTTATCTTTAAAAACACAATGAAGTTTGTTTTTTACTTGTTATTTTATTACATATTTTATTAAATAATTAAAACTCAGAATCATAGAAAAAAATTCTCATGGCCCTTTTGTCCAACTTTTCATTTAGGGCCGTTTTGGGAAAGGCCTTTTTGGGAAAGGCCGTTTTGGGAAAGGCCCTTATGTCCAAGGCCCTTTTGTCCAAGGCCCTTCTGTCTGGATACTGTGTAACACACGGCTCAATTGCATCATTTTTGGGAGTCTGACCAAATACTGTCTAAAACAACACATTATCTCAACTGCTTGCGACGGGGTACATACAATTTGACCAACCGCAATTTGACCAACCACAATTTGACCAACAGAAATTTGACCAACTGCAATTTGACCAACCGCTTAATGGAAAAACTGACATTTGACCAACTTTCAGTTTTAGATATACATAACTTTGTAAATCTAGGAGTTCGAGGCTTCGTAAGAAAAAGTAATTTCAAAGAAGTGCTCATTCGCATCAAAGAGATATTGTGCTAATCCTCTCGCTGTCAATGAGTGTCATAAGGTTGAGTTCCACGTGCCCCGTTAATCTCCGTAATCCGGCGTTATACAAGGCGTTATACATACAAACCCAGACCTGGTGGAAGCTTTAGTGTCATCTCAGGTACGCGTTTTATGTGAAGTTTTGCGAGGATATGAGATTACTACCATCCTGCTACATTTGGACAGTACTTTTACTTGTAGTGTTATAACTGTTTAAATGTTGCTTTTGTCGGAACATTTGTGATTGCTAATGTTTTACTGATAAGTGGTACGAAAAAAACAATAAATTATGAAGTTGGTCAAATGTCCGTTTTTTCATTAAGAGGTTGGTCAAATTGCGGTTGGTCAAATTTCAGTTGGTCAAATTTCGGTTGGTCAAATTTCGGTTGGTCAAATGTCCTACACCCGCTTGCGACATGAAGTGCTGTTTATTTATATTCACCCCCACCCCCTCTTTTGTTAACAGCGAGTTTTATCTGTGCAATTTGGTATTGTTAAACAACGTTTCAGACAAAAGAATAAATTCTAACCAGATAATGTAGTAGAACCTGTACTCTGCACACTGCGTGTTACTTAATGTAAAGCGCTACGAGTTCTGAGGTAACACTCTCGCAGATCTTCTCAGTTGAACAAAATAGTTCAAAAGAAAATTATAGAGCAACACTGATCACAATAATATCTGAGTGATTGTTTTGAAAATACAGGTGAATAGCTTTGAATAAATGAAAGAGAAGGCGAATACAGTGCATATGAATTTTTCCGGAAAATAACAGAGTGAAGTGCGGTTCCTGAGCAGGTGCATAAGTCAAAATAGATGGGGTGACGTCCGTGGAAGTAAAGTAAGCATGGCAGTGAGTACTCCGTCAAATTGCATATATCGGATGAACGCATGCTATCCCTTTGATAATTCGCCATCCGATTAACCGTTTTCATTTGCCGTTAACTCAAATGCCCTACCCAATCTGATGTTGATACTGGAGGCTGCCACGTTAGAGCCATACATGAAGTCATCCACAATGCTCGGCTGGCCTTTCGCTTTGCTGTCCATCTTTAATCTGAAACATAATGAAGTTATCTCAAATAAGCTTTGATCTTCTCTAAATAATTATCTAAACTGTGAGATGGATACCCCCTTCATCTTGGTTCTTCGGTGGGACTGAGTAGGGGGCACGTTTTTTACTAAATGGATGAATGAAATAAAGTGTAAAAAATCCAAAAGTTAGAAAGAAATGATATACGGAAAATTACACAGAAAGAATTTGTGTATATTTTAACTTCGTCCTTCAAAGGGTACAATGACCTTACTATAACATTTTGGATATCGCACAAACAAACCTTTCTTTCCTTATAGCCTTCTGCATTTCATTCACTACACTTGGCTGCTGTTTCACCAGAAACTAGGTATTAGCTATATTTTCGATTTGCTCGAATAGGTTGCTTGGACGATTTTCAAAATATTTATTCAATTCAAATAAGTATGGATACTGAAGTCGCAACTCAGCCTATTTATAGCATTTTTGCATACATTTCAAACGACGACAACGTTTAACGAAAGAATTTCAGTAGTGCTACACAGTCAGTGTATTAGTAGGATCAGTAGTATATCCGGTTGGCAATCTTTTGTCTTTGACCTGAAGCCAAAACGTACCAATATAAATACGGAATTTTAAAGGATAGGTTATAATTTTTCTACACATTGTGGGTTCTAAGCATGTCTTTAATTTCCTGCAGAAAATTATAGAGCCTCTGGTAACAACTACAAGGCTTAGAGATGATTGTAGTGAGCCTATTCTTAAGGCAAATTATTAAAATAAATCATAACAAGATCTCAAGAGACTTATGGTTTCTGGTTTCCATCTAAACCTGGTTACGAAGGTTTTTTCCATTCATTTGCCACATTTTCAGCTTCATCACAGAAAGCAAGGATCATTTAAGTTAAACAGCAAATCATGATTGGTTCAATACAAATTGTTCTATTAGCTGCAGCAAAATTATCTGCTTCTGGTTTAAAAAATTATGTGGAATAATCGATGCAAACGCTGTTTTGTAAATTTCCATGTACTGTTCAATTTCATATTATGAGTATATTTACAATTCACCAAGCCAATTGGTACTTTCGGATCTTTCTCATTGAAGTATCGTTTCAACTGCAACGTTTTTGGGATAAATTATAAAAAAAAAACATCAAAAATTCTAATTTACGTTCGAATTTAAAAAGCCATCATATGATCGTTAAAAACTTTTTCAAATATTATTCATTACCTCTTTGCCAACATATGAAAACGTTTCTGGAAAAATGTAATTTTGTTGATTGTTGCCAGTTTTTTGTATCATTTTTTGATATCCTTAACCCAACTGAATGCCGCCAAAACGCAAAAATTTTTGGAGGACAAAAGTCTAAGTACGAATTCGCTTAATTTTATTGCCAGAGAGACTAAAAATTTTGTTTGAATTAAACGAAGGAATTACAAGGCAATCCGGTAAATGTTGCGTTAGGTATAAAAGAACAACCACTAAAGCTATGTGCATATCATCTATAGGAGTCAATATTTGGAATGGTTTAAGCGAATCAATTAGACAAAGTCGTTCTCTAAATATATTTATAAACAAATACAAAAGTTCTATCATTGAGTCTTACAGCAACACGTATTGATATTATTTGTTTTCTTCACTTTAACCGCTCATGCAGGTATCGAAATCGGCTATTATTTGATTTTCTTTCAGTTCCTCGTAAAGAGCGTTTCAAATTAGCTTATAGGATATATATATATATATATATATATATATATATATATATATATATATATATATATATATATATATATATATATATACAAGGCAAGGAACATTCAAATTGACCAGCATATCGTAATTGGTTAATTTACAAACTCGTCTGTTGGCTGATGAAAATTATTATGACCCATATAATAAGAATGTAATAGGAATGGCATGGCTTTAAGTTTGTAAGTAAACATCGAACAACCGCCGCAAACGCTGTTCTCGCATTAAAAGAACACATTTTCAGTTTTGCCAATTACGATGTGCTGTTCAATTTAATGTTTCTCTCCTTGTATATATATCCTTTCGAAATATGCACTAAATGTTACGGAATATGTTTATTCAAGTAGTGTTTGATTGTTCCGTTATCGGGTGGGCCAATTGTATAAATGAAAACTTCTAGGTCCATCCTTTTCAATGCATGTCTTGTTGATCATATTATGTATAATTCAAAAAATTGTTATTTGGCGGATGTGTTTGAAAATAAATAAATTGATTGATTGTTTCCCCCGCAAAATAGAGGCTAGCTCCAAGAAGCGCCTCCCCATTGCTCGATCGACTTGGGTACAGATATACACCTACGCATAGTATAAAAGTACGACCAAGGAGGTGACCTAGCTCCAACAACACCAACCAGATGTTACACTGTGGAGCACTCTGGTCTGTAAGAGGTGACTTGGACCGAGCTATCAGAAGGAAGTTAACTGTCAAGCGAGTTTGTACGAGTAAATTGAAAATAAAATTTCAATTAAAAGACGGTTATTGTTTTCTAAAATGGGTAGATATAATCTCATCAATTTCGGACACAGCAGCCTTTCAATTTGTCCTTTAACACTTACGTGTATGTTGGGAAACGTCACTTTTGTTTTGGGAGCAGAACTGGTATCCTGTTTTTCATGAGATGGCTAAGTTCAGCGTTGGCTGAGCTGTATAATAATTACAAATTAAATCAAGTTTATTTTCTGAACAGTTTAGAGTACAAAGTATATAATAACTTTATTTAAGATAGATACATAGTCTCTCTATCCCTCTCTATCCCTCTCCCTCTCTCTCAGACATTTATATATGTATATCAATTACCTTGTCTCTTCTCATTTTTTTTGTTTAGGCATTCTTCTTAACATATGCTTCTTTTTGTTTCGGAGATTTTTATGCAGCTGATAGACTTTGTAATTATTATTATTATTATTATTATTATTATTATTATTATTATTATTATTATTATTATTATTATTATTATTATTATTATTATTATTATTATTATTATTATTATTATTATTATTATTATTTTCCAGATTATCTTAGAAACCAATGTTAGTTTTTGTTATTTATGATTTCTGACTCCACTTCGAAGAAAATGTTAAAAATAATTTTCGTCTGTTACTGATCATAATTGGCGGAAAGTATAGCATTCGCGTTATATTATTACCTAGTTTTTTATATGTCTTCTTTAAAATGTGAAAAAAGAAACCAAATTTTACATAAAATCTTATCCAATGATCTACTATAAAGATTAAATTATTTGTAACTTTCAGAAATATCTGTTCAATAATTGATGCTACTCGCTTCTCAGATTGTTGACATCATGGGCATTGTTTATTGGATTTTATGTTGTTGACCTCCTCCATGTACATTTTACGAAAGGAGTGACTATGCGAAACGAGACGCCACCAATTTCAGATTACACAATGTCCTCTTACATAACACCTCACCTGTGCGGGTGTATCGATCACTGGAGTTCTTTTGTAAACAAACTCGAAAGCGTATCAAAGGTGATTTTCAAAAGAATTACTGACAAAGTTAATGTCTGCATAAACAAACTCGCATCGATTGCCATAAAATGAATGGCATATAGTTAGATATGTTTGCGCTTCATGCAAAACGAGAATGGTACTTAATGCTTTTGAAGTGGTGTGGTATCATGTATTATCGCCCTCTAACAACTGCAAGTATGAGGATTAATAAGCAGAATTGTACGCACCTAGACTTTAGCCGGAAAGCTTTGCCTTTCGACCGAATTCGGTTAGGATAACGGTATAAACAAATGATTAAAAAAAAACTGGCAAAATCAACAAAATTCCATTCTTTTGTCAGAAACATATCCACAAGTACATTTATTAAAGGAGCTGAATAAGCATGTAAAATTAATTTCAAAAGATGGCTTTTTAAATTAGAAGGTGTGTGCGTTGAAAGAAAATTAGAATTTTTATGTTTTCTGTTCTCATTTCTTCATAATTATAAAAAAAATACAGTCTGAGCAACACCTCTGTGGGAAGATCCTAGTCCTAGATGACTCTTGCAGTCTTCCTTTGGCAGGAAGACAGAAAGGTAGTCTCAGCGGACCCTTTCTTTCTTCCTAGGACAGAAAGTGTCACAGTTCCTGCAATAGGAATGGCCATTGATCTCAATTTTCGAGGCTCTGAATCTTTCGGCGCACGTTCAAGGACACCAAGGCTCGAACTGGCAGGCCTTTTCTTTAAAAGAACACTGAGAAGTACCCTTGCGCATTATTTTCGACCTCAGCGAAACTCCCAAACTGGAGTAAAGCGTGATTTTGCAACTGTGGATTCACTGTTGTGGGCGATAATGAGGGATTCGATATCCTGATCTCTAGAAAACACATATTTTTCTCAGTAAAAAAATTATAATTGGGCCATTTATGTGATGCAGCCTTTCTAAAATAACACCGTTGGCCCCAGTCTTGCGCCGAGATTTGAAAATTGACATCAATGACATTTCCTATTGTAGGAACTATGACTCTAGCTGTCATAGGAAGGCTGCAAGAGTCATCCAGGACTAACAGAAAGGGTCCACTGGGACTAGGAAGATCCGAAAGACGGATTGACTTATTTTGAAGTGCCTGCTGTACAGATTGTATATATGGCTTACAGGCTGTACGAAATTGAACAGTACATCGGAAGTGATAAAAATTGAAAATGTGTTCTTTTAATGTGAAAACAGCGTTTGACTAAGTTATTCTATGTTTATTTTTCAAAGTCAAAGGCACACAATTCACTAATTTGGTAGACTAGCTCCGAGTTAGTATTTCTTTACTTTTACTCCATGCGAGGGAGGGGAATGGTTAAAGAGATCTGAATTGATGTACTGAGAAAAAAAGATATCATGTCGATGAAAATAAGTTTCTTTTGTCAAGTATCGCATAATAAGGTATATTGTAGTCCAAAGGGTTGCCTAATTTGCAGCTGGCTGATTTAGTTCAATCGCGTTGTAATATTTTGGTTTAACCAGTTATGATCCACCTTAACCGATTATATCTCCTCTCACTCGCGTATCTCTCCGTCAGAGTTACGAAGCCTTCCATTGTTTATCTGATAACTTTATTTGTTCTTGTAGGGCTCGTATCCTGCTTACCAGTTTGTTATACAAACATAAAGTTCATGTAAAATAACACTTTTTGAGAAACAGGCGCACTTTTTAATGGATTGTAAATTTTTTGCTTCTTCGTTGAAGCGGAGAAAAATTAGCTTCCGCACTCAGCTGTCAAATGTTTGTTTATGTTTCGCGTTTTAAATGTCATGTGAGCAAAGTTAAGGGACCAAATTTAAATAGAGGGGATATGTGTTATGTGTAAAATATAAACTCTAATAATTGATCGATGTAGAAGTAGAAATAAATTCATTCGGTGCACCCACAAACTTAACTTATAATTTCTTGCATGCTTTTTTGCCCAGTCGCCTATTGTCGCTGGGTGATACTCATCCCTTGCGGGGACTTTGTTGTCGGTTATGTGTGTGAGGGTGTGTGTGTGTAAACAATTTTTCAAAACGGTACCCTTTCTACATTTCTGGTCTGATTGTTTCGAAATTTGTATTTGGCAGGATTGTTCCCTGGGTAATCCCCATACGACTTGTATATTTTTTAACTCAGTCATCTATCGTTGCTGGGTTAAACTCATCACTCATGGAGATTTTGCTGTCAGTTATGTGTGTGTGTGAACATTTTTTTTTTGTCATAAGATTTGTTCTCATTTCCTAACGTCGAAAAGAAATGCATAATAAGATACTGTTCTTTGCTCGTATGTGTATAATTGTGTAGATTGTCTTTTTTTTTTCTTCTTGTAAGCCGATGCCTGATTAGGATTTATGCACGAGTATGGCAGAACGCAGCGGAAACAGAGAACCAACCTCCCCCAAGGTGCTGGACAGGGATGGCGTTCTGTCAGTTCTAGGATACAAAGGCGAAGTGAAAGAATTCAAGGCGATTAATTTCTTACCTGTGGATAAAGAAGTCTGCTATAAGTAAGTAGAATATCAGAATTATTTTGTCTTTGATGTGAAAAGTTGTAGCTTTTTTGGTAATTACAAGTGGAAGATGTGTTGAAATTTGTACGTCGTTAAGCTTTTCACAGTTAACACTTTCAGCAGTATAGCGTCACCATGTAAAGAAGAAAAAGTATTTGTTTGTTTGTGTGTGTGTGTTTTTATGTTTTGCCGTATGTGATTCGTGGAAGTGTGTAACCTGAGATTCGAAAAAACAAAACATCATGAAGCTTTATTTCTTCCCAAGATGTGGAAAGAAAGTGTATCCAGTGGAAAGAATAGATGTCGGTGCAGTATACCACCGCAGCTGTTTCAAGTGCCGGGTGTGCAATATACAACTATCTTTGCGGAACTTTCAACGGGGCTTCGACGTGCAGACAAATACGAAGGTAGGGCTCACAATTTCCATAAAATATTGGTTCCGCGTGTTTTCGTGTGGTGCTGAGTTACGCCTTGGTTGTGGGAGGATTGGATGTACAATATCCCTATCATGGGGTGTCTTGTTTCATGTATGAGAAAGGGGATGCATTTTAGAACCCTATTATATTTTGTCCATATCATAGCGTGAAATTTATTGAGTGGCTGTTTTCTCCATGTATATTTAAAACTCTACGTTCAAATTTTTGGAGCCAACTTGTGAGTGCATCGGACATTGTGTGTTTATCTTGGTATGTCTTGTGCCTGGACAAACAGGAGGTCTTCTGTAACACTCACGTGCCCAAGCAGTCGTCTGGCCTTGCCGACAAAGATGCCCTGGGGATCAAATCTGCCCTGGCCGCCCAGAAGGCTGCCAACATCCGGGTCAGTGCCCTTTGCCGATGTCTTCTCTATCTCAGAAAGATTTTTATAGCGATTTGCGTGGCAGGGTTGAACGCATTTTAAGAGCGCTAAGATTGACCAAGTAAACATTGTTTCAAGTGTTTAGTCACTACAATAGAATCCGGAAGAGCAGATTTTTGGCGTGGGTTTCGCTTATTTTTCAATCAAAAGAAAATGATTTTAAATAATTTACATATGTCAGCTTCTTTGGAAGTTTAATGGTGAACTTGTAAGGCTGATAATTATAAGGACTGGACTTTGTGTAGAATCTATTGTTATTTATTCCTGATCTGTTGTCGCAAAAAGTATGGAAGTGCATTTCGAAATACTACGTTCCTTTTTGAAGGGTCAGAGAGTGGGGACGGGGGATTATGGGCACGAGGCGTTAGAGTTTCAGCACTTGCGGCGAGAGGGGGGCGGTCGGCGGGACGAACGCCAGAGTAAGAAGGTTCGGCGGAGCTCGACCCTCAGGAGCTTCCAGGTGATAAGGATTCTAGATAAGTCGCCATCAATCCAACTCGCCATAAACCCCTATACAAAGTCACCACAGCCAACTCGCCAAGAGTTGGGAATTGTGTGCCAACTCACCAACACTACTGCCAAGTCGCCAACAGGTTTCCTGGTCAAATTTGCAGACACCATGTCCTCTTGTACGACTTCACTAATAGCTTGGATAATCGCTATATATATGCAAAATTGAATGTGACGAAAAATGGTGTGTAAAATATAAATAAAAAAACCATGTGTGTTTACATTTTACTGAATAACAGTTATTGGTCCTCCGTTTGCACCATGAACGCGTTATTGGTTCAATGAATTTCAACGAATTGCAATCATATTAAGTGCAATTACCATAAAGTAACTTCTTTCTTCTTATTTTTGTCAAAACAAATTGCAATCTATAGTTGGATGGAGCCGAATTAACGAAACGTTCACAGCACAAGTGATGCAATCAGAGTGCGCAATGTGTTAATTTTTCTTTTCACAAATAATTGCAATTGAATTTGTATTCGCTAGACCATTCGTTCAATTGTGTTCTATTCTTTCTTTTAAGTGTAGATTACAAAAAAGTACATTGCAAACAAAAACCTTTTAAAGAGCTTTTTAACTTTCGGAGAGATGATAATTAAGAATGTACCCAAACGCAATTGAAGGGACCCATGCATAAACTTGATAACTCCACTTATCAGGAAAATGCACTATTACCACCACGGTATTTCTTGGCCTCTTTTCTATCACATATGTAAGTCTTACATCTCAAAACCGATTAGAAATGGGCATTTTTTAGGAAAAGGCGATGGGAAAAACCTATGTTTGTTACTAAAATTTCAAACTTTAAAAGCGTTCTTCTCCACTGTTGATAACAGCAGTTATCAGGTTTATGCATGGACCCCTTCAATTAGCTGTTTAAAAATTTAAACATTCGATTCGGCAATTAGCGAAAGTCGGTAAGAAACGGTAAAAAAGAATATAAAATAAAACAAGAAATGTGGTGTGCAAGTTGTGGTGAGTTGGCACAAAAGTAGGCGACTTGGTTGCCAAGTCGCCTGTGGCGAGTTGGTATACCAAGTCGCCTTATGGCGAGTTGGATTGATGGCAACTTGTCCTGACACCAGGTGATAACACTGACAGAAATACCTGCCTAAGAGTGCATGGTTTTCTGTTACAGATTTATGGGTGTCACTTTGATCACATAAATACGTGTAGAAGTCAAGAATAATGATAATAGTAATCATTGTCACATTTTGCACTTGTGATTAGCACATGTAACTTTTCTTTTCCATTTTAAAAACCCGAGTTAAAGAATTCTTTGAATTTCGAAGCATCTCTTGCATTATATTTATGTTAGACCATGGGGTAGTGTGTAGCTCGAAATAAGCTTTAAAAATCTTCAAAGTTTTTTTTTTTTTTGTCTGCTGAGTAAAATTTAGACAAAGCTAAGTTTGGAATACCCTGCTGTCCTTCAGCAAATGAAGTTTAAATGCACTTAAAATTTAAAGTCGGATTTAAAATGTCATGACCCTGCATTCGATTATTCAGGACTTTGAGCGGTACGGGATATTTGATGCGCAGTCGGCACTGGAGAAAGTACAGAAACAGGAAGAGGACGAGCTCTTCTCGCAGATGAGCGAGGACAGACGCGCGCAGATTGAGGCACTGAGACATTTTGTCCATGGCGAGAAACAGAAGACTGTACAGGAATTGGTGTACTGGTTCCAAAAGCGAGGTTCCTCTAAGGAAGAAATAAGTGACGGTCTGAAAAAGGTATGAATAATTTTTTTTAAGTATTTTAAGTTTGTGAAATAAATTTCCAATACTGAAAATAACTCTCACTATGCACTGTTAATCTGTAGACACTGCGAGAAGTTAATTAACTAATTTGGGTAAATAAAATGCAACATTTCATGCCTTGCTAATCAAGCTGAGCTATAGATGAAAACGAATTGCAATTTAAATGTCAGTATTTCTGACGTTTTCGCTGTTGATCGCAGTTCACAACAAAGTTACATCTGCATGTCAACATTTAATGCCATCATTTCTACTGAACATAGATCAGTAGAAATTAGAAAATATATATAAAAAAAAGACTTTAAGTCTACATTGTATGGTGTGTTAGTTCAATACAGACAAGAAAACATTGGTGTTCAGAAATTAATTAAGCAATTTCATGTCTTTGTCTGGTTTAATTTTCTTGATGTTTGGAGCCAGTTTTTGACGTTAGGTGGAGTTTTACTACAGTCGACAGCTGGAAGAGCGGATCAAGCTGCTTGAGAAGAGAACAGCTGCTGAGGAACAAGCTGCTGTTGCTAGAATGACGGAGAAACACGCCCAGGAGATGATTGCTCTAATTGCCGAAAAGGTCACTACCGATTTCATGTGAAATTCATTACTTTATTGAATGTACAATCAAAACGAAATGTGTGGTGTTCAGATCAAATAAAATGCCAGCTTTCTGTAACTAAAGAAAGAAAAGAAAAGAGCCAACTTACGCTTAAGTGGTGAGGACTCGTGTGATTGATTATGTATTTATTTTTTTTTGTATTGAGAAGAGGACACCTGCTGGTAGGCTTTTGTGAATAATTTGACTCACGATTTTATTTCGTTCATACAGGAAAACATGGCGGAAAGGGATATGCGCAGACATCAGGAAAAGCTTCGTAGTCAACTGGATGCGCACGATGTGGCCTCGGCCAAAATCAAGGGTAACGTGAAGGAACAACAGCAGAAACTACAGCAACATTTAGATCAACAGATCCAGCAAAAAGCACAGCAAAGCGGGGCAGTTCCCAGCAGTGCGTCGCAGCTGCCATATGGCCATGATATGGCTGCTGTGGCTGCTAGCCTAGCGCCAGCTGCAGCTGAAACTACCGGGAGTGACGGAAGTTCTTCGCAGCTGTTCAACCAAGTCGAATTGGTTTCTAGCGTGGCGGAAAAATCGTTGTCGAAATTGGCCGATGCTCGCGACACCCAGTCACACAGCAGCGGCAGCTCGGGCCCTAGCAACCAAGTCGAGCATTTTAGCGACGGCAAGCTTGTAGTGGCGGCGGCGGGCAAAAGCGGCAGCACCTTTAAACCGATCACTCCAGTAATCGCCGAGGTAAAGCTAGCTCCGGACTCCGTACGGCTGAAGGACCGCGCGTTTGTGCCACAGTTCGTCAAAGTCGAAGTGGAGGCGGATGATCGCGAGTCGGCTCAGTACGGATCCGAGGATGGCGATTATAGCGAGTATAGTGACTACAGTGAAACAGAGGAAAGTGATGAACTTGGAGACGAAGGTATTCACATTTGTATAATAAAATCAATGCTGAGCTCTTTATAACCCGTGTTGCTATGAGGGCGTGTTTCCTGGATAGTTTATCTTAGTTTACCGTAGCGAATTAGTCTAAAAAAATTCATAAAAAATGAATAAGTCTTGCTAAGCAAAAGGAACAAGAGAAATAAGAAACACGCCTGATAATTCTCAAAACATATCGCTTAAAATCTTTGCCACAGTCACGTCTAATTTTACGGTTAAATGGTCATGAAATACAAACATGGTCTGAAAAATGCCTGTGCGTGAACCTCTTCACTGTGTTTTAGATCTATAAATACCCGCCTATATTTTATTTATAAATAAAATAAATACAGGATCGTATAGTCTTGAGGATATAGAGAGGAGCAGCATGGAGAGTGAAACGATGCGGGATGAACGCGGACAGCCGTTTCTGCAGCTGCAGCAGCCACCGAAGGCGCGGGGACAGAGGGGCACGCCCCACCCTGGTGCGGCAAGTGCTCAACCAGCTGTGGTCATGAGGTGAGTAAGAGGCACCCGTGACGTAGCCCGAGATGACACAGAAGTAAGGGATCTGTGACACGTATGAGGTTTATTGGCCTTCTCTCATAGACATTATTTATTTGTTTTATTTATTTATAGTGCAATGAATTAAATGTTCTCATTATTTTAATGGCTGTTTAGTGGAAACACTGAAGCCGAAAAAATAACAGACTCTCGGCCAGAATGAAAGCGATTTAAATATATCATGGATAATGGTATGTTTTCAGGTCGAAGGAAAACAAAATGGGCAAAAGTAAAGAGGAAAAGAAAGGAGTAGAAACCGAGAAGCAGGAGAGTGCGGCGCAGAAACGGCGGAGAGAAAGACGACAGCAGAGGAAGCACATTATTGACGAGATTCTTAAGCCTGTCGGTAAGCTGGTTGGAATGCTGTTTCTTTGTCATTTTTTGTGCTGATGGTTCATCATCAATACTGTATCGGAACTTACGTAAACGAATCACCGGAGGAATAATCATGAACTAATTCTCAATGCGAGTTCACGTACACAGAAGTGAAAAATGGAGGTATTTTAGTTTTTTCCTAATTACTGCTCCTGGTTATGCTTTGTAACGGTTTTGTGCCATAATGTACATTTAAAAGTTAGAAAAAACAGGTTAAAATTCGATGCGAATAAAAACTAACCACGTTTGAGAAAATGCCGAAAAAAATGTTTCAGAACTTAGTATTATTCTTCAATTTTTTTATTTATGTTTCGTTTTTATCGGCGGCTTCATAACCGATTATTTTGTTGCAGAAACAGTAGAAGATGCTGAAAGAGATAATGAAATCAATGAGAATATATTGAACACTGAAGTGGCCACTCCTAAAGTGGTGCCGCCGCGAGAAACGAAATCCAAACTGTACACCGACCCCGCCATCTTTGAAGAATTCGACAATCATGCCCTAAGGGTGAGTGCCAATGCTTTGTGCGTGAAATAAACAGTAGTCGTACGAAAACTGAGTTGAGGCGTAATGATTTTTATTGTGTACATTTATGACTTTAATTTATAGATGTGTCTTAAGTAGAGTTAAAGGTGGATAGTTTGAAATCATTCTGCCAAAATTCTTCTGTGAGAAGCGATATAAAAATATATACATTAAAAAACAGTGGCTGTAATATTTCAGGAAGCGAAAAAAGACCACAAATCGTACACACATCTGGTGCGAGAACTCAGCATGAACTGTAAGAACGAGCTACAGAAAGTCAGGTAAGGCTGAGACAGAATCGAACCCCGAATATTCAGCTACAGAGTTAAGTCCCAGACACTTTGCATTGAAGAAGTAATCCTGTTAGTCTTCAGTATTCAGATTGCAAATTGATATATTGTTGGATTTTGTGCATTAGTTTTTGATTAAGGAAGGTGTGATTTGAGTATTCTTTTTGAAATTCAGTAAGTTATTTGTACATAAAAGAGAGGAGTGAAATAAACTACATGGTCTGAAGGGATGCTTTGCACCTGTTCTGAGCAGGGCCATTTTCATCTGGATCACGGCGAAGGATCTGAACACGATGCGCTTTGAGGATGAGGTGGATCCGGACTCGCCTCTTGGGCTGTTGCGAGGCATCAAACAGGGAGCAGAAAGCTATCATAACTTATTCAAGAGATTATGCAGGTACGTTATGCGTCCCTGGCCCTAGACCTTTTACGTTAACCTTGCCATAGAATCTCGTTCGAACGACACCGGTTAAAGCGACGTGACGATTATAATAGCATATTGTCCCGGTACCTGTAATCTCGCTATAATGGGGCTTTATTGTGCAAAACAATTGATAACAGAAAAGCTTTAATCAGACTCTCCCCCTGAGTATGAAAAAATAACGTAGAAGCTTTATTAATTCGGGCGTACAGGTTTCTTATTTGAGCGGATTTCCAGCCTGGTGTGTGTTAGATATAACAGATTTCTGTCCGTAAATACTCTCCTCTTTACTGTGAAATGTTGAGAGAAAAAAAAGGGCTGGAGACAACTCATACTTAGAGATGTCAGGTTTAGGGATAACGAGGGAGCAAATGCGTGTGATTACTGTTGTGCATATTCACAGTTACGCTGGTCTACATTGCGTCATCATCGAAGGCTACTCGAAGGGGTCAGGGTATAAACCGGGAACAGCATTCAGACAAGACATGTACAGGAACCAGTGGACGGCAGTTTGGGTGGAGCGATCCTGGCGATTTATTAACTGTAACTGGGGCGCCAGGTGAGTAAACAGAGGGCCATGTGGGTATAGCGATCGCGGGGTGGGGGCGGGCTAGGGGGGGTTCAGTGGAGCAATCCTGTGGGGGGGGGGCGGGGCTGGGGGGGGGGGGGGTCAGTAACTGTAACTGGGGCGCCAGGTGAGTAACAGATGGCCATCTGGTTGGAGCGATCGCGGGGTGGGGGCGGGCTGGGGGGGTTCAGTGGAGTGGTCGCGGTGAGGGGGTGGGCAGGGGGGTCAGTACCTGTAACTGGGCCGCCAGGTGAGTAAAAGAGGGCCATGTGGGTGGAGCGATCGTGAGTAGGGGGCGACCCTCGGGGGATTCAGTGGAGCGATCCTGGGGTGGGAGAGGGGGCTGGCGGGTTCAGTGGAGTGATCGCGGAGAGGGGCTGGGCTGGAGGTCAGTAACTGTAACTGGGGTGCTAGATGTATCACATAGGGTTGTGAAGGTGTCGCGATCCTAGATATTTATTAACTGACGCTGGGGCGCTTGTTGAGTAAAAGACATTTATTTTGAGTTTGTTTACTTGTAAAGAAAAATAAATATATAATATATATATATCAAGTATATATAATATAGATATATATCGCATAGTATAGCTGTTACTGCTGTTTAATGGAGCATTTTTTGTGATTTGATTTTAGACACGTCAAAGGGCCCAGAGAAGACAAGATGACGTACAAAGTGGATGAGTTCTATTTTCTCACTGACCCCCATGAGCACATCTACCAGCATTTCCCCAGCGACCCTAAGTGGCAGTTGCTCAACTCGCCGATCTCTTTGGAGGAATTTATTCGGCTCCCCGTCGTAAAATCGCCCTTCTTCAATCGTCGTTTAGCTTTTGCTAAAGACTACAGTTCCGTTATTCACGTCAAGGAAGGCTTTTATGAGCTTCAGCTTGTCTGTCCAAGGTTATATAATTTCGCCGCGAAATTGGTCTCGAAGGATCGCAGCACGCCGAATGAAATCATGCAGGAGAAAATGCTGCTTCGAATGGTCGAGTATGACGTTGTGTTCCTGGTGAATCTGCCGGTGCCTGGGAAATATTACCTGGATATTTACGTGGCACCGAATCATGCCAGCGAGTCAATGGACCATGCTTGTGGCTTTATGTTGAACTGCCTTGGCACATCAAAACAAGCCAGCCTTAGCTATCCGCAAATCGGACCAATGGGGCGACTGCCGTACTTTGACTACATGGGGCTGACCGAAGAAACACACGTGGATTCGTATATCACGGCACATGGCGAATTTGTCGTTGCGTTTACTGCCTCGAAACCCGTGCGAGTAACACACGGTTTACAGTATTACAATTATAAAGATCGCACATTCACGGAATGCGATCGCTATGCCTTCCCAAAGCACCGGGGAGATAGTCTTGTTAGCTATGTCGTAAAGTGTCCCAGAAAGGGGTTCTATGTACTCACCTTTAGCGCTGAGAGCGTGCAAGATCGCCACTCGAATGTTCATAGCGTGTACCGGTACTTAGTCGATTATCGTACCCCGGTACCAGATGCGCCTAGTTTTCCCCGTGCATCGAAAAGATGGCAGCATTGTAAATTACTCACCCCTTTGTCAGGTGACCTTCCCATCAACTCAAATGTCACCTTCAAGATCGAGTCCAGTGTCGCTAAAGGTATGGTTGTTGTCATTGACGACGACTGGCATTACCTGGATCAGCATGGCGGCATCTGGCAAGGGGTGGTTAACACAGGACCGTATCCAGGGAAGGCCTTAGTGTACGGTCGTATTGACAGCCAGCGGGATAAGTACATTCCTTGTCTGGAGTTTTCAATCGTAGAAATGCGATAAGACCAATCAGCAAAGCTAAATTTAAATATTAAAGTAGTCCCTAAAGATGATTTAAAAAATCTGAGATTTTTAAATTGGGATTGAAAAAATTTCAAGTGCTCATTTTTTCTAATAATACCTATCGCGTGCGTTTAACGCGGGACCATTCAAACCTTTCTGAGGTGGTTATGTTGTTTTGAATTTCTTTTGTTTTATTCAGTATAAACACAAATAAAATTATAGATTTTAATGACGTTGCGTTTTCGAGTGATGACGTGATCGAGAGACAAATAAGTTTAACTCTTGGAAATTATTCATTATTTTTTATTATTGTGCCATAAAATATTTATTTTATTAGAAATTATATACATATAAAAGTTGGTCTATTTTACGCGTGTTTCAAAGGATGGCAGTGTTCACATTAAAGCAACTAGTTAGTCCCCCGCCGGGGGACTATAGTTTTCGGGTTTGTCTGTCCGTCTGTCTGTCTGTCTGTCCGTCCGTCTGTCCGTCTGTCGACACCTTTTTTGTTAACACACTCAAGCCTACATTTTTCCACCGATTGTTAAGATATTGTATATATGGGTAGTACTGGAACGAACAAGGATCGGTATTGTAAATGAGCCATGTCGGTCCAAGGACATTGGCCCAGCTGAACTTCAGAAATTTTCCCAATCTTTACTCAGTCGAATGAGTTTGTTAACACACTCAAGCCTACATTTTTCTACCGATTGTTAAGATATTGTATATATGGGTAGTACTGGAACGAACAAGGATCGGTATTGTAAATGAGCCATGTCGACCCATGGACATTGGCCCAGCTGAACTTCAGAAATTTTCCCAATCCTTACTCAGTTGAATGAGTTTGTTAACACACTCAAGCCTACATTTTTCCACCGATTGTTAAGATATTGTATCTATGGTTAGTACTGGAACGAACAAGGATTGGTATTGTAAATGAGCCCTATCGGCCCAAGGACATTGGCCCAGCTGAACTTCAGAAATTTTCCCAATCCTTACTCAGTTGAATGAGTTTGTTAACACACTCAAGCCTACAATTCTGGATCGATTGTCGAAATATTTTAGGTACAGTAAGTATTGGAACCAACAAAGGTCGGTGTTGTAAATGAGCCCTGACGGCCTAAGGACATTGGCCCAGCTGAACTTCAGAAATTTTCACAACCTCTACATACTGGAATGAGTTTGTTAACACACTCAAGCCTACATTTTTCCACCAATTGTTAAGATATTGTATCTATGGTTAGTACTGGAACGAACAAGGATTGGTATTGTAAATGAACCCTATCGGCCCAAGGACATTGGCCCAGCTGAACTTCAGAAATTTTCCCAAACCTTACTCAGTTGAATGAGTTTGTTAACACACTCAAGCCTACAATTCTGGATCGATTGTTGCAATCTTTTAGATATAGTAAGTATTGGAACCATCAAAGGTCGGTATTGTAAATGAGCCCTGTTGGCCCAAGGACATTGGCCCAGCTGAACTTCAGAAATTTTCACAACCCTTACATACTGGAATGAGTTTGCTAACACACTCAAGCCTACATTTTTTTTTGAAACAATTGGCAAAATGTTACACATATAGGTAGTATGGGTGGTAACAAGAATTGGTATTGTTAATGAGCCATGTTGGCCCAAGGACATTGGCCCGGCTGGAATTTTAAAATTCACGAATATGATACGAAGGGTTGTAGTCCAACCTGACAAAATCAAATACTGGGATTGTGCGGCGGGGGGCACAGTCAGTTTCACTGACCCACTTGTTGTATTTGTTATGCTTTGAGTAAAGAGTAAACGAATACGGTATAAGAATCCTTAGAACATGTATGTACCTGTGGGCTACAGCCTTTTGTTTTATCCAGGTCTCTTGTTTCCTACCGATGCGATTGTTGTTGTGTTTTATGTTTGACCCTTTGGATAGATTCAGACAGGAATAACATCATGATTTCCAGGGTGCCAGAAAAAGGTGACGCCAATTTCCGGAAAATCGGTAATTAGATCACTGGTTTTAAAACACAGTGTAATAGGTAAAGAATTAGCTGTCCCCACACAATGTCAGAGAACCAACACTATTATTCTACCAAGGTGGTTATTTCAAATTGATGTTTCTGGAAATTACCGAAGTCTTCGAAGGGTTCCTACAATGAAGTGCGGTAGTTCTACCTTAATATGGAAAGTTAAATGCGTTAATATTTGTGTGCCATGTAGTATAAAAAGTTGTTTATTTTGTTAAGTTATGTGCTACTTTTCTGTTGTTTTCAGTGTTTATAAAAGCAAGTTGTTTTAAAATTAATCATTCCAGATAAAATGGTGAGTTAGTTTTTAGAAGTAGAGCTCCTTGTTACGCCAGATGCCATATCTGTTGTTTTCAAAAATTATATCCCTCCATAGAAAATATCACTTGTATACTTAAAAAAAAAATCGTGTAGCATTACATTATCGGACTTGACTGATTTTGTAAATAAAAAATTAATATAATGTCTAAAACTTATTGTCTGTCTTTTACTGTTGTTGTTACTAAATCTTCCAATTAGAAACTATATATTGTCATATTTATTCAGTTTTGTGTCATGTCATATAGTGGAAGTTTGTTTTACTAGTAAGTGCATTTAGAATTCTCAGTGATACATCGGGACCACTTTTAACACATCTTTTCATCTATTGGTCTTGTTTCGTTTATATGAAAAAGTCATTGGTTTCTTGGTCGCTGTAAGTATATTTTTACAGCTTTATTTCACTTGTAAAGCTTATAGATTGCTTTAAATTACTAATTTTTTTTTCTTTTTTTCATGTAAGAAATGCAACATGTATTATATTCAAGGAAGTTAGAAAGCTTCGAAACCTTATTGGATGAAATTGAAGTGTTGTGGTGATTCTAGTCGCTTCTTGTTGCTGTATGATTTTCTTGTAATTTACCTCGCTTTGTTGTGAAAAGTTAATTGGGGTCGTATCTTCAATCTCTCCCGTCCCAAAGGTTATCCGCTTGTGTCGGGATGGAATCAGGGTCCACTTCCCATCAGTCAACATCTCTTATTTGTCGACAACCTGTAATAGCTGAACACAGTTGTTGCCCGATTTCTGTCCACAGTTATGAACGTGGCCTCTCGTTAGTGGGCATCTCTGTATGGTGAACATTTATTTCTGTGGTGCGAAAAAGATGGGGCTGAGGAAGCCAAGTGCTTCGGGACCGATTGAAGATTGCCTTGATTTACTGCAGTTTGTGTTATGGTTTTTGTTTTTTTTTTTTTTTTTTTGTTTTTTTTTGTTGTTTTTTTTTTAAAGCTATTGAAAACGGAATTTTGGTTTGGATGTGATCGGGGTTGGTGGAGGAGAGGGGGTTGATGGGAGGAAGACATGTTTTGTTCGTTGCAATACATGCTTTTTGAATGCACTGACATGCTGTAGAATATACTGAAAAAGGCAAATCACTCATGCTTGACAGGAAGCTGAATATGCACAATATTGTTAAACTGTGACACTTCCCCCCACCACTGTGTCGTATCTCGCAACGTTATTGCAAAAAAAAGTACAAGGTGAAAATTTTTCGCAGCGACACAAAGGGTCGATTTCACAGCTTAAGTCTAGACCTGGTTTGGAGCAAACTCAGTCTAGATCGCGCTTAAGACTGGGTTTCAGACCATAGTGAATTTCACAGCCTTGGTCCAGACCTGATTCATATGTGATTTTTTTTGTCTGTATAAACTGACAAAACCCTGTCTAGGCTGGGTTTGAAACCTGGTTTCAGACCAGGTCTAGACTTAAGTTGTGAAATCGACCCAAAGTGTTTCCGAACTGTTGCCTTAGTACCTAACAGTTCGTTTATGAAATGTATTAGAAATGGTTGTATTCTTGTGTTTATGTTTTGTGATGAGATGATCTTTGTTCTTATTCTAAAACATTTCTAAGCATCAGGGATTTTGCTTTCAATCTCGCTTGTGTTTGCATTCCTGAAAGATTTATTATTACTTTTTGGTACTTTTTTTTAACCCTAGAACTGAGTCCCAAGGCGTTACTGCGTTACCGGTCATTGCGAAATTTCTGTTTTTTTAATACTTGAGACTTAAGTCCCAGTGAGTTATTGTTTCATTAAGCATTCCGCAAGTTTCTCTTTATTTTTTTTTTTTATTTATTATTATTATTATTATTATTTTTTTGGTATTTTTTTTTCGCACGGTTTCCACACATCTCAAGAACGAGGTGCCCTGAGAATGAAATTGTAGTTGACCATGGAATCTTAATTCACTCAAAAAATGATTACCTATGACGTCATCATCCGCGTTTTATGATGACGTCGTGAATATTTCAAAGATAAATATCTGGCATATTTATATTTACAGGTTTGGGACAAAATACGTCACGAGACTAAATTTTGCAAGAAAAATTGTGACTTACATTTTCACATGTGACGTCTTTTTTTTTTTTTTTTTGTTCTGGGCGGTTTTAATGAAGGATTTCAGTTGTTCCCGAAGGCTTTGACGAATAAACACGAGAGATGAAAATATAATTTTTATTTATTCTGTATATTTTGTATTTTATTTATTTTATTTCTATTTATTCTAATTCCCCCACACTGCCCAGAATGGCACCACAGAGCGCCTGTTTAATGCTAAGCCAGCTTACGTACAATTATTTTGACTGTATAAGTGTTCTACATAAGCTTGAGCGGCTTTCGCGTCATAACCACAGTGCTTTATACTCAGGCATTGGGTGTTTTTCGCCTATAGGAAGGAATCCGTTATTTTTGAGCCAAAATTTGTGGTCTTCGATCTCGATTGAATTCTGTAATAATATTTTAATAACTTTTTTTAGGGGGGGGGGGGTGATTTTGGTTTTCAAATTTTTCGCTCGCGCTTGTATTATTTTTTTATAAGGTACGGTTGTAGCCAGTCATTTTGTGCAATTTTTCAGCTGGCGCCTTCGGCGCTCGCCTAATAGTGCATAATAGTTTCAAGTTCGAAATTTTTCGCCCTTTTTCAGAGAGCCGAAAACGATGCCTGTATACTGCAATAACAGTCTTCGGCATGAGGTACAAGGTAAAAGCAATATCCGTTTCGGTTTAAATTGCGTGAGTTTCTCCATTGAAAAGGCCTTGAACTAGGGGTTTTTTTTGCCGTTTTACTTAAGTTCGTTTTCTTCGTTTCAACGCACCTCTTCCGAAACGGCTAGGGCTAGGAAACTGAAACTTGGCTCTCATATAGTGGTCCATTGCTTCTAGGTTTTGGTATAAGAACACGGCATTAACGTAAAAGTATCATTGATATACTGGCCTCTAAGTGCATGTTTTGGGTATTAAATAAGCCACGTATTTCATGTATTTAATTGTCAATTGTAATCAAATCAACGTCGCAAAATTTTTTGTCATGTTTTTTTTTTCTTTTAATAAATTTTTTTTTTTTTTAACTTCACATAATAGAAAGTAAGCAGATTTGTTTAACTACTGTTGTTATTTTCTGTACGTTGAGTTTTTTTTTCATTTCATTACTTTTTGCAGTGCAAACTGAAAGTCACAAGGTGTTGTTTTGTTCCTAGGCATTGTTAAAGTTTGTTAAACACCATCCACCCGTCTGTAAATTTTGATTAAAGTCTGCTACTACAGTTTTCAACACGTCCCAATAATATTTTGTTATATATGACCCATTCAGGTGTTTGTGTTCGCCAGGGTGAGGCCCATGCCATGTTATTATATTTTCACGATTCCAATTTTTTTTTCCTAATTTGGCGTAGCGAACTCTCGTTTGTTTGTCTTCTCCAATAAATCTCTTGAATTTGGTATGAAAGTCAAGAGGAAAAACTTTTTTTTTTTTTTATTCGAATTTCTGATTTTTTTACAGCTAGCATGGTTACACTACGTGTAGAAAAATTAGGTACTTTTATCATGATGTTTTTGTGCTCCCAAGGGTAAAATTTCATTAATCGGTGCGAAATCGGTCCAGGTCAGAATTCTCTTTCCGTACAGCTAGTTAAGTTTTGGATTGGTTTTATTTGCAGCATTGTGACTATATTCATATGTGTGAAAATATTCATCGCAATAAAAATCATATATGTGTATCGTGAATCGTTGTTTTATTTTAAGTATAATATCGTCCATTTGAAATAGACCCTAAACGTTAAACCGCATGACGGGACGAGCACCAGAAACCACATTTGCAGAAGGGCATTATTAACTAGACCGTTTTCGCTACCGAGTAGCGAAAATTACACTAGCCACGTCTTGCAGATCGCTCTTTAGGCCGAGAAGGTCCCAAATAAGCTCAAAATCGCTATATCTCTAACCGTTTTCGAGATAATGGTCAACTTTCGGTTCTTTTGCATATCGTCTTTTAGGCCCAAAGGGTCGAAAACAAGCTCAAACCTACCGTTTCGAGATAATGGTCAATTTCCGATTTTGGACTTTGGCCATGACCGAGGAGGCCAAGGTCACCGATTGACCTCTTACATGTGGTCTTTTAGGTGCAAAGGGTCGGAAATAACCTCAGAATTGCTCTTACCGTTTTCGAGATAATTGTCAACTTTTGGTTTTTCAGCTTGACCATGACAGTGGAGGTCAAAGTCATCGAGGTACCTCTTACATTGTCTTGTAAGCCCAAAGGGTCCAAAATAAGATCAAAATCACTAACCTCTAACCATTTTCTAAGTAACGTTCAAATATCGGTTCCGGACTTGGACCATGACCGAAGAGATCAAGATCACCTAGGTACCTCTTACATATTATTTTTCAGGCCCAAAGGGTGGACAGTGACCTCAAAATCGCTCTATCTGTAACCGTTTCAGAGATAATGGTCAAGTTCCGGCTTTTGAGATTCACCATGACCAAGGAAGTCAAGGTCGCTGAGGTACCTCTTACATATCCTCTTTAGGCCCAAAGGGTCGGAAATCACTTCAAAATCGCTCTGTCTCTGACCGTTTCCGAGATAATGGTCAACTTCCAGTTTTCCACCTTGACCATGGTCGAGGAGGTCAAGGTCACCGAGGTACCTCTTACATATCGTTTTAGACCCAAAGGGTCGATAATAACCATGTGCTTTGGATTGTCAATGTCGATAGGTCAAGATCTGGTACATGATGGCAACAAATCGATTCATTCCAGTACATGTTCTATGTCTGCGGGTCAAGATCAAGTGCATGACAGCAAAATACCTGCCATCATAAGGGATCGTCTCAATGTTTTGGAAATTTCACATTCAAGGAAAAGGGTCATAAATAATTCAAATTTGACAGTTATTTCGCCAATAGATGTAATTAAATATAAACGAGAAGATCCTCAAAATTAGTCGTGCATGGATAATCGTGAAAAAAAAATATTTGTCAAGAAATTTTAGTGCAAATCAAAACAGGTAAAAATTGTTTAAACACAAAATTACGCTTCGGATTACTTAATACACGATCCTTCAAGGCTCACCTAAACATGATGAAAAATGAAATTGATAATTTGGATTTTGATTTAATCGCCTTTACGGAAACGTGGCTAAGAGCTGTAGATGAATAAGAGAAATATGTCCAGAGGGATATGTACTTGGTCGTTCAGATCGGAAAGGAAGGCAGTCGAGGGTTAGCACTTCTCTTTGATAGTGATGCTAGACCAAAGGATAACACAATTGCAAAATTTCAATAATTTGAACACATGGTTATTAGTCCCCCGCCGGGGACTATAGTTTTCGGATTTGTCTGTCTGTCCGTCCGTCCGTCCGTCCTGCTGTCCGTCTCTCCGTCTGTCGACACCTTTTTTGTTAACACACTCAAGCCTACATTTTTCGACCGATTGTTAAGATATTGTATATATGGGTAGTACTGGAACGAACAAGGATCGTTATTGTAAATGAGCCATGTCGGCCCAAGGACATTGGCCCAGCTGAACTTCACAAATTTTTCCAATCCTTACTCAGTTGAATGAGTTTGTTAACACACTCAAGCCTACATTTCTGGATCGATTGTTGAAATATTTTACATATAGGAAGTATTGGAACCAACAAAGGTCTGTATTGTAAATGAGTTCTGTCGGCCCAAGGATATTTTTTATCAATTGGCAAAATGGTATACACATAGGTAGTATGGGTGGTAACAAGAGTTTGTATCGTAAATGAGCCAGGTCGGCCCAAGGACACTGGCCCAGCTGTATTTGTAAAATTCACGAAAATGATACGAATTGCTTAAGGGTTGTAGTCCAACCTAACAAAATTAAAAACTGGGATTGTACGCCGGCGTTGGACATAGTCAGTTTCACTGACCCGCTTGTTACCTTGAAATGCGGAATGCAAGCTCTACGAATAGTTGTGAATTGTCGGCTCCCGTCCAATTCGATCCCGGTTTTCTTCGAGGATTTTACCACCCTACTGGATTCATTGGAATAATAATGACTGCTCCCATACGAGGCGGTTTATGGATATCCTTAAGGTGTTTGATTTAGTTCAACATGTTGAAAATCCTACTCATATTAAGAGTCACATCCTAGATTTTATCATCAGTAAACACTGGGATAATTAAGTCGAAAATTGTCAAGTAGGGGGTACAGTCACGGATCACAAAGTAGTTCAATGCTCTCTCACATTTTCAGAAGAAGTTCCGTTTGTCTGCTGTATAGAAAGGTCAATTCCATAAATTTGGAAGATTTTAAAGACAGCCTAAAAGAAAGTGGACTTTTGAAAAGCTTTTGTTCAATGGATCTGGACAGTTTGATTCAGCATTACAAACATTTGTCTAATGTTCTTGACAAACAAGCACTGGTTTTTACAAGATCAACTCGAGCCAAACGGAGGGAATCGTGGACCACAAATGAGATATTAGACAAAAGGAGAAAACTCCGAAAAAGGAAAGATTATGGGAGAAAACGAAATCAATCTCCGATAAGAACTTATTTTTTGGACAGTAAATCAAACGTTGAACAAAATCTGGATAGCCTCAAATCTGAACACTTAGAAAACACAGTTAAAGAAAGCATCGGCGATTCAAAAAATTATTTAGATCTATAAATATTATCATTAATGGAAGAAAAAAACAATCAACTGCCAAAACACACATTTGCAGAATCTTTAACCAATATCTTTACTGATCATTTCCAATCGAAAATCGACAGAATTCACGCCAAATTTCCAAAAACTCACGGGAAGGCATTTGATTTCGACGTACAAGATTCGGATTCGAAGTTTTCGCAATTCAGACTTTTGGATACGAAGAAAATAGAAAAACTAATTTTGCAATCTACGCCAAAATTCTGTGAACTAGATCCCCTACCAACGCCATTGATGAAGGCTTGCTCGTCAGAATTAGCTCCTGTGATTGCGCAAACAGTCGACTTGTCCATTGCCCAAGGACATGTGCCCCAGTGCCTTTAAAAGGCAATAGTCAAGCCGTTGCACAAAAAACGTTCTCTTCCACATACCACCCATAATTATCGTCCGGCCTCAAATATGTAAATATAGGAAGTATTGGAACCAGTAAATTATTGGAAAACGTCGTAAATATTCAGCTCAAAGAACATTCTCTAGAAACAGTCTCTTGGAAAAATTTCAGTCGGTTTAGAAGGACCACCATAGTACAGAAACTGCCATGATTTGCATATTCATCGATTTATTCCAAAGCCTGGACAGCAACCAAGCTGCTAGGCCTATCAGTCGCTTTCGATAAGGTGGATCACGAAATTGTACTCGAGCGTCTGCATAGGTTACATGGTATCTCGGATGTTGCCCTGGAATGGTTACATTCATAATTGACTGACCGGTCATTTCAGGTGTTCGTTGAAGATGCATACTCGAAAATATAAGAACAAGGGAGTTTGCTTGGGCCTAGGCTCCATAATTATTACACTCTTCCCATAGGTCACCTTATTCGAGTTGTACCGTGGTTGCTCTATCACGGATACGCTGATGAAGCCAGTTAACATGAATTCGGATTTTAATAGTGAAGTTTGTCATATGGCAAAATGTGTTTTTCAGATCAATGATTGGATGAACCAAAATAAACTGAAACTGGATAAAAAAGAGAATTTCTGATCTTTGCAACCGGAAAAATCAAACCAGAATACCAGTTGAGCACATGGAAATTGATGAAACAAAGGTTAAACAGTTCCTCTACAGCAAAGCTCCTAGGTGTTACTTGGATAAAAAAAGTTAGAAAATATCTCACGTTCGACATTGCAAAATCTATAACACGTGCTCTAGTTATTTCCAGGCTGGACTACTGCAATAGTTCTAATCGATTTGCCAGATATCCAGATTACAGCATGTCCAAAATATGGTTGAAGTAAGTTCAACCATATATAAGACACTCTCAAAGAACTATTATGGTTTCACATTCAGCAGAGGATTGAATATAAAGTTCTTTCGATCTGCTATGATTCCGTATATGGCCCATCACCGGAGTACTTATAAGTCCACATCGTCCAAAGAGAAGTCTCCGTTCCGAGGACAAACTCCTTTTAGTTGTAAAACGTGCCAGGACAAAATATGGCAAAATATTATTTCAGAATGTGGGGCCAATTTTACGGAATATGTTGCCTTTTAACATTAGAGCGTCCAAATCATTTTCTAGTTTTAAAAATTCACTAAAGACCCATTTATTCAATATTGCGTATGACTAGTAACTGTGTCTCATTATAGTTTTTTAGTATACTCATATCATTTTTTAGTTTATGCTTTAGAATTGTAATTTCTTTTATGCCCAAAAGGTGAAGACTCAATACTCTTTAGCAAATGGGAAAAACTGAAACGCTGCAATCAACATGCACACACAAGCTGTAATCGCTCTCATTGTGTACAGTTGGGCGACCAATATGCCCATGCTGTTTCCATTCCAGGTTTCTTAACTGCGCAATCAAAGCGTTGTCCTGCCTTATAATGGGCGTGAATGGGAAAATTTGAATATCTATTTTTGCATATTAGATGTTAATAAAACTTTATAAAAATTAAACAACTAAACATGCCACTTTATGTCTCTGCCAAATTTAGTTGCTCTAGTCTTAGCCGTATCAGAAGAGTTCGCGTGACAAAGTTTTCAAATGTCAATAACCGTTTTTGCAAATAAGATTTGAATGAATTAAATTGAGCTGGACCAACTAGATATGCTACATTATGTCTCTACCAAATTTGGTCGTCCTAGCCGTAGCCGTCTCAGAGGAGTTTGCGTAATGAGGAAAGAGGAAACATACGGAAACAGTTTACCGAGTCGTACGAAAGCAATAAACTAGGAACTTGAAAATCCCCAAGTGTAACAAGAAAGAGAACAACACTGTCTTAAATCATTAAAGAGACTAGATAAAAGTTACAACTACAGACGAAAAAACACAATTGAGCTAAGACTGAATTGGAATCTCTTGAAATTAGGAAAGTAAAGGAAGCTTGGATGAGATCAGGAAAAAACAATATTGAAAGAGATGAAAAAAAAGGAAGAATTATTTCTTAATTAAATAAAACTATAATTTGAAATAATTAATCACGTTAATTAGACAGAGACTTAGCAGAGACCATTCAACACAAGTTTATATTAAAGGAGATAGAAAACTACTATAAAATTATTTATAGCATTCATCTTAACATAAAGGATGAAAAACCAGAAAACATGCTGCATAACGTGAATTTTTCATAAATCATTCTCAACTGAGCAGAGTGACTCCTAAGTGGAAAAGTTCAGAACTGGCGAGTTGTTTGGCTTCTAGACACAGACTCTAAAATATTTATGAAAACCATTTCCCGAGCTTTTAGAAAACCATCAATTGTCCACAACCATTCTGCTGCTGAGACCAGCAAAAATGCACGGTGAGTTATTATTATTATTATTATTATTATTATTATTATTATTATTATTATTATTATTATTGCTATTAGTTGTAGTAGCAGTAAAAGAAGTTAGGTCGCATTTTATTCTGGCGATTCGGAAAAATAAAATAAGCAAATTAGATGCGCAAACGACCAATAATGCCTCAGAATGTTTCTCGAAACGACCACAATAAAATGGTTCTCAAACTTCCAAGAAAGCCATAACCACAGCATAATCACCACAAAATAAACGTATAAATTACAGCTTTTCGGATAAATTCCTTGCGTCTTATCAAAACGTGCTCGATGTTGTTTTAAGTACAAAAGAAATATGAAAACTACATCTTACATAAAATCTAACATCTGTTACTTGTTATAAATATCTGAGTAAAGTCTTTTAGAATATACTACATGTTATTTTATAAATATTTGAGAACTCTTGTCCCGGAAAAAGCGATGGAGGAGAATTACTTAGTTTCCGAGAAAGTCAAAAAAAGTGATTATCAGAAAACCTGAAATAGTTCCAATCATTCTCGGAGAATAAATAACCAGAATAAAACGCAAGTTTCAGTGGTATTAGTATTTGTGGTAGTAATAGTAAAAGTAATAATAGTAGTAACAGTAGCAGTGTCAGTACCATTGTTGTAACTTTTATTATTATTATCTGTTTGTGTCTTACTATACATGCTACTTTTACGATAAGTTTCAGGTGGTTCTGTGTGTACCACTTATCGTTTACCTACGCTGTGAGCACTTCTGTTTTGATCTAAAATGGCCATCACCACAGTGTTTGGAAAATTGTCTTAATATGGGGAGTCGAAGAATCGGGACGATTATATTGAAAGACTGGAGTACTACTTTGAAGCTATTGGGACTGATGATTAAGGGAGAAGACGCGCTATATTATTCACAGTCTGTGGATCTAAAGTCTTTCTGCTATGAAGAATTTGCAGGCTCCTGAAAAGCCCAAGAACCAGACCAATCAAGACATGATAAAAATAGTTCAATAACACGTACGTCCCAAGCCCTCAGAAATCACTGAACACAACAAGTTTAATAAAACCGTGCATGCAGACAATCAGTCAATCAATGCAGAAATTGCTCATTGAAAAGGAACCTGCCGCACAAAGTGCTCTGGAATTAGCCCAGTCGACGGAGGTAGCCAACCATAATTCCGAAGCTGAAAGTGACAAGAGGGATTGGGAAGGGTGATAATTTTGTCACTGTTGCTGTACAACCTGTGGAAATTCATCATAGATGGGGTCCGAATATCTTTATGATTCCACACATTAGGTATACTATAGTCCAATGAATAAAAATATTACTGTGGACCAATGGCGTGTGGAAGAGGGCAGTCCAAGTGGATGCTGTGCACCCTCTGAGGAAAGACGTTGTAATATGAAAGATGAACAAAGGGGTCATTCAAGGGCTAGCTCCATCGGTCTAACTAAATCCAGATTTGCATTACGGAGGGTCTTAGTAGATGAGACTGGACATCAACTCATCACCAGAGTCAGCGAAACGGGTAGTTTTTCAGAATGTCAACTTTGGTTTCATCTACATATAGCACAAAACTGAAGACAGCGATGGAACTTGTTGTTATGCCTCCGTGTAAATCGATTTTAAAAACAAATGGATCGGTTGACATGCCAAGAAACGCTTTATTCGGAAGTCACTAACAATCACATTACACAGACCAAATAGTTCGATGCCTTGATTGATCTGAGTCAAATGTGCCAATAGTCCGTTTGTTGGTGAGCGAATCAAAATATTTAGGAGTGAAGGTGAAGGTCGAAAAATGTAAACACAGCTGTACATACTTTTAACTTTTGATGGGCATATCAAGTTCTCGCAGACGAAGAAGGTCCAGGAGGATGGATTCAGAAAACGAGACAGGAAGGTCAAGCCCTGGCCCAAGCGGTAATGCTGACGCCTCGGCATCAGATGGAGAACGAGGTGGCGCAGATCTTGTGACACTGCTTCGTTTCCTTGTGAGAAGGTGTGTACTCGTATGTGAGAGGGGTGTGATCCGTAGGTTTTGAGGTTTCAGTTTGTGTCATTTCCGTGGCGCTCGGCTCCGAGTCAGCTATTTCTTACTTTTCTTCTTTTCGTATATCTTTTTGTTAAAGCTACGAAGTTTTCCATTGCTTAGCTGATAGGAACCAACGTTATATAATCCGAGGCTCAAATCCTGTTTACCTGTCCCTATTGTACAAACACAGCTCACGCACAGTACACCCTTTTTGCAAAAACAGACACAAATTTTAATGGAATGCATATCGTTTTTTCAGTATTGCCACATCATCCTTTTTTTAAAGGATTATCCTTTTTTTCTTTTTTTTTCTTTTTTTTAAAAGTCCGATTTTGTCCTTTTTTTATTCTTAAATACTTTTTTAAAACTATCATCCTTTTTTATACGTTTTTGGCTTTTCATCTTTTTTTATTTTGATACTTTTTTATATTTGTCTAATAAATTGAAAAAAAAAAATAGGAAACACAACGAAGCTGTTTTCCTCTTTTCCAAGGGTTCATTAACAAAATGATGAGGAAAGACAACGACACAGCCTTTTTGGTAATAATCAGAATAATTTAGAAGTATTAGTAACACTCACGTATGCAAATATTTTTAATCGCTCTAAAAACGAGCAATTCAATAAGTAATAATTACAAAAAAATGATACAATATGATTAACATTAATGTTTTCTCGATTTTCAGTAAAATATGAATTGTCCTCTTTTTCATACTTTTTTCACCAATTTTATCCTTTTTTATACTTTATTTTCTTGATGAACCCGTGGCAACACTGTTTATTTTTTCGTAAAAGTAGAGAATAAATAGCTTCCGCACTAAGCTGTGAAATTTTGATCACCGAACTTCGGTTACCAAAATTTTGAAGTATTGTATATATACATAGATGGATAGATTCCATTTGGCAGCCATTCGGTTGAATTTACTTGGATCATAAATACACATGTTTCATATTAAATTTACAGCAGTCTATTGAGAAAATCACTTAACGTTATTTTTTGGTATTATTTTAGTTATTAATTTGTTAATTTCTTATTGTTTTTATTGTTCACTATGTTTGTGATTTATCTTTCACTAATGTTTATGATTTGATGTTGTCAGTGCTAACGTGATTGATTTTGCACGTCCACACGCATCTTCATAACGTCAGTGGTGAAAGATACTTTAGGGCTGTCTGTTGATTTTTTCTAGTGAATCACGCTGACCTTGTGTTACAGAAGTTGCACATACTTGGCTACACTATTCGGAATGTGGTCGTAGGATACTTTTGTAAAATTTTATTAGCTCGTTTTCACTAGCTCAGTCCTTTGTAGTGGCGCACATTTTTGATCTTGCTGTGATTATGATGTGGTTGATATCTTGTGACCGCTCGAGGTCGTCTTGTATGTAATATACCAAATAGTTTGCTTGTTGAATCTGTAAATTATATATTAAGCAGTTGATAAATGAGGAATTAGGCAAGAAATTATTTTTTTGCACCCGTAATATATAACTTATTATTTCTTTCATGCTTTTTGAAACATCAATTCGAAGGTTTTTGGTGTATAATTACAACATTTATTTTCACTTTTTTCATACAATGTACCATGCTTCCTGTATGTAAACAAATTATTACAGGAGATTTGTGGTTGTTTCCATATTCTTTTTTTTTTAAGGAAAGTGTGACACAGAAGTTGTATATCTGTAGTACTTTCAGGGCCTTAACAAACGCTAATGAAGACTTGTAGGCCTTTTTATCTCTCACAAAATTGCCACAGCGGTGCATCACAAATGAGTGCAGTTGACTTTTATAATCGTTATATGGAACTGAAGCGAACAGTCGATTCCTTAGTACCAAATCGCTTTACCATTTACATATCGTGTCCCCCGACTCTTGTAATCACAGGTTTTTGTTTTCTTCACTGTATGCTTCGTTTGTGTTAGGATTCAGGGTCCGTATCCATTGCAAGTTTGATGGGTTAATATTAGTCCCCCACGACTTAAGCTGTTTGCTTCAATCCTGTGAAGCTAGAATGGGCCCGCTGGGACTAGTCTTGTCCCAGAAAACTGGGACAATGTTAATATAACCTTTTTCAGTAGCGCACACCAATGTGTATATCTGTGTGTGTTTTCTTTTACAGTGGTAATGTGAGCATTATTTCCCAAAACGCCAGAGACAACGATGACGATGAAGATGACGATGATGAATATGATATGTATGATAACTACGTGCCGTTAGCAGCAAGCCCACCAGAATGTAAATTTATATTCGTTCCAAGTATTTTAAGAAAATTCAGATTGCATTGCATTGCAAATGGTTGTATAGGGCATATTTTAAAATGAATTAGACAAAGTCCTTTTATCATCAACTTTTTCCTACAGATCTAAATTGGCTGGATTCATAACCAATTTGATCACCTTTTGTTATTTATTTTACGTTTTTACGAAAAAGCTTGGTATTAAAGAGCTTTTTCACTTTAACGTCTTCTTAAAAGAAATTTTAATTAATCGTCACGAGCTAGATGGTGAGGTTCCAGTTAGATTATTACTTTCAATTAGATCATTATTGTCTGACTAATTCTAAGTGTAGATGGCACACACATGCTGCCGTTTAACTGGTTTTTCGGTTTCCCCGGCGGAGTTGTTTGCTTATTGCACGTTAAACTATCATGTGTGTTGCATCATCACAGAGAGTCTCTTTCCTCATGTCACTGTACTAACAGTCTCCAAGGAGTGTACTTCTGACCCACTCCATTCTTATGTTCTTTATTCCCCACAGGGTGGATATATGCGATCGACCGCGTGTCGGTCGGTCTGTCATCAAGAGCTTGTTAACACGATAACTTCAAAAAACTGCTGCAAGGATTTTAATGAAACCTGGTATATAGCTTCTATAGGAACAAACACAGAGCGGAATTGTAAATGGGCCAGGTTCGTCCAAGGAAAATGGAACAGCTGGACTTAGAAAATTTCAGCTATTGACTATTGAATACCTGATGGGGGGCCTTTGGGGATTATGTGGACTATGCACACTGCTCTAGTTTCTTTTCGTTTTACAGGTTGTCCAAATTCTGTTGAGTGTGAAGAATTGAAGGTATGCAGATGTTCAGGCACTTTCTGATATTGTTAATATTTAAGTTGTGAGGTGTTTAACTTTGGCAGTAAAGAAGGTAAAGGGTTTCTTCCATTTGCAAAAGATAAAACTTTCAATAATAGATTACTTCCATTTTTGTTCAGATTTTTTTTACTGATTTGTCTGTTTTCCGAAACAAGATATCTTCGTAAATGGTTTCGGGCTAGCAATTTTATGTGAAGATTTTAATACAACAACCGTTGTGAACGCGACTGGGAATACTCTTGCTGTTGCTGACATTAACAAAAAAATGTAGAAGTGTCGGAATTACCTGCGAAAAAATTAAAATAATTAGGAGTCAGCGAAAAGTAGTGAATGTATCTGATTTTCCGACTAAATTTCATTCAACGAAACAAATTGCCATTAGAGAGGGGTTTGCTTTACAAGGTATTGAGTATTATTTTCCCTTTTTTCTTCTTTTAATGTGTTGATTCTCTGTTTTCCGTTTAACCGAAACTTCATTGCGTGGCTTTAGATAGCAAAATAAGTACTTTAGAGTAACTTCCACGGGGTATCTTGGAAACTTTTGAGAAGTTGTCATTTTTCCCCCGCTGTTTAGAATAGTGAGCTTCGACAAACGGTGCTACTTGAGTCAGGTCAAGCAAGGCAAAGGGTTGCCTCTTTAAAATCAAATGCAACAACGCCGGTACCTAAGCTTCTGCAAATGGTAAGTACTTGTCAAGATGGTAAAGTATTTTTCTTATTGTTTGGATATGGGCTGTATACTTTGTATTGGATTCAGACCCGTTTCGGATGTGCCCGATCCCAGTAAAAAGAACACCAGCCCTATGGAATAATCATTATTATAACATCAAAACTGATATCATGCCACACCGGAAATTAGGCCGTTTTCCCTCGTAAATGTTTCACAGTATTGTGTTGTAGCTCGTGTATAGCACCTGTCGTTACACAAAGCAAAAGAGGTTGTGGCGCAAAGTCTTACGTCGCCATATCTCTGTGACTCTCTGTCAATGTGACAAACGACAAACTGTGCACAAGATTAGAGAACGTAAAATTTACGTAGTAATTTGACCTTGTGTGGGAGTGCATCATGCTTGTTATAATATGTATTTAACATACAGCGGGAATAAACCTCAGTTCTCATATGTAAACTCCCAGCATTTACCGTATTTACCGTTATATTGCATGGTCTTTGTCTAGAAAAGCTGTCAGCTTACCCACACCCTTTCCCACACTGTTATTGAACTCATTAGCTTTTCGGCAAAATGTTTCAAACAACCCATAACTGAAACAAATAGTTGTGAGGCGGTTACCTTATTATATCGAAAAAAAAGGTGCAGAACGGAGTTTTCTATAAAAGAAAAGCGGTATCACAATGTAAGTATAAATGGACGCCCCACGCGCATAGGCGCATAGGTTGAAGATATTATCATAGATTCAAGTTTGAAATGATGTCGTGGTTTCCATGGAAATGCTAAAATAAAAGGTGGAAATTTTCTTGTTTTGTTTCAGCGAGAGGTCGGAATGCGTAAAACCCACTGCTTTACTTCAGGGGATCGGTGTTTCGTGGCATCGTCGTAAGTACCAACACACTTTAATAAATAACTTAAATGTATAATGCATATTCATTATTCATATTTTCTGAAACATTTTGACAAAAACCAGTTAATAGCGTCGTGGTGTTTCTTATTTCTGTCTTACGTCTCTTTATGTGTTTCTTGCTTAGCTTTACCAGTATCTCTGTCTCTTCTATTTATGCTATTATATCTCTATTCTTTCCCTCTTTGATTGTATTGACTTGTTCTTACTTCTGTGTACTTGTTTCACGCAGGTATTTGCCAAACACCATGGAAGTAAAAGTGAACTATGCACACAAAGCCTTCTGTGGTATTTATGCAACAAGCGGTGATATCTTCCTAACGGCTTGCCAAGGTATTGCGGAGTTTTCTTAAAACAATGCGTGAGGACGTTTGGCTTACCGTTGTCGAATAGCTAGGTAGGGGGGGGGGGGGCAGGAGGGGGGGGGGAGCTTACCTTATCAGTGGCTGGGTGGGATTACCGTTGTGGAATGTTTGAAAACTTTCTAAAATATTGTAAAATTAAAAGAGACTATGTAGTGTTTATTTGATGATTAGAAGTCAGTCGAGCTGTCTCACATTTCGGCCTCCATCTTATTTAACCAGGTTTTAATTGCAGATTGACATTTTACTCAATTTAGGGGTATTCCATAAGGAACATGCGGAAGGGTGGAAGGGGAGGGGTGTGCGCCTGTTACACTAATGTTAATGGTATAGTCAATGTATGACGTCACAAATTTTTGCTTTGCGGAGGGGGGGGGGGGGTTGTCGAAAATTACGAGGTTTTTGCGTACGTTCTTGGTGGACGATGCTTTATGAATGTGTGAATTGCTGTAGAGACAAATATACAGGATGTTCCAACAGGATAATGGAAGTGCCTTAACGGAACATTTCAATTCTCTTTCAGATCGCACTTTGCGGATTTATGACACAACATTTGGGCAGTTCCGTAGGTTTAAAAGTATCAAGGCAAGAGACGTGGGGTGGAGTGTTCTAGACACTGCGTTTAGGTGAGTACCTTAGTTGCATGCACGGGAGTGGTGACATCTAAACTGCGCTATTTAACTAAATAATCGAAGTATGTTGAATTAAAATACAACGTTTCCGTTTAAGTTTTCAATCACTTATGTCAGATGGGGATTTGATTAAGGCCTTCAGCGCTTTCACAATGTTAATAAAAAATAAATAAATAAAACCGATTAAGAAATTTCGGCAATATTTTCTATCTGTCCGTTCTGAGACATAATCCACTTATTTTGTAATGGAATTATGTCCGCGATGGGACTAAAGAGAATATATCGCCAAGCGGAGAATAGCAAATTATTGGAAAGGGTTTAGAAAGCGAACTTACAAGCTGTTTGGAGCGTATTTATGTGCGCACATATAATGGGTGCTGCTCTTGGCATTTCCTTGGAGTTTTTTGGAAGGCCAGCCCAAGCTGGCCTTCCTATAGTGCTACATTCCGCTTGGGGATTTTTTTTTTTTGAGACGTTTCCAATTTCAGTTATAAATTTACATTCATTCACAGTATGTTTACGTTCACTGATGAGTCAACTAATAGTAACTACAATGGGCCAATGAAATTTTAAGATTTTTGTGATGCCATGCACCTGCTTTGAATATTTATCAACTCCCATTGAGAGACGTATTAGGGTTTGTCTCAAACATTGAATGAGTAGGACATTTATTGCATTTCGTCTGAAAGAAACTGAAAAACAGCGACTTAGGAATACTGGACCATGAAACAAGTCGCAACTTGTCGTCTAGATTTGCCATAGTCACAGCGATTTGATAACCTGTGGATTGTGGCTTACTATTTTGTTATTGAGTTTTGGCCGTATTCTTTGAACTTCGATAGCTTATTGATTTTGTTTCAAAGATTCACTGTTTTCATAAAATATTAAAACATTTTTTTGAATAGATTAAAAAGTGACAGAGGCACTTTTTATGGGTTTCACGGCAATGTTTTCTTTAGGTTGAGCATTGAAGTGTGACTGCATCCGTTAATGACTGTTGTGTGCTGCATTTGGGTTATCAGTGACTCATTTGCTGCGCACTTCTTTTTCGCTGTTTTTGAAAGTAGACAGTTCATGTTTTGGCAACACGGCAAATGTGAACGGTTGAGTACGAACCACGGAGAGCATTTTACTCAAATTTTGTTAGGAATTAAGTTGTAAAATGAATAGAGTATTTTTTTCTTTATCCAACTTGAAGCTCTTATACAACTCCGTTCAAATACATGTGTATATTGTGGCAGAACATGGCCTTCCACCGATGCTTTTAGCCTAGTTTTTAGTTTTTTTTACTCCAACAGGGAGAGCCCGGTGGGTCTATAGGATTACCCTCTGTCCGTCCGTCCGTCCGTGTGTCACACCTTTGTTTCCACACAAGTTCTCAGGAACCATTTATCCTAGGCATATGCAATCTTGCACAGTGACAATATATATATTGAAGTTGGGCAATGTCTGATATTTTTCAAATCGGTAAAAAATTGCCAAAATGGCGATTTTTTATCTAAAAAATTGTCAAAACTTGCCAATTTTTTAGATAACTATAATGTACCACTTAGGTGGTTTCCACGCGAGTTCTCCGAAACTATTTACCGTCGTATTATTTTTCAAATCGGCCAAAAATTGCCAAAATGGCGACTTGTCAAAAATTGTGATTTTTTTTTAGATAACTGTAATGTAAGACTTGGGTGCTTTCCACGCGAGTTCTCCGAAACTATTTATCCTAGGCATATACTATCTTGCACAGTGAACACACACACATATATATATATATATATATATATATATATATATAATGGCAACTTGTCAAAAATTGTGATTTTTTTTTTTTTGATAATTGCAATATATAAGACTTGAGTGCTTTCCACGCGAGTTCTATTATCCTAGGCATATGCTACCTTGTACAGTGAAACTATTATCCTAGGCATATGCTACCTTGTACAGTGAATATATATATGTTACAGTAAATCTGTGTAATCAGTAATTTCACGTAATTCCTAAAAGTTTTAGGAATTACGTGAAATTACTGATTACACAGATTTACTGTAACATATATATATGGAAGTTGTGCAACGTTGTATTATTTTTCAAATTGGTCAAAAATTGTCAAAATGGCGACTTGTCAAGAATTATGATTTTTTTGAGATAAATTTATGTAGGACTTGTATTTGTTGAGTTTCCTTTGTGGGACCAGTAGATATCCCAGTACCCTTCTCCTTCTCTGTCAGTTCACGTAATCTTTTTTTCCTTCCAATCATTGCTATCAGTTGCTGATTCCTATATTCCAGTGATTGTTATCGTTTAGTCAGTCAGTGTTCGGGTGGGGTCTGCGCCCTCGAGGATGGCTTGTTGCAATAGAAAGCAGAGCTTTCTAATTAAAGCATTAGAATGTTAAAAACAGACCAGTAAAACCCATGGAGAGTGACTGCTTACAAAATTCAGACACTGTTTGCGAACTTGCGACTTTGGCGTGACTTTGCAGTTTTTCGCCGGCTATTTCAGCCATGAATAGTTTTGGCAATGTACCGATCAATGGTTTATGTAACGCTTTAAGTTGTGGGTGCTGTTGTAAGAAGTGTCTCTGTTATAAACATGGGGACTCATCCGGGACGAGTGGCCTGTGGGGGGAGGGGGGGGGGGGGTAGGGGAGTGTAACTGACACTTTTATTTAGTCTTACCAAATGTCTTTATATTTTGCAGTCATGACGGCAATTATTTGATTTACTCCAGCTGGTCTGATTACAGTAAGCAAACCTTGGATTTTCACTGTAGAAAAACCTAATCGAAATAGGGTTATAGTTAAGGGTTTTTACTGCGATCAGGACTCGAGCACCCAGAAATGAGGGAAGGGGGCAGTGGAGCTAAGTAGAGGTAACCTGTTTTTCTAATGAAATATCTTAGTTTAACATTGGTTGTGGCAAAATGGTGAAGAACCATTTATTCCCTGATCACGTGTCTATTTCTTGTTAATAATAATAAACTGACCGATTTTGTTACCTAGAGGCGAAATGTATACTCGGGAGCACACAGTCACAATAATAGACCTGGAAATATAGCATTCCATTTGGCAAAAAGTTGCAAATCGTCAAAATGAAATAATAGTATGACGCCAAACTTAAGTTGGTCATCTGTCCATAAAGTTTCATTGCGGTCAAATGAAACCAGGAGGAAAAAAAACCAAGACCACATAGGCTTAAATTAACGGAATGCGTGACAGACACAACATGCACTCGATTCTCAGCCATTATCGCGAAATCTTGTTAACCATTACTTAAATTCTATTAATGTGTTTTGGTGTATATATACACATGTATATTTCGGTATTACTTTTGACAAGTTAAAGTTTCGTGAAAACGTAAAAAAAAAAAATGGTAAAAAAAATCAAATATGATTGTTTTTGTAAAGCGATAACAGCTTTGTTAATGCCAATGTATGAAGTACTTGGGAGGCCTTTAACCTGTTATTTGTAGACAATGTTCTTATGTTTAATATCAAAACTCTAAACCGAAGATATCTGTCTAAATAAGTATTTTGTTCAAATTCAACCGAAACTACAAATTTTTCTATATGAGAGAGTATGCTGCAACCGCCTAAAACTTCCTTCTTGGAAGTCAAATCAAACTGGTTTTTTTTTGCTGTGCGAAATAAGAAGGTATTGGTAAACAAAACGATGCAGTATTATTCGCAGGATCAGTAAAAAGTGTATCTGATAGGAATCAGGCCGCAATCGTTTACTTCCTGGTTCACCAACAACAAGGCTAAACTTAGCACATCAGTGTCTTGATGTATCGCTGTATAGCAACTGACACAGTTGGTAGAAGAACAATAAAAAGTAGTCATTATTCTGTGTGTAACGAGGGGATATAGGTTTCAGCTTGTCCGTCTCTCTATCCGAAAGTATTTGTCGTATAGCTTTTTCCTTTGGCATACGGTTAGAACGTATCTTGAAGGTGTGCAGCGTTGTATTATTTTTGAAATCGGGCAAAAATTCTAAAAAAATACGACTTGTCAGCGTTTTACGCAGGCGTGTTTTAGTAATATTCCCTTTCTGCATTTATATTACAGCCGTGCTACTTGTGGCTCTTATTTATATGTTTTCTGTATGCGTTTTCTTTTTAAGTTCACCTTGTAAACATCTACGGGGAGAATGAAACGCACAACGCTCTCGCAATCTGCCCGGAGATTGACCACAGCTTCTGTGTATTCTCCCTGACCTTTTCAGAAGATGATACAGAAATTATGTGCGGGTAAGTGGTGATACCAAGATTAAACCGGCGCAATAATTCTAACCACGTCAAATATCGGCTGTAATGCCATGTATAGTGTGTGGTACTGAATACTGAATCCGTGCACACCCTCAAATACAGGGAACTGCAATGTGTTGAAAATATGTTGTAGTTTTTTTTAGCTCAGCGTTTCAAGTAGAAAAATGACACAGTAATTTTTATTCATCCAAAATTAGGCAGAAGAGTAAAAATAAGCATTATTAAAGCTCTGAATTTGCATATAAAATTAATGAAATGGTTAGAATAACAGGATTTGTTGTTGTTTTTTTTTTTAGAGCAAATGATGGTCACATTTATGTATTCGATAGAGACAAAAACGAAAGAACTTTGCGGGTAGGTTTCATCTAGTTTTTCGTCGTAGCATTCGAGTGTTCACTAAACCTCTATTTTTCCCGATCCGGCTCGATGCCTGTTTTTTAAGAGACGAAGACTCTAGATCTAAAATGGCCAGTAAAACAAGATGAGCAGGATGCAGTGTTAGGAGCATCCTGTTTTTAGCCCAGCTTACGTTACACGTAAGCTGGGGTATTCCTATCGGTTTACGGTGGCGTCCGTTAGTTAGTTAGTTAGTTAGTTGTTTATTTAGTAAACTTTGTTTCAAAATGCATCTCCTCCTACAATTTTGATCCGATGTGATTTATTTTTGGTATGAGGCATCCCTAAGGGGTCGCGCATACGGCTTGTGGTTTTTTAGTCGATCGGGTGATTTTTATATTTTTGGACGAATTATTGAAGAAAAAATTTTAAAATGTATTTCCTCCTGCATTTTTGACCCGATGTCATTTATTTTTGGTGTGAGGCATTCCTAAGCGGTCATGCATACGGCTTGTGATTTTTTAGTCGATCGGGCAATTTTTGTATTTTGGGGGAATTTTTGAAGCACAAATCTCGAAAATAATTCAAAATGCATCTACTCCTACAATTTTGAGTCGATGTCGTTTATTTTTTGTATGAGGCATCCCTAAGCGGTCATGCATACGGCTTGTGCTTTTTTAGTCGATCGGGTGATTTTTAAATTTTTTTTCGAATTTTTGAAGAAAAAATTTTAAAATGTATCTCCTCATACATTTTTGATCCGATGTCATTTATTTTTGGTATGAGACACCCCTACCTCTTGTGCTTTTTTTAGTCGATCGGACAATTTTTTGTATTTTTAGGGAGTTTTTGAAGAAAAAACTTCAAAGTGCATTTCCCCCTACAGTTTTGAACCGATTTCATTTATTTTTGTTATGAGGCATCCTGAGGTGGGTCTGGCATACGGCTTGTGCTGTTTGACTCGACTTGGGAATTTTTGACTTTGGGGGGAATTTTTGATGAAAATACCTGAAAATGCATCTCCTACAGATTGTAGATCAGACATTTATTTTGGGGCTGAGGCATGCTTAGGGTGTCCTGAATGCGGCCTGTGCTTTTTGAGTCGATCAGGGAATTTTTGGGGAAGTTTTGAAGAAAAAATTCAAAATGCATTTCCTGTTACAGTTTTTATCAGATTTCATTTATTTTTGATATCAGCCGTCTCTAGGGCGTCATGCATACGGCTTGTGCTTTTTGAGTGAATTGGAAAACTTTTGAATTTTTTTTTCGGAATTTGTGAAAAAAATTAAATGAATCTCCTACAGCGCGTAAACGCAAGTTAAATGAACTTGCACAAGTCAGATTTAACAACCGGACATTGACGCAAGTTACATAAACATGCGCAGTAGCCCAAAATAAGCACTGCGCATCGATGCAAGTTAAATAGATATGCGCATTGCTCCGAAATGTGAACCGCGCATCGACGGAAGACAAATAAACATGCGAACTGGTCCAAAATAAGCACCGCGAATTAACGCAAAATAAATAAACATGCGCACGGGTCCGAAAAATGAACCACGCATCGACGCAAGTTGAATAGACATGCGCAGTGGTCCGAAATGCGAACCGCGTATCAACGCAACCCAAAGAAACATGCGCACTGGTCCGAAATGCGAAACACACATCGAGACAAGTTAAATAAACATGCGCAGTGGTCCGAAATGCGAACCGCACATCAACGCAAGTTAAATAGACATGTGCACTTGGTCCAAAATAAGCACCGCGAATCAACACCTAGTTTAAAAATATGCGCACTGGTCCGAAAAAAGAATGGCGCATCAACGCAACCCAGAGAAACATGCGCAGTGGTCTGAAATGAGAACCACGCATCAACACAAGTTAAATATACATTCGGAATGGCCCGAAATGCGAACTGCGCATCGACGAAAGTTAAATAAACATGCGAACTGGTCCAACATAAGCATCAACGCAAGTTAAACAAACATGCGCACTTGCCCGAAAAAAGAACCATGCATCGACACAAGTTGAATAGACATGCGCAGTGGTCCGAAATGAGAACCACGCATCAACACAAGTTAGATAAACATGCGCACCGGTGGAAAATGTGAACCACTCATCAACGCAAGCTAAATAAACAAACACACTGGTCAGAAATTGGAACCGAGCATTAATGCAAGTTAAAACTAAACCTCATTTCACTAGCGAAATGTTAAACACTTGACAAAAATTAAAACGCAAAAATACTTCCTTCAGTGGGTTATTTCTTGAATAAAATATTGCAAACAACACACGTCTTATGAGCCGAGTAGTGTTTGGTTTTTGTTGACTTAAGGTTTTATTGACTGATCAGGCATACGCCGTGTTATATATTTATGCAGTGAGAGCTCACACAAAGCTGAGCAACTGTGTTTTCTGTGCTGTGCGTGAAATGCTTCGCATTTACTTGCAAAAATACACTCTTTTCACATGGCAAGAAATCCGATCACTGTCAACAAAAAAAGATACCAACGGCTGCTCGCACAAATTAAGAAACCCTTGCAAGTCACAGGCTTGTCAAGTGTTAACAACATGCGCACTGGTCCGAAATGCGAACCGCACATCAATACAAGCTAAATAAGCAAGCACACTGGACCAAAATGAGCACCGTACATCAACGCAACATGCGCACATGCGCACTGGTTCGAAATGTGAACTGTTCATCAACTCAACTTAAATAACATGCGCACTATTCAAAATAAGAACTACGCATCAACACAACTTAAATAAACATGTGCACTGGTCCAGAATAAGAACCGCGCATCAACTCAAATTAAAGAAATATGCGCATTGGCCTGAAATAAGAACCGCACATCGACGCACGTTAAATAAACATTTGCACTGGTCCAAAATAAGCACCGCGCATCAACGCAATTTAAATAAACATGCGCACTGGCCCGAAATTCGAAGCGCGCATCATCGCAAGTTAAATAAACATTCGAAATGGTCCAAAATTCGAACTGCTCATCAAGCAAGTTGAATAAACATGCGCACTGGTCCGAAATGCAAACCGTGCATCAATGCAACCTAAGGAAATTTGTGCACTTGTCCATAATAAGTACCGCTCATCAACGCAAGTAAAATATCCATATGCATTGGTCTGAAATAAGAACCGCGCATCGACGCAAGTTAAATAAACTTGCCCACTGGTCTGAAATAAGAACCGCACATCAACACAAGGTGAACAAACATTTTTCTGGGAAAAAAATCTTTGTGTGTATTTATCGGTGTATGTTCTGGTCCGGTGCCAAATTAATTATTGAGCTAGCCTTTTGCCGTCTCATCTTTTGAAGCCCAAATTTTCAGGGAAATTCCCTTGCTCATGCACGCTGGAATCGGTCTTATTGCTTTTCGTAAGCTGGGACTTTGTCCTTGGACAAACTTGTTTATCGGTTGAATTTAGTTTTTTAAAGGAGTCTGTGTTGAATTTTGCAAGATCCAATGTGTGCATTGATATTTATTAAATAATTTTAGCACTTGAACCTTTGGCGGGCATTAGGTTTTAGACAAAGTCGTTATCATTTATTTAACGCTGTATCCACGCGCACCACAGGAAATGTTTCGGTGTAATCCAGATGAGACAAATGACGGTTTGTAAATGTTTACAAGTGATACGCTGTTACGTACAGATTATTATGGATTCTTTGATGCTGAAGTAGCAGTGACAGTAAAAATGACGCTTTTTTTAATCAGTAAAATCATTATTTGTTGAATTGGTTGACATGTCAACAAGTAATATGCATCTTCGGGCTCTAGTTTCAGGATACACCGAGCAAACAAATCTCGTCTGAAAATCCCAGACGGGTTTGTCTGAACGTTATACAAGTGTTTCAGCAACGTAATTGTAATGGAATGATGCGGCAGTGGCCGTAACACTAAACGTGCCCGGGTATGTGTACGCTTGACGAAATGCAGCGGGGGAAAGAGCTAACGTATGTGGCTGATTATAGCAATATGTTTCCATGACAACAGATTGATGCTCATGACGATGACGTGAACACGGTGAGGTTCAACGATTCTAGCTCCAACATCTTGGCTAGTGGCGGGGATGACGGACTTGTCAAGGTAAACGACCCAATCAACAATCACGCTGTCTGTCACACGTATTTCATAACTTGATGCTTTGAAGACATGCCGATGTTAAGAAGATGTCTCTACAACTGTGAGGTTGAAATGATTATGTGTTGATATTCCATTATCCATAGTCATTAGTTGTATTGATTGTCAAGAGCATATTCTAAGGACACCCTGCTTAAACATAACCATAACGCAACAGTTGCTAAGGATAAGTTTAAATTCGAACTCGACTTGTGATTTCGTTTCCCAAGTGCATCGTGATGTAACACGTCATTAAATACATAAGAATGCCTGTCATGCAATCTTAAAAATAGATTAAAATTGTATATTAAAGTGTGCTGTTGAGGTTTGTTTGGCCATGCTTAAGGTGTGGGACAGGCGGACATTGCGGGAAGAAGCCCCAGAGCCGGTGGGCGTCCTGGCAGGCCATTCCGACGGCACGACTTACATTGACTCCAAGGTGAGCCATGTAGGGTATATAAAGGCAGACATATGCATGCCTAACGAGCAGCGGGCTCGTCTCGTCACAATGATAGTGTTATCCAAGGAGGGTCCGGGGAGGGGGGACGGGTGGCAGGGGGGGCAGCATTTAACGTAACAAATTGCGTTGATGTGTTATCGTCTCGCCATTTGCTGTTGAATCGTGGAGGTGACCAATCTGTATTATAACACAGTGGCAAAAAAATATAAAAACTCAACTAAAGCGTGCTTATTTCATGGGATAAGCGAGCTGTTCCTTATCAATCTTCTGTGACGAAAAGTTAAAATTATGTGGTCTCAGTGATTTTTGCGTATGATTTCACTTTAAATCTTGCATTTTAAACACGATTTAGGAATCGTGGATTTTGTCATCATTTTCTTGCACAAGCACGTATTATATTACCAGAGCATTTTATAGTAGAGAGCAAAAAGAACACCTTTTCATTGTTTAATATTAGCTTATTGTGCAGATAGTACGAGTATAAGTGGATATTATTCAAGTGAAGCATTGTGTTTAGGGAGATGGCAGGTATTTGATAAGCAACAGCAAGGACCAGACGATCAAGCTGTGGGACATGCGTAAATTCTCATCCGAGTCCGCTCAAAATGTAAGACTACTTCGCATAGACACACATACACACACACACAAGAAAAAGACGTACAAGGAAAGTGTGTATGTGTGCTCTTGTGTTTCATGAAACAGCTTGCATGGAAAAATCCCTTCCCTGTGACTGATAACATTTGCCGTCTCGTATCAAAGCCTTATTAAATCGACAAATGAAGTGAGAAGTAAACTTTGTACACAAGGTGTCTAGTACAGTAGATTTCGTTACCTGTTTCACGGTGTAATGAAACGAAATCAGAAAATGAAGGAAGGAGTATGCACTGGCTGAAGATACATTTTTATGTATTATGTTTTGATCAGTCTTGGAAATTAACTGCATTCACACAACAGAATTAGCCATTTTTTCTAAAAAGGTTTTTTTTTTTTTTTTGTTGAAAAGACATATTTAGGAGAGTATATTTTTCCTTGTAGGCATTATTTCAATAACCTTTATGAAAACAACTGTATTTAATTGTACAGCCAGGTGTTTGAAAACAATATCTTATTTGTCAGCGGTGCTTGTTTCTAGGAAACCAGGCGGGCGGTTGCTGGCCAACACTGGGATTACAGATGGCAGCAGCCAACAGGTCAACGAAAACACAAGAAGCTTCAGGGAGACACTTCTCTTATGACATATAGGTAAACCATTTCAATGAAGTCAGTCTCATTATGTTTAGACTACCGAAAGGGGTGACTGGGTTTTAACATTTCCTTATTTCGGTGTTGTCAGAGGAGACAGATTGAAAATATTGCCATTGCAGTCAACGGAATGCCTTACATGCTGAAATTCAGTCTTGCCATGGGAGCAGTTATTTATGCATTAATTTCATTCTACAGTCACAGTTTGTCCGGAGCGGTATCTAGATCTTTCGGCTTATTTCGTATTTGGGGCGTTAATACGAGTGATGCGTGCAGTAAGACTGTGCAGCAGTGTGGCATTCAACGCACTCAGGTCGCAACGTATTCACACATTGCCATGTTACCCCTTATGATATTGATTAGCGGTTAATATACACAAGTCATAATTAGAAAATTTCTAAGTCATTGGCAAAGTTACTGCAGATTTATAAGGACTATATTTGTTTTCCTTGTTTAGGGGACATAGCATTCTTCACACGCTTGTGCGGTGCAGGTTTTCACCGCAGTTTTCCACTGGACAACGATACATCTACACCGGTTGTGCCTCTGGGTCCGTTGTCAGTGAGTTTCGCTATTAACATCATGGGCACGTTTCAACCAAATATTCTCTTCCAGTAACGTGCGAGGAACTTTTGGTTGGGTTGCATAATATGTTTTCAAAATAAGATTTAGCTTTAACTTAACTATGTGGACAAAAATAAAACAAGTAATGCACACTGTTGTGAAAAAAGAGAATTTCCTTCTTAGCAATAAGAAATACTTTAAAGTCTGACATTAGACGACTTGTGTACAAAGTTTGATTCCCATCTTACTTATCGATTACTGTGGGCTTTGATGGACCTCGTGGTGAAGGCTTGTCTCTGTTGTATGCAGCCATCGCATAACGCTCAGAAGTAAAGTTATAGCGCACAAGGTGTATGTTAAAATCACTGTGTAGTACAAAATCTCGTGTGACTTTGTGTGTGTGTGTGCAGTTTATGACGTGTTGACGGGTGAGGTGGAGTCCCGCCTGAAGGAGCACAGCGCCTGCGTCAGAGACGTGTCATGGCATCCCTATGACAACAATCTGATAAGTACATCGGTGAGTTAAGTGCGAAGTAAATGTTGAGGGGTTAAATTGCACGGTAAATTCCTACTCATTAATCAAGATAAAATAACCAAATGTGTTTTTTCTAATGTAGAAAGTGTAGAGAAAGAATTTTTCTCTGATCATAGAGATGATGATGATGATGATGATGATGATGATGATGATGATGATGATGATGATGATGATGATGATTTTTATAATGATGTAAAGTTTTGTTATCAGTAATGTATGTTTTCATTTTTTGATGGCTACTTACAGTGGGATGGTAAAGTCGGACTGTGGAGCTATCGCGACAAGAACGTTTCTGACGACGAGACATCGGACGACAGCGATGACGACGACGACGATTCATCCGATTCGGACTCTGGTGTTAAAAAACGTCGATCGAAAAGGCTGAAAAAGAAGCGAAAGCCTAAGCTGAAGGGCCTGCCAATGTGGCGAAATTTCAGGCATATTATCATGGATTAGATTAGCTGTGATATGCGGTATCATTAAAAACAAAGATTATATTATAAGATAACGTATTATGAGATGTCGTCGTTAGCTTGCGATTTTACAGTAGCATTTCTAGTATTCAAGATTTCAGTGGGGAAAAGGTGAGTAAAACCCAAGATCAGTGCATCTTGCCTTTTTAAAGTTTCAATGAATGAGAGAATGAAGGGTGACACTGTACTTGAGTACTTCTATCCGAGTAGCAACTTCAAGTAACACACCGGGGAGGGCGGGGTGGGGGGCTACTTATTGCGGTACTTTCTAGGCATTGCTTCTACAGTGGCCTAAGGCCCGTTGATCGGATAGTCGCACAGAGAAAAAGCCCCACTGATGAGCATACGTTTATTCGTTAATTTTCTCAACGTCTCAAGTCAGCTCAACGTGGAAAACTTTTGGCCCTTATTCATCCCTAAAACTTAAATACAAATCCGACATTTTTAGATCACAATTCTAACACATGTTGACACTTAAACGTCTATCTGCATACTGAACTGTTTTGGTAAGCGACATGATAAACATTCAAAACCACGTAAATCAATGTCACCGCAAATAATCCCGCGTTTGCGAGGTCCGTCAACGGGGAGGTTGTGGGGGGGGGGGGGGGGGGCTGGTACTTATTGCGGTACTTTCTAGGCATTGCTTCCATGGATCAAGCTATCGTGGAACTGCCAAACAGCAGTGGACTACTTGCAGAAACTACTGAGACATCATTGATTAATTAATTGATTGTGCATTATTCATCAATGAATTAAATTTGTTGGAGAGGATATGATTTTATAAAATCGTTGTTTAAGTAATGAAGCACTGAAAACTTCTTTAGTATTCAAAACGTGTATCGTTGTGTACACGTTTTTTTTTTTGCGAGGATATTGCATTTGTTAAAGTGAGCCCTACTGAAAGTCCGTGACAGTTGAAAAAATGTGGGGAAATGTAATACGACGCCTGACACCGTTGTGTGGGATATTTCGTCAAAGCTATGAGAAATTTACTCCAGTCAAAGCCAGTTTGCAACAGTTGAATACGTTCGAGAAGATGGATATAGGCCAAAAAGATTGCAATTACAATTTGCACACGCATTTTCTGTTCGGTGAACGAAAATAAAGGAAACACATCGATTAAGCGCTCGCGTGTCCATTTATCAAAGTCTGCAGTCTACGAGCTCAAGTATTCATGTTGTCTGAGCTTTGAGGTTAACTCGTACTTCAAAAGACTTGCTGTGTAATATTGAGTTGGTGTTGTTTCTAAAAAGTGTACACAGCTTCAACTGCATTTTGGAGGTTAGCCGATACCAGAAGTATATAGTGTAGTTGATAATGTCAGTGATTTTTTAAAAACAATTGTTTTTCTTAGGTTGTTCGTTTAGGGCGGTGACAAGTGATGATCATCACTGCCATCGGTTACTTGATGATGTCGTTGTGAGATTTTTGAGACTTACGGGGCCTGTTCGCTTAGGGTGATGGAACGTGACGATCATCACCATAAACCGTTCGTTTACTTCATAATGAGGCCAAGCCCTGTGCTAAACACGTTTGCGGTTATGTTTTAAAGCAACCTGATGGCCTAAGGGACCCTCATCACTTGCCATCACTTAAATGACCTTGACGGAAAACGTAAAGAAGAACGGCGGAAACATTTTATTGTTCATTTGGAAAAGGAAGAACACCAATTTTGCACATATTACATGGGTGCCTTTTTTTGCCCAGCCGACTATAATCGCTGAGCTATATTCATCATTTGTGAGGAATGTTCTGCCCGCGATGTGTGTGTGTGTAAACAATTTTCAAAATGCTACTCTTTCTCATTAGTGCATTTCTGGTCGATGCGTTATTATAGCTATTTTTTTCTATTTTTTTATTGACCAAATTTGGAAAAACACAAAAAATGCTACTCTCCCTACAAATCCGGCCGATTGCGACGAAATTGAAATTTGATAGGAATTTTCCCCTCGAGCTACTGCATCAGGCTTTTTTTTTTTTTGGCCGATTTGACCAAAATAGACCATGGCTAAAAACGGTAAAATTAGAATAAAAAAAACCAATGACACTGTGCTCCTTCATAGGCCTTCACCAGTCGCCTGACCACTTGTCCCGATAGCTCACTCGGTAAGTAGATGGACCGATAATCATGAGGCTGTGGGTTCAAGCAACGCTGACAGCGAATTTTTTTTATTGTCTCCCTTTTTATAGGTTTTATGGGTATTATTTATAGTTGTGCCTCCCATAGAAGCAATGGTTTGCGTTGTCGCCTGCAAAGCAAGAAGTTGTGAGTTCAAACCCAGTTAGGAATCAGTTTATTTTTTGTGTGTGTTCTGCTTGCATGTTATATCTTTAATGCTGCTGAGGTGCGTAATAACACTGAGTAAATATTAATGGAATAGTGGTATTTTTGTTGTCGGTTCGACAAAAACTGGCCAAAGAAACGGATATCTTTAAGCAAAACACTGTTGGTCCCACAGATTCTGTCCGATTACTTTTGATTGCAGTGTTGCAAATTTGTTTGAGTGAATAAGTATTTTGCTTAACCTTGAAATTACAGGCGGGAAAACTATTGTTCGTGTGCCAAAGAAAAAATATGAGTTTTGTGTAATCTTTCACAAGAATGCCTTTTCTTAACGTTTTATTCCTATTGAAAACAAAGAAATAAATTTCTTTAAGTAAATATCTACTTTATTAACTCTAAAATTCGTGGTAGCCATGTTGAATGATGGCGATCATCATCGTGTGTTTGTTTCACTTGATGAATGCTGTCGACGTAACTGCAGATATAATCTCATTGCGCATTATGTGCGCGTAATATTTTGCCTCCTTCGTTTTGAATGTTTTGATGATGTCATCACCCTGAACGAAGACCAAGTGATCGGCTCTGGAATATGAAAATGCTGTTGTCAAATTTTATTTTGTAGTTAGAGATATCATATATTAGTGTGGCCACTGGCTTTGTTTCTTGATACCCCAAAGCTGTACACCGTAATCAGTTCTCGTGCTAAAATCAAGTGATTGTTTGGCAAAAAGTAAGCACGTTCGTGCTATCCTGTCCTTCGGAGCCATTGGGCTTGGAATTTTTAAGACTTATACGTAATTGTTTCTAATACATTTGAGCTATGTGCCTCGTATTCAGTTTGACCGATCGAGTATTTCTCGGACCCAAACTGTGCTTCAGCTATATTTAGTCACAATCACCTCTATTATTATGTTTCCCCTGTAGAGGGGAAACATTTTATTTTTGTGGGTGCATTATGTGTGTAGTGTGTGTCCATTGTAGACACCTGATTTTGTTAACACCATAACACCACCATAACGCCGGATCAGTTTCAATCTTGGTGAGATTATGCCATGGGATGGTCCGCTGGTTGGGATTGTATTTGGCATAAATTTGACAACGCGTGACGTCATAGGACTTCAGAATGTGACAGTTGCATCATTACCGTTACTGCAGAATGAAACGGATTAGCTTTAAACTCGACAGAGCTGGGCGTAGCATGTCACAGCAGTTTTCTGTGCAGCTTATTTTTTTCTGTTAAAGTCGTTTTTACACGCCTTTGCAGAACCAGCTATTGATTTTACTCGACTGACAGCAGTTGTTTTTCACTGCCAAGCTGTTCAGTGTATGCGAGCGGTTATATAACCTTAGCTCTTTATAAGTGGGTCATCTGTTAACTTCTGTGATGACAAGCGGCTCGCCGTTTTGGCACAAAGATGTCCCCCCCCCCCCACTCTCCCCACCGAGGGGAGTTATCTACTGTACAGTTATAAAGGATGCCTTTCCTGTGCCTTTTGGCCAATGAGAATGTACGAAAACAAGGTTTCAGTACACCTTGGGTATCCACCCATATCTACATTAATTGGCAGGGGGTGGGAGTGATGGGAGGGAGGTGACGGTAAGCAAAAAAAAAAAAAAAAAAGATCCCCAATGGAATCATAAATTAATGTAGCGACCATGTTCCAGACCCTGATATAAAGACTACGTAAAACATGTTTGTAGCGACCACTTTCAAGACCAGGATAAAAAGACGTGTCCCACCTCCTCGACCCTAAGAGAGACTTACAGTTAAATCTGTTTTTGATGTCCGCCTTCAGGAATCAGACAAAAAGACGAACAGTAAAACCCGATTGTCATGACCAGTATAAAAAAAAGACGAACAGTAAAATCACCTTTGAGACCCGGAAAAAATAGACGTGGACTATAAGGCCCAGTTTATATTGACCACATTCCGCATTGCTAATCTTGTGCCTAGACGCACATAGAAATTAAAGGTTAGATACCCACAACTCAGGTTACGCTAACCCCCTCCCCCCCCCCCCCATCGGAATGATATAAAGGGGTTCCGTAACTGGACTTCTTGGCACACAACACACACATACACACACACACACACACACACACACACACATATATATATATATATATATATATATATATATATATATATATATATATATATATATATATATATATATATATATATATATATATATTCAGATGTATTTTTATTGATATTAATATGGGGTAAAAAGTTATAATTCTTAAATGGTACAAACTTGCCAAAGTAAACCTTTGTAAACCGTAGGAGGGCAGACGGTGGGAAAGGATTTGGGGAGGGGGAGTTTCGGGGTGAACGTTTGTTTTTATTTATAAAACAAAAAAAACAATAGCTGCCTAATAAAAGTGTGACATGTTAGGGTACACTGATGTTAATGTGCACTGGCCGCCCTCGTCTAACTTCTATATTATCTGTTTGTTTTTCTTTTCGGAAACCGTAAACCACGTGATAATAATGTATTGGAAGTTTGAAGTTGTATAACCGGTATTCAGTTTGGTCGTCTAAAAATTCGGTCATGGCACTTGGAATTACTGAAAATTTCAACAATGAAAAGTAAAAAGATAGGAAAATCTTTCTTTGCTTATATTATATACCTTGTGGAACCACTTCATAGGGCGGCGTTTTAATAGAGATAGAAAATATCTTCCTCAAGAAATTGGTTGTGAATGTTCTTTGGTGTGAAATTTAAACAGATCGTGCTATGTGGCAGCTTGTTGGGTTATATTTGGACGTTATCCTTTGGCATAGATGTTTCTCGTGATATCACGAAATCAGCCGACTTCTTTTGGAAGTGGAGAAAAAGTAGTATCAAGTCATTGTATAGTCAGTCTACAAGCAAAATTAACAGCAAAGTTCTCTTAGAAAATAAAGCGGTATTATGGAAATGCGAACTTAGATATTTTTGTCATGGGCGAAGTAAGGCACTAAAGACAAAATGGGTCATTCCAGAATAGAGTCGCGATGCTCAGTGTTACTGAAATATGTAGAGAATCATAGAAATTGAATTGTTGTTAGTATACGTTAGCTTGTTTCACAACAGGCTCATTTTGACAAAAGTAGAATATTTCACAGATACACACACACACAACAACAACAAAAAAATGGTCCGACGGTTCATAATGTATTTGGTGTATATAGGGCATGTGACGTCATTATGTATTTTGGACACTGGAATTTGTTAGCAGGATAACTGTCGAATGACAAGTCGGATTATGTTTTTTGGCGCATACTGGGCAACGCGTGACGTCATGTGAAGTCAAAACGTGTAAATGGGTCATCGATATCGGATCACCTTCAGACTTAGGAATATGCCTTTGGTTGTATTTGGTGTATATAGCGCAACGTGTGACGCCATTATGTGTTGTGGACACCAGATTTTGTTAACAGGATTATTCTTTAACCACAAGTCGGGTCAGTTTCAAATCTGGTGAGATTATACCTTGGATGGATCCACCCGGTGCTTACGCATACTGCATATAGCTTGACGTCATAGGGCGTCAAAACATAAAAAATTCATAGGATAACGCCTTGGGTGGTTTTAACGGTTCATATTGTATTTCATATGTAGCGCAACACCTGGCGTCATACAACGTCAAACGGTATTGTAGACACTTGACTTTCTTCACACGATAACTCTAGAACGAGATGTCCGATCAGCTTCAAACTTAGTGGTATTATCCCTTGGGTTGGATTGCTGGCTGCTACTGTATTTGACATCGAAACATGATTGCAGACTCGCGCCTCACACACGTCTATAAATTTTGGGGAAGGGGTTTTCGGAGGACGTGGGGGGAGCAATGCAGAGGCGTTCCGAGGTGACCGGTGGGCGAGTGGGGTTTGATGAGCGGCGGGGGAAGGGAGAGGATAGGCAGTACCTTTGCTAACCAGCGCACAGGTTTTTACGGCTGTCTGGACATAGAATGACATAGTATTTTCTGTGGGCTTTATGTTATGTTCGTATTTACACGCCTCTGCAAGACTATCTGTTGATTTTGCTGACAAGAAAGTTGCTTTCACTGTCAAGCTATTCCATATATGGGAGCGGTTACTTTTGCTTGTAGCACGTGGAATTATTTTTCACTTTTTAAGTGTGTATCTGGCATCTTCTGTTTTGACTAATTGCACACCATTTTGGCACAAGTACCTCCCTTGCCCCCTCCCTACCGAGCTGAGCCTACTACCGATGAGAATATATGAAAACAACGTATATATCATGGGTTTAAGTATACTTTGGGTACAGACCTATTCCGTGAAAGGGATAAAAGGGTGAGAATTGTGTTCAGAACGGTACCTACATTAGATAGCGCTGGGATGGGCGTGGGGGTGACGGTAAGCAAAAAGTTACAGTAAAACCTGTGGTTACCACCTGTCAGACCCGGATTAAAAAGACGTCCAGTGATTCCGGTTTATAGTGAGCACATTCCCTTTGCGAAACTTGTATCTAGAAGTATTTGTGAAGCTTTATACTCGACGATTTTATTCCTACATACATACACCGTGTTCAGTCGAGATTACAATGTAAACGAGACCGTTTTGCCTACCGAGTAGCGAAAATTACACTTGGGGGCCACAAAAAATATGATTCTAAACTCGTAAAATTCAGAACTGACCATGAACGAGGAGGTAAAGGTCACCAAGATACCTCTTCCCTTATCTTCTTTTTAGGCCCAACGGCGAAAATAAGCTTAACATCGCACTACTTCTAACCGTTTTTTTGAACTTCCGGTTTTTTACAATGACCATGACCGAAATGGTCAAGATCACCGAGGTACCTCTAACATAACGCTTTTTAGGCTGAAAGAGTCGAAATAAGCTCAAAATCGCTCTTTTCCCAACCGTTTTCGAGATAATGGTCAACTTCCGGTTTCTGATATTGACAATGACCGAGGAAGTCAAGGTCACCGAGGTACCTCTTACATTTAGTCTTTTAGGCCCAAAGAGTCGAAAATAAGCTCAAAATCGCCCTATCTCTAACCGTTTTCGAAATAGTGGTCAACTTCCGGTTTTTGCCTTTACCATGACCGAGGTCAAGGTCACCGAGGTACCTCTTACATTTAGTCTTATAGGCCCAAAGTGTCAAAAATAAGCTCAAAATCTCTCACCGTTTTCGAGATAATGGTCAAGCTCATGGTAAAAACATAGGCATCGAAAACGCAGAGCCCTCAGTCAAAAGCAGTGTGAGCGAGTTACCGTTTTGATATACATATGGCCGGGAAAAAAGCAACATTTAGGTGTCATCGAATGGGGAGACAAACGGATGATAAAATAAACCTCAAATTGCAAAACTACAGTTCAAATTAAACCTCTTGTCTAACATCTGCACTACTTATTCTTTCTTTCTGTCAGGTTTGATAGGGATCCGATTAATAGTTTTTGAGATATCGCGCGGACAAAAAAGTTTAAATTGCGACGGAGGACATTTGAGAAATTGAACCCACCGTTGCACATTTACACTATATATATACTTTCTTCCTGTAAGGTTTGGTGAAGCTCCGATAAATAGCTTTTGATATATCGTCCGGAGGAGAAAAGATTAAAAGTGCGACGGACGGACAGACGGACGGTCATTTGACAAATTGAATCCTTCGTTGCACACCTAAACTATACATAGTTTCTTCCTGTAAGATTTGATGAAGATCCGGTAAATAGTTTTTGAGATAGAGACATGAAAAAGTTTAAAGTGCGACGGACGGACAGACTTACGCATGTTTGACAAATTGAACTCCCTTTGCTTATCTACACAGTTTCTTCCTGTAAGATATGATGAAGATCCAATAAATAGTTTTTGAGATATCGCAAGGAGAAAAAGTTTAAAGCGCAACGGACGGACAGAAAAGTGACAAATTGAACCACCCCTTGCACATCTGAACTATATATACTTTATTCCTATCAGGTTTGGTGAATTTCCTATATATAGTTTTTGAGATATCGCCCCGACAATAATTTTTTTTTAAATTACGGACAGACGGACGGACGTTTGACAGATTGAAGCTCCATTGCAAATCAACATCATATATACTTTCTTCCTGTTAGGTTTGGTGAATCTTCGATGAATAGTTTTTTTTGCGAAATCGCCGGGACAAAAAGAGCTAAAAGTTCGACGGAAGGACAGACGGAAAGACATTTGACAAATTGAAGCTTCATTGCACGTCTGCACTATATATACTTCCTTTCTGTAAGGTTTGATGAAGATCCTATGAATAATTTTTGAGATATCGCCCGGACCAGAAAAAAGTTTAAAGTGCGACGGACAGACAGACGAACGGAAATTTGACAAATGGAACCCCCGTTGCACATCTGCACTATATATACTTTCTTCCTATAAGGTTTGATGAAGATCCGATGAATAGTTTTTGAGATATCGCCCGGACAAGAAAAAGGTTTAAAGTGCGACGGACGGACAAATGAACGGACATTTGACAAATTGAACCCGCCGATGCACATCTGTACTATATGTACTTTTTTCCCGTAAGGTTTTGCACACATACTGTAATCGCTGTCATTGTAGAGTCGGATGATCAATACGCCTATAATGATAGCATGACAGTTCCTTTAACTGCGCAATCAAAGCGTTTGCCTGACTTATAATGGGCGTGAATGGCAAGATTTCAATGTCCATTTTTGCGTATTAAATATTAATGAATTTTTATAAAAATTCTGTTGGACCAACTACATATGCCACATTATGTCTCTATTAAATTTGGTCGTCCTAGCCCCAGCCGTCTCAGAGGAGGTTCCGTGACAAGGTTTTCAAATTTTAAATTTCAACGTCCGTTTTTGCATATAAAATGTTAATGAATTTCTAAAAAAAAATTGAGCTGGACCAACTAGAGATGCTATACTATGTCTGTGCCAAATTTGGTCTTCCTATCCCTAGCCATATCAGGGGAGTTTGCGTGACAAGGTTTTGGCGAAAAAAAGGAAACCTACGGAAACACCTTATCGAGTCGTACAGTTTCAATACACAAGGTCATTGAAAACCCCCAAGTGCAATAAGCTAAAGCATCAATTTATTCCACAAAATTACTCATTCTCAAGACTAAGGTGGTGGCAGATACACCGCTGTATAATATTGCCAATCGGTGTCACAATTAATTGCGCTCAAATGCATATATGAACCTTGAAGTTTGAGCGTTTGCTTTCAAAACGCGATGTCCGCATTGAAGTAGGGGTGTGTGAAAATCCAATCAACACCCTAATATTACCGACGTGTCTGTACAGATCATGAGAGGTGTCTCAATCCTTGCAACTCAATTAAAGAGGGAGCGTGAAATGAAGTCAGCTGATTTGAAGATGAAAATAAAGACAGCGGCGTTTTGGGGAAAGTTCTTTTCGCCTTTTATTGAAGCCAAAACATTTCACAATGGTATACCATGTCGTTTCACGAAGGAACACTATACAGTGTAATTAACGATATGAAGGGCTGGCTAAAAATTACCATGTCCAAAGTTTTTTTCCGAAAACGTAGTTATTTGGCGTAGGGTTGAACTGTCGAAACATTTGACGCCAAAACAGAGGCACACTGTGAGCGGAAACTGAGGGGAATGTCGTGTTACAAAGATAACTATCCGAGGCCCAATCTCCTTGTGACATCATGGGCGCGTTGGGAGGCCGCAAGTCAGGGCAAAACTCTCACACCCCCCGGCGAAGTCTATGACCGCTGTATTTGGTGCTATGTACGCCAATGCTACACAGGCTTTCCTTCAATAATGATGAGAAAGCGGCATGTAGCGGTTTTCCGTGTTGGTTGTAGGAGAACAGGGGCGCGGAACCCGTGGCTGGGTCAGATTTGTGAAGACGTTTCACCGCTGCTACGGGGCAAAGGGTAGGGAGTCCTCAATCCGGGGCACTGGCAGCAGGAGGGGGCGCGTAAAATCTCTCAAGGTTTTTGTGCGTTCAGCATTTATAACGGCCCCGTCAGCGCAAAAAATTTTACATCGTCGAGGCAGAGATCTATGCGGCACGAATGGCTATTGCCGCTTCGGGTGAGTAGTGTGGACTTCCTGAAGAAGGTGAAAAAGCCCACCAGGGATGCTGCCCAAAAGCAAAGCTGCATGGGATCTTCGATATCCAGGAATGGGGCCAATTTGGCCTGGATCCCCAGCGAAATGGGTAATTTCTGCTTCGGGGCGACGCCGATCTGAGTGTGAATGTCTTTGAACGATGTTCCGAGGAAATTATTTTCCTCCACGGGGTTGGGAAAACCGAGTTCAAGGTAGAGTATCCGTATTGCTGATAGATAACTCTTGATGGACTGAGGCTTGAGTGAGCGGCTGAAGAAGCAGACATTGTCGTGGTGGCGGGTGCTGGGCGGCACCTAAAAAAGTGACAAAAAGAGGCGTAGGCGTTGAGTTGCGGCGAATACGCGGCGCTCTGTACGAATGTGGATTTACGGTATCTCGCTGTCCAGTATCTACGTCTGTCTGACCACTCCTGAAAGCATAATGACAGCAATTTTTTGATGATGTGATAGCGCAAGTCTGTAAAGAAGACGTGCTGATATAACGGGCAGAGATATGGACACAATAAAACATGCATACAAGTAGTGTTTTTGTCAAAATATCCCACGGATCTTGCGTCGGTGACGATACGCGGGGCAGGTTCGGATACGGCTTTCTCATATGGCGAAGTTGCGTATAGAGTTGAACGTGCTGCAAAGCGTGTTATCGACGCGAGTGTGCGGCCTATATCACTGTTGATACACAAGCTTTGCGGCAGACGGCGTAGTGACATCATCAGCCTGATGACGCGGCGCAGGGCTAGGCGTACAACTTGGATAACAAGTGCCACCCAGCTGAGTTTTCCAATCATACTCAGGAGATCCCTGTTGGAAGCGCCTCTGAGGGGAGCAGATGGACAGCAGTGTGCGTCGTTCTGAGTTTCTAGTAGCTTATCCTGTGTGATAGAGAGGGTGCACTCCGTGGTGTTGTTGGTCACCCCCAAGGAAGGTGAGGCACTGGGTGGGGCAGACGGATTTATCTCAGCTAATTGAGAAACCCGGCGATATGGGGAGCATCCGACAAACACTTTGAGGCGACAAAGACAGGCGAGTGTCCATCACATAGGTATGCTGCGAGTCACCATTGAATTTCCACTGTAGGCCGGAAAAGCGCTGGGAGAAAGTGATCAAACTGGTATGGCGGTGGGCGGATTTAAGATCGACTTTAAACATAAAATTTCCAGGCAACGTCATTTCTACTGATTTGTCGACCGATGTAAAAGATGTTTATCTGGGAAAACAGGACCATTCTCGGATGTACCAGTAGGTTTGGAGCAATCGTGGATGAGACGATGCTTCCATCGTCGTTTGGGGTCGCGGAAATTGGCGAGATAATCACCGTTCAATAGAGAGTTTTTATCGGGACATTGTCGAGAAGTTGTGTTAAATTATTCATTTTGGCTACGAGGGGTCCGCGTTCCCAGTCCCAGTGGAGGTACTCCGGGTGCTGTTGGGGCACTTGGTGCACGTGTGAGCGTATCTACAGGTATGGCTGGTGCAGCCTCGATGGGAGTTGAAATTTCTGCAGATTTCTCTCCCTGGGGCTTCGCTGGGCCTTGTGCGTCGTGGTTTGTCGCGGCGCGGTTGGTTCCTGGCCTTGAAACAAGCTGCGTATATATAGACACCCAGCAGGTAGCTGTCGTCCTAACCCCACTGTAGCCGGTTCCTGAGTCAACGCGCTGTCTGTTCTCGTAGTCATGACGCATATTGTGCCTGATGGGATAGTGCTGGCACATATCCTCAAATTTCACGGCGTGAAAGTTACATCCATTGTGGGCTTCGTACGTCTCCAGTCGTCCAGAGCGGGCGATAACCTCGTAAATGCGCGCATGCCCGATGATCCACTGTTGCCAGGTCGTCTGCTTGGGGCTGGAGAGCTTGGTGGTTGTGCCTGACAGCATCGATTTCGAGTCTCCCTGGGCCGAAAACACAGTTTTATCGTTCTGCGCTCCCAGAAAGGAGCTGCAAAGGTCCTGCACAAACAAGGGTTTTTTACCTGCAGACTTGCCAGCCAGCCAAGGGTCGTTGTCAGGTGCGGGCTTACCCTTCAAGGAGACTCCAGGAAGTCTGCTATGGCCGAGTTGCTCACACGCGGTTTCACGATGGCTGTCGAAACATCTCTTTAAATATTCCAGTGGTATTATTTAAATGCTATTTTCACCAAATATTTTATGCCCCAAAGTTCGGAAAAGATGACCGAAATCGGTACATTAGGACCCTTGGCCCACTGCAAATTTTATGAAAACTGAACAAGCATGTCTTAAAGACAGTCTTAAAATTCAAGTGACCCAGGTTTCTGCCTAAAGATTGTTGTCAAACCATTTCTCAGTACAGATAAATGGCAATGAAATGGTAATTTCTTGTTTTAGTCAATCATGAGTAGAGATTTTACTTTCGGAATTTGTTTAGCATTAGCATCGAATCATAGAAATTCAGTTGGAAATAAGTGAATTTCTTTACTACGTAGAATGCGACGATATGGAAGGAATTAAATGACTCATTAAAAATGTGACAATATAGTATGTATCAATTAGTAGAGCTGACTGTACCGACGGACGGACAAAAAGTGATCGGGCCAACTTTTAAGTCCGGAGCACAATAAAAGACGTCCGTTCAGTTTCAATACCAAATCAGTTCTCTTTATTCCAACAACTATCATCAAAACGTCATTGCACGCATACGCGTGACGAAACGGCCACGCAACGTCACGATCGACGTTGCGTGCTCGCATCAATCAATCAATTACGAAATCAATTAGCACAGGACTGATTGCTCACAACTTCACCAATTCTTCACATTACCCCCTAATTTCCCAGAATTTGACCTCAAATTCAGCGTTTGAGAGAACGGTTGGGGAAAGAATTGGTGAAGGTGCACAACATCAGGGGTTAATGAATAGCTAACGCGTAGTTTTTTTTATATATTAACAAACAGAATAAGTTACACAACAATTAATTAAACTGACAACAATTTAATTCATACAAATATTTTACCAAAATTCTGTGAGGCGTAGCACGAGCGTCAAGACAGTAAAAAAAAAAATAAATACACTTCGGAAGCGTTCCCTGGAACTTTTATTGCTAAAATTTTGGCTAACAACCTTTTTTTTTTATAATAATAATGCACGATTTTGCTTCTGTTTTCAGGCTCAGTACTGCAATACAACAGTTCAACAAGATCAAATCAAGGCTTACTACAGTTTTACAGTTGAAATGAACTCTTATGAACTGTTGGACCACAGACTGAGCTAAATGTTGTCAATAAATGTGGGCGTGGCTTTAACCTTTTTCTTTAAAGCCTGTAATTAACTGTACTGCTTTATGTGTGGTGTATATAACTAGAACGGTTCACCAAGTGCCCAAGAAATCCCTACCAAAAAAAATAGAAAAAAATAAAGAAACTAAATATATGTACATCTCAAAGATGAACGACTTTGAGAAAATTTAAACTAGATTGGATATACTTGGTGCACCGTAAATCCCTCTATTCTTTAACAATTAATTTACGTTAATTTATATCTTTTATGTAATTTACTCTTACATGTATCTAGTGTGGCTTTACGTTATCTCTGCCTCAAATGCACACTCTTTATGTATATATGCACGCTTTTGTCTGTGATATGCACGAATAAACGTAGAAAAATGCATTCTTTGCTTATTTCCTGGTGTTTGGTAAATGAATTGGGAATGCTGTTACGGTTACTATTTCGAAACTTTTTAAAGGTGAAGCTGAGAATCGAGTACCGGCCCAATTCTACTGATTGCTAAAATATCTCGATATCTCCAAAATATCTGGAGTTTGTAACCTCATATCTGCATTCCAAATTCACTGATACTGGCAACGCTTTTTTTTTTTTTTAATTCAAACCAAACTAAAATATAACACAGCAACTTTATTTTCTCCATTCAGCACAGAGACACACTGAGACTGATACTGGTTACCAACGAAAAACTACCAAGACTATCGTGGCAACCCTATCTCTAATTAATACTGAGATATAAAAGTAAAATCACTTTAATCAACATAACTAGAAATGCATGCTACTTATCCTGAGATATATATTAAATGCATGTTACTAAAATATATCTAACTGAGAATAACAATATGCAGATATTTTCAAAAAGAAAAAAATATCCACGATCAAAATTATTTTTATATACATTTTCAGAAACAACGGTTTTTAAGTAAAAAGGTGGGAGGGGGGCACTTGTTCAATAATACTAGACAGTACTAAGGAGCAAGAAAGAAGGGAGAAACTTGTTCCATAATACTAAACAGTACTACAGAGCAAGAAAGTGGGGGGGGGGGGGGGGACAAAAATTCTACATCAGTATGTAGAACCTTCTACTTGTCAAGCAAGGTAGAATTCCTTGCCACTTCCCCAACCTGGGGCTGGAACTCCCAGGAACACAAATCGCTGAATCCACGCTCACTTGTCTTATGCAACATTGTCATCTCAACAAAATAAATTCGAACACCGACCATTTGTTATTCAAATGAGCTGGGGGGGGGTACTCTCTACCGCCGATGGTAGATCACACCAAAACAAAACTCTAAGTAACTGAGGCGACTTGAACGCAGAAAGCCACGACTTGAAATACTACTAAACATTTTTAAATTCGAACACTGACCATTTGTTATTCAAATGAGCTGGGGGGGGGGGGGTACTCTCTACCGCCGATGGTAGATCACACCAAAGTAAAACTAAGTAATTGAGGCGCTCCAAACGTCCAAGGCCACGACTTGAAATACTACTAAACATTTTTTTTAAAAATAAAGAACAACAAACAGACCTATCTGGTGTAAGTTACCGCAAATCCTGTAGATCCTGTGTATCCCTCTACAGCATTTGACCTAACATCTACTCACACAGACACACTACAGTCAACGAATCATGAAAAATGATGTCATACAGTAGCTCTATCTTAAAAAAAAAATAAGGCCGATTTGGTGGATCAGTACTATAATACTAGCATGTGAAGACAACCCCCATCCAAAATTTTGAAATGCTACTGTATAAGCGATGAAAATGTCACCTAAACATTTATCCATTAAAAATGAGTAGAAATAATTCCATTTTTTTTTTATTTACTTATTTTTTTGTGTTAAATCTCACTTCATCCTTTCCCTTTTCCCAATGTTTTTTTTTTTAAATGGAATTGTCCATAAAAAAAATAAATTTAACTACAATGCTAAGCCCTAATGAAATGGAATTAAAATACATTAGCAATATGAAATGAATGATTCACTCACACCAATTTAGCCATTAAGCCCTAACTAAAATTAGAGTCCCTGTACTCAGATAACCGAAATGTTCCATTAGTCTCTGTAAATGCAGATCTTGTACTGTAAAAGCGGATCTGGCTGCAGATCGGATCAGCAGATCAGCAGCAATGTCACACAAAGGCACAGAAGGCACTTTAGGCTTGCAGTGCATCCGGTAGACTAGTTTTGAGCGATAGACTCGTTGCAAACAACATGAATTTAGTAGTCATGGAATCATATAATCAAATAAATGGATTTCACTTCGAAACACACTGAGTTTGTGACTAATACGCTACTTCCGGTACCAGAAATCACACATTCCGGTGCGAGGATCCCCTCCACACTCATGGTGGCCCTACTCCCACATTTACTGGGACTATCGAGAACACATCCCTGCCATAGCTGCCAAATATACGGTTCAAAAGTCACTTTTCCCATTTAACGCTAAGATCAAGTAGAAACATCCAGCACCAGAAATCACACATTCCGGTACGAGGAGCCTCTCCACAACCCAAGTGGCCCTACTCCCGCATTTACTGGTTCTATCGAGAACGCATCCCGTCCATAGATTCCAACAAACTATTCCTCATACACAAACTGATCATAACGCTATCGTCGCTCAAGTAACTTCCGATACCAGAAATCACACATTCTGGTACGAGGGGCCTCTCCGCACGCTAAGCGGCCCTACCCCCACATTCACTGGGCCTATCGAGAACACATCCCAGCCATAGGTGCCAAAAATACAGTTCATCACTCTAGTTTAACATTCGATACATATATATTTATTATTTTTTTTAAATGCAACGAGTCTAGGCTCTTTATCAGTCTTTCGATAGAAGTTCTCGCAGTCGAACCACTGGAAAAGAAAAGCAAACACCAACGCCAGACAACACGCAAAATTCATGATAATTTTTTTTAATTTAGGTCTATTTTTTGCCATCGAAACATGTATTCAAACATACGCGCGTTTATGAAAGGTATACATATACGACAGATCATTTCATTTTTTTAAAACCAAACTGACAAACAGACTGATGACAAACGTGGAGAAGGTCAGATGTCCTCTCCATTTTTTTTTTAACCTGCACTTTACTGCCAGACTGTTGCCTGTGTATATTTGACAACAGACAAATGGAGTAAAGCCCTTTTTTTAAATACTAAATAACATGAATGGACGATCGAGGCCAGCGTAGTTAAAGCAATCCAATAGAGTAAGCCACGTGGCAGAAAACCACGATTTTAATTGGCTAATATAGTTGCGCTAATAAAAATACACAGTCAGAGCTAACTAACATTGCTCAAACCATTCAATATATCAGGTCACGTGGTAGCAAGCCACCGGTTGCCTGATTGGCTAATACTACGGGGGTAGAGGGGTTGCACAAAAGAGAATCCAATGTCAAGGGACACAGCAGCCAGTTGAGCCGGCTATTATAAAAAAATAAGTAAAATAGCATTTTTTAAGGCGAGATTGGGCAGCTTGCCACTTTCTCTCAAAAACAGGCCGAAACAACACTAAATCACAGAGAATGAAGTCATAATCGGGTTAATATCAGTTCATAGCTCTGAGAAAAGCTCAGAGAAGGTCACGATCTCAGATGTCAAAATAGTGAAACGACACTAAATAACAGAGAATGAAGTCATAATCGGGTAAATATCAGTTCATAACTCTGAGAAAAAGCTCAGAGAAGGTCATAATCCCAAATGTCAAAATCGGAGGGGGGGGGACGAGGCTTAGTTTAGCTGGTGGGGAACATGGGTTACACGTGTGCGGGACACTTCCCTCACTATTATCGTCCCCTCACTATATACGGTTTCCCGCACCTGTTCCGCCACAATGCTGGGAACCCAGCGGACACCCTCCGTTTCTTGGGTTTCGCGCCGATGGAACCCGGGTGGGGGACCTCTCCTCCTGGTGCCGATGCTCAGCCCCGCCAACAACGCCGGAGAAACCAAATTTCTCCCACCGGAGGCAGATTCCTCCGGAACTCCTTGGTTCTGCTCCGCGGTTGCAGAACCTCCACATGCCCCACCGGAGGCCAACTCCTCCGGAACCACACAGTCGTCCCCATCGGAGTCCTCCCCCTCCAGGTCCAATCCTGGAGCACTACCCCCTAATTTCCCAGAATTTGACCTCAAATTCAGCGTTTGAGAGAACGGTTGGGGAAAGAATTGGTGAAGGTGCACAACATCAGGGGTTAATGAATAGCTAACGCGTAGTTTTTTTTATATATTAACAAACAGAATAAGTTACACAACAATTAATTAAACTGACAACAATTTAATTCATACAAATATTTTACCAAAATTCTGTGAGGCGTAGCACGAGCGTCAAGACAGTAAAAAAAAAAATAAATACACTTCGGAAGCGTTCCCTGGAACTTTTATTGCTAAAATTTTGGCTAACAACCTTTTTTTTTTTATAATAATAATGCACGATTTTGCTTCTGTTTTCAGGCTCAGTACTGCAATACAACAGTTCAACAAGATCAAATCAAGGCTTACTACAGTTTTACAGTTGAAATGAACTCTTATGAACTGTTGGACCACAGACTGAGCTAAATGTTGTCAATAAATGTGGGCGTGGCTTTAACCTTTTTCTTTAAAGCCTGTAATTAACTGTACTGCTTTATGTGTGGTGTATATAACTAGAACGGTTCACCAAGTGCCCAAGAAATCCCTACCAAAAAAAATAGAAAAAAATAAAGAAACTAAATATATGTACATCTCAAAGATGAACGACTTTGAGAAAATTTAAACTAGATTGGATATACTTGGTGCACCGTAAATCCCTCTATTCTTTAACAATTAATTTACGTTAATTTATATCTTTTATGTAATTTACTCTTACATGTATCTAGTGTGGCTTTACGTTATCTCTGCCTCAAATGCACACTCTTTATGTATATATGCACGCTTTTGTCTGTGATATGCACGAATAAACGTAGAAAAATGCATTCTTTGCTTATTTCCTGGTGTTTGGTAAATGAATTGGGAATGCTGTTACGGTTACTATTTCGAAACTTTTTAAAGGTGAAGCTGAGAATCGAGTACCGGCCCAATTCTACTGATTGCTAAAATATCTCGATATCTCCAAAATATCTGGAGTTTGTAACCTCATATCTGCATTCCAAATTCACTGATACTGGCAACGCTTTTTTTTTTTTTTTAATTCAAACCAAACTAAAATATAACACAGCAACTTTATTTTCTCCATTCAGCACAGAGACACACTGAGACTGATACTGGTTACCAACGAAAAACTACCAAGACTATCGTGGCAACCCTATCTCTAATTAATACTGAGATATAAAAGTAAAATCACTTTAATCAACATAACTAGAAATGCATGCTACTTATCCTGAGATATATATTAAATGCATGTTACTAAAATATATCTAACTGAGAATAACAATATGCAGATATTTTCAAAAAGAAAAAAATATCCACGATCAAAATTATTTTTATATACATTTTCAGAAACAACGGTTTTTAAGTAAAAAGGTGGGAGGGGGGCACTTGTTCAATAATACTAGACAGTACTAAGGAGCAAGAAAGAAGGGAGAAACTTGTTCCATAATACTAAACAGTACTACAGAGCAAGAAAGTGGGGGGGGGGGGGACAAAAATTCTACATCAGTATGTAGAACCTTCTACTTGTCAAGCAAGGTAGAATTCCTTGCCACTTCCCCAACCTGGGGCTGGAACTCCCAGGAATAAACACTCGACCGACCCCCTTGCAAATGAAAGCCTTCGGGATTGGGGCCACATAATCATATTTCACCTCCCGAATAGTTGGTGGGTTCCAATAAAATATCCCTTCATAATCTGCCGGTACCCCTGGGGTCGGAATATGATTTGGGCACCAACAACCTAGCCAGTGGCTAAACAACTTGAAATTCGAATAAAAACAGACACGACAGAACGGTATCCACGTATATGTTATCAACTCTGTTTTCACAAGAGCAGAGGGCACACAGTCATCCTTATCGGGAACTTTCTTTTGGTCAATTTCTAGGGAATGTTTAACCGTAAGGTGACCCTGGAATTCCCTAGCCCCGGTAAAGTGACAGCTACACAGAGTGCACACAAGACAAATATTTTTCGTAGTGTGAACCCCAGAAAAATGTCTTCCTTTCTGTGAATCACCTTCTTTTGTAGGAGGGAAATTTCTCCCACATTCCCCACATAAATTACGGGATGGTTTTCTCAGGGGAGAACGGGATCTAGATCTACTCACCTTGTCCCGGTTGACAAATTCCCGATGACCGGGCAGTCTTTCCATGGGTGGTGCCGGTCTCCGTAAGGAAAGAAACCCTCTGCCAGCAACTCTTGGCACCACTCGTACTACGTCCGGCCGAACCGGCACCATCAGCGGGTCCACTCGCGGTGGTTGAACTCGGGGCCTGGCTCCCCGAGACCTGAACACCATTGTGTTCAACTCGCCCTCCAGGGGCGCTTCCCCTGGCTCCTGACTAGGTTGTATAAAAGGCGCCCTAGTCCCATCATGGAGCATAATCTGGGCTTTGTAAGGCTCCTTGTTCTTTGCCCGCCAAAAACCCATCGCTCGGCTCTTGTGGAGTGGATCCTCCACCTGATGTAGCTCCATTTCGTCGAGTGATAATAGTCTAGTTGAACACAACAGACATTTATAACTAACTACCCCGGGCTGTTCCCGGGGGTCACTTTCGGCCTGAGATTCTGCCATAATTGAAAATCAGTTGTAAAATGAAAGCTTCCAAAGCGCGTGGTTTGGTGATCACGTCATCAAAAACATTCGAAACAAGCTGGTAGCCAATCAAAGTCTCCCGATTAAAGATCAAAGAACAAGCAGACGATATTTACAAGCACCTGCTGGTGTTGCATTTACTCTGTGTTCCTGTGAAACAACATCCACTATCATACGCCAGCCGTTGATATCCCGAATTCAAATAATTTTAATTAGAAAATACTGTGTTTTCTTATTGTTTATAGACATGATTAAAGCTAACAATTTTATTAAATAATTTGGAACGGAAAAATCGGTCACTGTAGCTACGTGGGCAGGGTCGCTAATCCCTGATAAGCTTGAACAAAGAAAGCTTATACGCTACCCTAAGTATATTATTTCTATAACATTAAATCATCTTCTGAGACTCTGTTTCCGTAAAAATCTGGTCTCTTTCGTTCTCTCTGAGGTCTCTCCAGACGATTTCTTGGTTCTGGAGCCAAGTCCTTCTCATCGATTTGAATTACAGACTTCCTGCCGAACTTCTCAATACTTCTGTCTAGCCAGTCTTTGTTTGGTTCCTCCCTGAAATAAGCTGGCTTCAAGTGATTGTGATGTACTACTAATGTGTTTGATTTGGGCGATTGCTGAATTCTGTACACCACATCAGATATGATCTCTACGATATAGAAAGGACCTGTCCAAAAACTTAATAACTTTGGACACTGGCCTTTCTTAAACACTGGTCTCCAGTACCATACTGCGTCTTTTAATTGATACTGGTGAGGCCTTAGTCTGTTTAAGTAGCTCTTCTGCTGATGTTCTACTGCTTTACGTAAGTATTGCATGGCGGCGGCATGAGATTTTCTGAGCATATTTTGAATATGCCTGACGTACTCCGGTACATTGAAGTCTTTTTGGTCGATAGTTCTTGGTGCAAAGGCTTCTACAGGTAATACGTTCTCCCTTCCAAAAATAAGAAAATTTGGAGTATACCCTGTAGCGCTTGATTTACAACTCCTGAACGCCATTGTCAAGAAAGGGAGAAGTTCATCCCATTCCCATACATTCTGTTGAATAACGGTAGACAGCATCTGTTGCAACGTGTGATTGAATCTCTCTGTCATTCCATCACTTTCCGGTCTTCTAGGACAAGTTGAGGATTTTTCAATCCCCAACAGTCTACACACGGCACGAAAGACGTTGGACTCAAACTGAGTTCCTTTATCGGAATGAATCTCTAAAGGACATCCCAAACGGCATATCCACTCTTTGACAAGAACATCAGCAACAGTTTCAGCAGTCTGGTCTGGCAAGCCATAAGCCTCAACCCAACGAGAAAACATATCAGTAACCACCAAAATGTATATGTTGCCTTTGCTTGTTTCAACTAAGGGTCCCATAATGTCACACGATATTCTCTCAAAGGGCACACCCATGACATACTTCTGCAAAGGGGCGCAATAAGACTTTGGGGAAGATTTCTTCTTCTGGCAAGAAGTGCAGGTGCGTACCCAAACCTCAACGGCATTCTTCATTTCGGGCCAAAAGTATTTGGTTTGTAACTTGGAGTAAGTCTTTGCAACTCCAAGGTGGCCTGCTGTGATCGAATCGTGATAGTGGTATAGAAGTTTGGATTGGTACACTTCTGGTATCAGCAACTGAACACAATTTCCCCGTCGCTGATCGCTATTCCGTCGAAATAGAAGTCCATCTTCTAACAGAATATTCTTCCACGAAGCCGCATAGCTCTTGAATTCTTTACTTAGATGACAAATATCTTGCCATCTAGGCTTTGTCCCAAGTTTTAGCCATTTGAGAACTTCGCAAAGAACTGGATCTTCTTTTTGAGCTTGGGCCATAGACTCTTTGGACCAGGGAAATGGGTACTTGCTTTCGTTTTTCGGTAGAATCTCTGCACTTTCTTCTTCTGGTACTTCTAGCGCGTTTGAAGAACGAAGAACTTCGATGGATACATCTTCACAAGAGATTTCGTTAACTCCATCTAGTGACCCCATCTTCAATGGACAAGGGCTAACTTCAAATTCTTCTAATGTCGGATCCGAGCATGAGTATGCACAAAGACAGCGTTTTCCTCCACAGGGAATTCTACTCATAGCGTCTGCGTTGCCATTCTTTCGACCGGGCCTTGCTTGGATCTCGAAGTCGTATTCAGAGAGGGCGTCAATCCACCTCGCTAGCTGGCCAGTTGGGTCCTTGAAAGATAGTAGATATCGCAAAGAAGCGTGGTCTGTTCTGACGACGAAGTGATTCCCCCATAAGTAGCATCTCCATTGTAGTACATGGTAGACAATTGACAGTAACTCCTGCCTGCTTACACAGTAATTTCGTTCAGCCTTGCTAAGAGCCTTTGAAGAATAAGCTATGACGGCTGGCTGGCCATCCTGCATTTGACTAAGTACTCCTCCGAGTCCTTCAGCACTGCTATCTGTATCTACTACGTACATTCCTTCTTCTCGTGGTAGAGATAGTACAGGTGCTGAGGTAAGCTTTTCTTTCAAGAGACAAAAGGCCTCTTCGCATTTTGAAGACCACACAAACTCTTGTTTCCTTTTACCACCCTTATCAAGCAAACGATTCAACGGGAAGGCTATCTTTGCGTAATCTTGGATGAACTTTCGGTAGTAGTTAGTGAGACCCAAGAAAGCTCTCACTCCTGAGACATCCAGCGGCCTTGGAAACACTTTGACAGCCTCTATTTTGGCAGGATCAGTGTGGACCCCATTTCGACTGATGGTATATCCAAGGTAAAGTATCTCCCTTTGAAACAGGTGGCACTTCTTGGGCTTTAGTTTGAGGCCTGCAACCCTCAGTCGCAGAAATACTTTCTCTAGGCGATCGAGAACCTCCTGTACAGTTGCTCCATAGATCAAAATATCGTCCAGATACACCATGCAAACCTGCCAATGCAGTCCTTGCAACACTCGTTCCATGAGTCGCTGAAAAGTAGCTGGTGCATTTGTGAGTCCAAAGCTCATCACGTTCCAATGATAAAGACCACTTCTTGTACAGAAAGCTGTTTTAAGTTTTGAGGTCTCGCTCATTGGAACCTGGTAGTATCCTGAAATCAAATCTAATGAGCAGAAATATCTGGCTCCAGATAAAGCGTCAATAGACTGATTAATTGGCGGAATAGGATGGGCATCCTTGATGGTCACATCGTTGAGTTTGCGATAGTCGCAGCACATTCGCAGACTCCCATCTTTCTTCTTGACACAGACGATAGGGCTAGACCATGCGCTGTCAGATACCGATATCATCCCTGCCTCCAAAAGAAGCTGGATTTGCCTTTCCACCTCTTCATTCTGTTTTGGAGGGAGTGGTCTGGGGCGTTGTTTGATTGGTGTTTCCGTCTTCGTTCTGATGTGATGTTCAACCAAGTGTGTTCCTCCCATGTCATTATCTCCAGAAGAGAACACATCCTGGTATTGAATCAGTTTTTGCTTCACCAAATCCATCTCTTCTGACGACAGATCCTTACAAGATTCACGGAAGAGTTCGTGTAGGTGTTCAGGTAGTTCGTAACCGAAAGTTCTACCTAAGTCTCCTTCTACCTGAGCAATCAGATCGGCTCTGCTGAAAACCTCGCTCTGCACTCTTGTCGGCGTCAGATATCCACACCGAATACCCTCACCAGTTGCTTGTAAGACGATAGGTTCATCCGTAGGGTTAAATACCCGAATTGGCACTACGTTTTTGTTGTTCATTACTGTGGAGGCACATGCAATAAGACCATGGTCTCTAAAGAAAGAAGGCTTTGGTTCAAAGAGCATAGGAACCGGAGAATTCTTACCTCCATCTTCCTTTTCTAATCGAGATTTTCCTGGTAATATCATCTCTCTCCCAGAGGGAATGATGTATTCCCCCATCAGGTAAACTCTTCGGGGTTTGGGTCTTCCATCCAACACGAGACAAGGAATGGTCTGATTCGATATCTTCAAAATACCTTTCCCTGTGTCCAACGCCACCCCGAAATTTGTGAGAAAAGACATGCCTAGAATGACCTTATCACACACATCTGCCACATGGAACTCAACTGGCAGCTTCGCTTCTCCCAGCTGAAGTGGGTATTGGATGACACCGTAACACTTCTTCGTCTCTCCAGTAACTGTCTTGATACCACAACCGCGATTAAATAGAGAAGGGCGATTTTCACTTGGAATAGTGTCGTAGATTTTCTTGGACATCACACAACAACTGGCACCTGTATCTATCATCATAGGGATTGATGAATTGCCAATAGCACCAACAAGGAAAATTCCTTTTTCAGCCTTATCTACCACGTTTGGATCGACTTGGACAGCTTGCAGGATAGAGTCTTTCTCACATACTAACAGACAATCAGACTTCTGAGGATTTTGAACATCTTCACTGATAGTAATTTCGACGTCATTTTGGCTCAATGAAAAGAGGGAAGAGAATGTTGGAGGACTGTGATTTGTCTCCTTTAAATTTTCTTCATTTGATCTGAAAGAGATTTCATGGGCGGAATTCTCTAAGTTTTTCTCAGAGTGCATCGAAAGGTTTTCTCTGGTTATCCCAGAGTTTGACACACTTTCATCTGAGCCTTTCTCAGAGATCTGTCGGACACCCTCTAAATGTTCTTGTTCATTCAACAAACTTTCTGTAGAATCCTTAGCAAACCTAAGGTCCAGATCTTCTAATTTCTTGTGTATAACGTCGCCAAAATCATTTTTCTGCACTTGTTCAATACTTTTACTTTGTATCAAAGGTTTCTTTTTGGAAAAGATTACGTCAGATACCATCAAAGATCGTGATATCACCTTTTGTTCTCCCTTTTCGCCTATTTCTTCCCCTTCTTCCTCTTTTTCATTATCTTCTTCCTCTTCTTCCTCTTTTGAATCGCAGTCCGAATACAGCAGATCAGGAAAACTACGAGAATCTATTGGGCAGTTTCTTTCGATCCTGTTTCCAAAGTCTCTCTCTTGCCCACAGAAGGAGACCTTGTGAAGTTTAAATTAGCCGGGCTTGGACAGTTCTTCCTAAAATGACCGATACCTCCACAATTGAAGCATTTTATTTGCTGAACATCGAACTTTCCGATTGATTTCTTCTTTTCATCCCTGGCGTTTAACGTCTTCTTGATGAAGTTGATCTCATCATTATCTAGGTCCTCCTCATCAGAAAAATCATCTTCTGCTGGTCGAACCATTCTGATCCGCTCTTTGGGAACAAAATTCTTCTGTTTTTGCAGTGCAGACTTAGCGGCGATGTATCTCTCTGCGTATTGCATTGCGGCTTCTGCAGATACTGGAGGATCAACCAACAGTTTCTGTTTTAGTGCGTAATCTTGTATGCCGTTTATGAAGTGTTTCTTCACAAGTGATTCCTGTTGTCTCCATTCTGGCACTTCTGGGTATGCGAGAGACACTAGTCTTCTCACTTCATCCAAATAGGTTCGAAGATTTTCTCCGTACTTCCATATATGGTTCTCCAGAAGAGCCTGGAAGTGATGACTTCTATCCCCTACTCCAAAGCGTTGTTCCATGGCTTGAAATAGCTGTTCACACGTTGTGTTAGCAAGTTGTCCCTCCATGGAAATTATGAATGTACGTGCTTCGTCATGCAGGTTTGCCAGAAGATAGTACTTTCTTTCTGGTTCGCTCCAGTTGTTGAGACTAGCGGCCTCCAAGAATAATCTCTTAAAGTATCTCCACTCGTTGTATCTGCCATTGAAAGATGGTGGTTTAATTTTTAAGTTTTGTTCGCGATTGTATTGCGGTCTATGACCACGATGACTACCGAAGTGATTTTCAAAGGGCGTCTTTTCCCTTGGGTTCCAATAGCCATTATGATCCTCAAAAGCATCATCTTCTGATTGAACATGATCTCGCTTGCCGTACAAGTAATTTCTCCCAGTTAGGACAGTTTCTGGAAGTCTGGCTTCTTGTACCATTTGCGAGTCGTTGCGCCAACGACACATGCCATCCATGTACGGACCATTTCGATTTATCTGAGAGTTGTTATATTGTCTCTCAGCATATTGTCTTGGAGGTGACGAGTAGGGAACATCACGACATGAATGAAAATTCTCTCTCCAAGTACCAGAACTTTGTCCTGGATGTTCTCGTACATTGTACGAGTCATTGAACAATGATCGTGAAACTTCTTTGCTCCCATACATAGGATCTGCACGGCTACTGATATGGTCATCTCGCAGATACTGCGAGTGAAGCAATTTATCACATGGATTTCCCCTCAAATTGGGTGAGGTGCCAAAGTTCTCTCGGAGATCTGTGTTTCTGTTCTCCAAGCCACATTCTTTTGATATCCAATTTCTATCTAGAGTATGCCTGGAAGACATGGGATCCACATACTGAGTTTCCAAACCGCAGGCAGTACTACTTGGAATACGCCTGATAGGCATGTTATCCATGTAATGAGTCTCAAAACTACGATCACTATCGTAGAAGACTCCTCCAACCCCTCTTTGCTTTGTTGAAGTGTGTTGATCCACCCCTGCTTCTGCAGCATCAATCGGAACTTTTGATTTGTGAATAGGTTTGCCCTCATTTTCTGCCACGGGACACCCATTTTGCTCGAAAAGTAATCTTCCTTGGTTGTTATTCGGTCTATTTCTACCCTCTATCCCGCAATAATTGAGTTGTGGACCATATTTCACAGGACCCTCAAATTCTTGCAACACCGGATTAACAGGTGCTTTGGAATATTTGTTTTGGTCTGCAGGATAAGTTGAATATTCTGAAACCACTTTTAAATCATCGTGGTGAATTTCCTGTGAATTTAGACTTCTATTGGAATTTTCTTTGGAAAAATTTTGCTCAGGAAGTTCTTTATCCTGTGATGATTGAGTCATCCTCCGGAAATTACCGAATCGTTCGGCCCCTTCGGCAATTTTTGAACGATCAGCTGATTGAAAATCTGTCAAAAATTGTGACATGTTTGTGTTTGTGTTGGTTTTATCGTTCAAAGAACGCATGTTTTCCTCAAAAGGGCCAGGAGGATTTGTTCTCCGAACCATATTCGGAGGATAGGGCATCTTTTCTGCGAAAGAATTACGATTCGCAGGTTGAAAATGTGTCTGAAATGGCTCCAAGTTTGAACTGCTCGGAGGTAAGTTTTGGTCGGACCTCTGGTCATATCTTCTCAAGATAGGGGGAGAATTGTACATGGAACTGCGTGGAACCGCAGGTACACTCCCTCTTAAAACTTGAGTAACTGATATCTCCCCAGAGCGAGTAAATCCAGTATTTTTGTTTCCTGCGGTTGCGACAAAAACCGCAGGTTGACTTTCCCAAGTTGTCTGATTTTTCCGAGCTGCGGTACGTTCCACAGTAAAACCAGAGTCTTGAGGATAAACTCCTGGTTGATTTACAATATCCGGGGTATTACTTGCTTCATTTGAAAACGAAGATTCTACCCCCGGTACTGACGGAATTCCAGAAGTAACTGTATCTAACACTCCGGAATTTTCTCTGAAAACTGCCGGAATTTTCTCCTCAACGGAATTTTGAGTATTCCTTAATCCTAGCCCCAAAGAACCTTTTGCAGTGACATTATATTCTGAAGTTTTGGGGCGGACTATCCGCTCCGAATTTGCCGAAAAATTTACATCTCTAGAAGTCCCCTGAACAACCAAATTTTCCGCATTTTGATTAACATTTTCTCTCTCAAAATTTTCCTCAATCTCGAAGGAATTAGAGCTTCTTACCTCCAAAGACTTCGCCCTTGGACGACTTTTTCTTTTGCTCCTTAATTCCATCTTTATCCCCTTCGGTTTTTTTTTTAAGCGGAAAATTCTAAGTCTTTTTTTTTTTTAAAGCGAAAAATTGCCAAATTTGCAGCAAAAGTTGACTCTTTTTCGCTGCCACCAATGTGACAATATAGTATGTATCAATTAGTAGAGCTGACTGTACCGACGGACGGACAAAAAGTGATCGGGCCAACTTTTAAGTCCGGAGCACAATAAAAGACGTCCGTTCAGTTTCAATACCAAATCAGTTCTCTTTATTCCAACAACTATCATCAAAACGTCATTGCACGCATACGCGTGACGAAACGGCCACGCAACGTCACGATCGACGTTGCGTGCTCGCATCAATCAATCAATTACGAAATCAATTAGCACAGGACTGATTGCTCACAACTTCACCAATTCTTCACAAAAATATCGGACATTTTTAAATTGATACAAAAGAAAAAACTAAACTCGCATTTGGCTTTTCTTAACCGACAAGCTTCAAAACTGTTAATATTTACATGAAAAATGCTTAAAACGCCCTAAGCACAAAACCACGGCCTCGGAACACAATCAGACGGTTCTATCTCAGAAATGATATTCATTCGCTGTTTTCAATAGTTTTAATTATTTTTGGCGACAAAAATGTGCCTCCTTATTTTTTCAGCCATATTTCTAAACATCGGATTGTCTTTCTATCCAGCTATTTCATAGTATGTCTGAATTTTAGAATAAACCAATTGGGAATCAGCAAGCATTGGGGACGGTATAATGTTTTTCGGTTTTCAAATAAAATATGTGCAATAAATCTTTTAAATTGGTTTAAATTAATATAATAACTTTTGTATTTATTGCAACGTCATTACTGCACGCGTAATGATTTTTATTTGTTTGGCATTTGCCACACACCACACTGCTAGTTTTGGTACTGCAATATCCCTGTTGTTACTGTTATGTTCTCTGTCGCACGAGTACCTCCTGTGGGATAGGTGTTGGGGTCGATCTGCTGGGATATCTATTACTCAGAACATCCCCCCATTCCAAAAATACAATTTGTTTTCTCTTTTAGAGATTTTGTGGAAGCCTACACAAATTCTGTTGCCAGTTGGAAACGCTGAAGGGTTTTTATTTGCAAATTTCAGGGCGGGATTGCTAGGTTGCTTAAACCAAGCAGAACAATCTATTTTATGCAAGTTATAAAATCTTAATTTCCAAACATCTCTACCGGCCAAGTGGAGACATATGGTGTTTTTACATTCTGTCTGTGTACGTGTGTGTGTCAGTCTGCTGTGAGCGAAATGTTATGTGCAAGATATATCAAAATGTTCTATGGACTTCAAACTTGTTCGGTTTATTCCATGGATAGGTCGAACGGTTCTGTTAACTTTTGACGTTGCATAATTACGGCAGGTGCATGACGTGATGAAGTAATGGGAAATTTCTCAGCCGCCGAACATTGGAGACATTTCAAGATTGATGGCATAATTGCTTGGTACATCCGAAAGTTTCTTTTCAATTTTGTCGCGAGTAGAACGAACGAGTGCGACGTACGACGTCATCACGTAATTTACTTAAATATATTATAAACAAGATCTTCTGTGCACAATATCCCGATAAGGAAAGTCTTACCGACTTCAAATCAAATTTTATGTGGGTACTCCTTAGGTCAGTCGTACGGCCTTTTGAGGGAGTAGCGAAATTAAGAAAGGCTTCAATACATGAAATTGTATCTGTTAAACAAAATATCTCGATTTTGGCAAGTCGGATCGGATTCAAATTTGGTATAGTTATTTCTTGGGTAAGTCGCAAGCTTGTTGTTAAACATTAAACTCACATAGAAAGTTCTGTAAGATGATATCACCACCATCTCCTCCCTCCCCTCTCGCCTTCCTCGTTCTGTTAGCTAAGTAAAGTTATTAACTACATTTGAGGTTTCAGCATTTTGCTGAAGATTCTCGAATGTTCGTGCATTCTTCAGAGATGATTGAAAACATTGGCAACACAACTATCGATCCATAGCTATTTCTTACATTTTGTGTAATTGACCTTTTTGTGCGTTACTCACATACAGTTATTCGTAACATGTCACCCTGTCAGATGTCAGTGTCAGTTGTGATGTATTATAAAGTTGTTCCAAACCTGTTTTCATCTGGTTGCCAAGCTGTTTCATGTGTGGGTGATTATTTAATGGTTAGCCTTGTATGCAGTCTGAAATAATTTTTCACTTAAAGAGTTTATCTGATATCTTGTGCTATGGCAAGCAGCTGGTCATTTTGACCCCTTACCGAGGTGAAACATTTGTTGCACAGTTATGACGACTGCCTTTCTAGTGCTTTTTACCGGCTAGAAATTTACAAAAACATGGTAATATATCATACTGTAACCTTGGCTAAAGGAGCTGGTGTTGCGTTTAATATTGTGAATACATTAGATTGCCGGGATGGTTAACAAAACCAAATCATCATGAAATGAAATGAAATGAAACATGTTTATTTCCAGTATAATCACATATACAATATTGTTCACCAAAGAACATTCAGAAATTATCCAATAGTAACGTTTTATACAGGAAAGGGTAGACCACAAAAGTTTTCACTTATTAAAGTTGGTCTACCTTTTTCACAATTAAAATGTAAATATCAGAATAACCATTCTAGAGAGCCTAAAAATAACAAAATACGAAAAATAATCGCTACTTTTATATACATATTCATACTCATCAAGGTTAGTAATAATAAAAAAAAAAAAAAAAAATAAAAAAACCTTGTATTCTATTCTAGATATAATATGTAAACTTAACAAATATCACTACAAATTACATTTCATGATTAACACCAACTAAAAGCAGAAGAACTTACTTTATCACAGTATGGGGTACCATCACATTACTAATTTTGATTTTTTTTTTTTTTGTACGACTCTAGTAAATACTTTTTATACCAAATTTTAAAATGACTTACAGATTTACAGCTGTGCAAATTGAAGAAGGGAATTGCTGATGTAGCGAGCGCCTTCTAGACTCGGATAAAAAAGACTGATATAAAACCTATTTGTAACCACCACCTTCAAGATCTGGATAAAACATATAAACTAAAACGTGATTGTCGTGACCCCTTCCAGATTCAGATAATAGACGGTAAAATTTTCCTGTCTGTACCAGTCTGATCCGAATAAAAATGTAGCTTATAATAAAACTGCTGCATTGACCGACTTCCAGATCCAAATAAAAAGGATGTACCATAAAACCCGTTTTAGTGACAGCCATCCAGATCTGAAAAAAGGTACAGCAAAACCTTTTAGTGACCACCTTCCAGACCCAGATAAAGAGACGTACCGTGAACCTGTCTATAGTTATCACCTTCCAGACCAAGATAAAACACCTGTACCTGAACTTGTACAGAAAAGAGAATTGAAATACTCACAAGTCAAGTTACGTAACACCCCCACCACCACGTTAAAAAAATGACACAATGGAAATTTTCCGAAAATGTGTTTTTGCTACCTTTTGGTTTTTGGCACGTTGTGCGGAAACGATTTGCAGAGGAAAGAGAAAAATATATGGAATGCCGATAACATTTACTTATACTTCGAAAGTGAAACTTTTAAATTCGCAAAACATTTCAGTTCCACGTTTCTATCATCCTCGTGATTTCACGATCTTCGAATGTTTCTATTTCACAGAATTGAACCACTACAGGGCGCCTTGAAAACGTGGGTTCCATACCTTTACACCTTTCAAAAAAATCCACCTTGGTCAACTCTGCCTTATTGATTAAGAGTTTTCTTTTTTAAATGTAGCAGAACAAAGTGATCTTTTAATTCCAGATGTTTTAAATGACTTATTCATATCTCCTAGTGGATTATACACATTTCTTTTTCGTAAACTGCTTCATATAGGATATAAAATTTTAAAACATTTCATTTGTTCCCCTATGCAATGACAACATGGATTTCTCGTTTTACCCTTCAAGTTAGATTTTGGACTTGACGTATCTTATATATATCTTATAATCATTTTTATTTTCTTGATTGCCAATCATATACAGCCTACAATCCACCACGCGACCAAATGTTCTGTTCCAAAATTAGAGAGTGTGTTCGCAGAATTCGACATTGGTGGTCAATTTCTTGACGATGGTAAACTTGTTGTGTTTGGGTCTAGTTATAACAGGACCAAGCATAAACCCGTAAAATTGGAGCCTATTTTTACTCATTGTTAATTCTTACTCATTTTATCTGAGTAAAATTTCAGGATCTAGCAGAACTCTCACCTAACAGGACACTGTATTGATTGACAACATCTCTTCGATTAGCCTACTAGACAGCGAGCAATAACCAGTTAACTGGTTTAAATTTATAATTAATGAATTACCTTCAGTTTTTAAACACTGCTGCAAGCCGCAGTATTGTTATTCACATGCAGTTACACTTCTGAAACAGTTAAACTGGCTCCACGTCAATGAGAAAATAGTATCTGAACTGATAACCATGTTGTTTAATTCCAGTCGCTGATATTGTTCAACATCTCCTTATTAATTTGCTATAGATTCGAACGCTTTCTACCATCGCCTTAAGTCAGTTGTCGGAAATTCCCTTGTGATAGCTGTCCATGTTTGTGGAACAGTTTACCCAGTTAGCACAAGATTTTCTCCCACGTATAGCCGACGTTGGCATTAGGTTGGCTTTACGTGGGATGTGGGACGTGGGACGTCCTACATCGGATACACGTGGGCTATGTGTGGGATGTCCCATTTACACTTTGTCCCACCTAATGCCTACGTATGGCCGACATGGGACAGCCCACGTATAGCCCAAGTGATGCAGCCAACGTCGGCTATACGTCGGCATCAAGAGGGATGTCCCACGGTGGGGCGTGCCCACTTTCTCCCACGTATACCCTACGTGGGACAACCCAAGTGTGGCCCACGTCGGCTGTCCAACGTCGGCTGTACGTGGACTTTATGTGGGATGTCCCACTGTCGGATGCCCCCTCTTACTCCCTCGTATAACCTTCGTGGGACAGCCCACGTGTAGCCCACGTCGGCTGTCCAACGTCGGCGTCAAGTGGGCATCATGTAGGATGTCCCACTGTCTAATGACCCCTCTTACTCCCACGTATACCCAACGTTTTGCACTGGAGCATTATGAAAAATCAATATTATTGGATGTTGTGTTTTGGACCGTCATGGAAAACCATATAAACTAAATACAATTTTTTGACAAATTTCAGATACCACTTATGATTTTAATATATAACTAATATATATCTAATGTTTAATTTAGACATCATTCATTTGATTTTGAATATTTTTTGCGATATTAGGATATCTAAATGATGTTCAATATAGGCAAATACCCAGTATAAAAGCAGAACACAACGATTTTTGTTAAACAAATAATTATAAAAGTAAACAGTAAACAGTTAACAAAATCATCACTGTAAACAATTAACTGCTGAGGACGAGAAGCTTTTGGGGGAAGAATAACATTGATTATTACATGTATCCCCCGTGGCGTAGAGGTAAGGTCGAAGCGTAGAGGTTCCCGGTTTAAACCCAGGTAAGTACGATTGGTCAGTTGCTAAACAAAATCAGAATGGTAGGTTGTAGTGTAGTTTGAAAGATTAAGGGTCAGTGGTTAAAGTAATGGTCAGGCGACATGTTAAATGAAATGTTACAAATTGTTACAAATTTATTTTGGAACGTTGACTGTTCCAAGCATAGCCAACGTCGGACAGCCCACGTGGGCTATACGTCGGAACGTGTTTTAAACTCGCCAAACGCCCACGTAATTTCGTGGGACATCCCACCTAAAACCTGCTTTGGTTATGCGTAGGCTGTTCCATGTATTGCCAACGTGGGACAGCCTATGTATAGCCAACGTCGGACAGCCCACGTGGGGTATACGTCGGAACGTGTTTCAAAATCGCCAAGCGCCCACGTAATTATATGGGACAACCCACGAAAAGCACACATATTGCCGACGTGGGAACACGGGATGTCCCACGTATAGCCGACGTGGGCTATATGTGGGGTTGCTAACTGGCAAGTGAATCTTATTGTAATTCAATATTTCGTCAACTTCAGAAATTTTCGAAACCATATATTTTAGGAACCGTTTATGTTGTTAGTCAATCTAAATGTGTTTGCCAGTCTAGTGAGTCCCCCTTCGATATTTTGTATTTATGTTTTTCTAGCATCTTTCTTTATTTTCTGTCTATTATGTGTTTAGATCAAAGAATTATACTATATCTAATACAACAACTTTAAATTGCGCTCTGTATTAATAAACCGATTTTCTCCGCAAATAAACAGGTGTTGTAATGTTCTGGCTTCTGTTCTCGTAGATTTTGAAAAATTAATCCTTATTAATCTTGCTTGCAGGGAGTGCTAATAAAATCGCCTTAATATTTTGTCCAGTAAATAAAGAAATAATGATTAAATTCTTGATCTTCATTCGATATTATCTTACTCAAGGAATAAATTTGAATGTTTTAGGAATTTTGCTTAGATTTTTTAACTGGGGTATCAGTTTCTCTTCTGATTGCGATTAACGAACGATTTGTTTTCTTTTGCAATGACCGACCAGGTCACTGAAATATCAAGTATAAAAGTAGATTTGCAAGATCTGCAAGAAGTAACTGAATATTTCTTTTAGTTTTGCTGCAATAGGTTTAAGAGATACTAAAACAGTGCGTCATGTAAATCTTGTGAGATCTGGTGACAAATTATTATTCTTTCGTAGCTTGACGAAAATTGTACTGCTCTCAAAACCTTTCACAGCTTGACTAAAGGACTTGATCAGAATGTTAAAATCTCTGTTCCTCCATCAACTATAGCTAACAAATCCAAGGAAAAATATGTTGTAGAACATATCAAGGCCAAGACAGTTAAGTTGCTAACGGGACCAGTTTTGAATATTTTGTGCACTTTCAGAACATGCTTCTACCATTACCAGCGTCCAGTGCGTTGTTGTCAAACAGCAGATCTCCTCACAGGCCAGCTGTTTCATAAAAACGGCGTTCAGTTAAGTTCGACAACACGCAAAGTGGAAAATTTAAAGGAACCAATGAGAAAGTATTTAAGAAAAGATGTGCCAAACATGTGCTGCTGTTTACCAACAACGTCGTGATTCCTCGTATGGTGTACCATGACACTTCCTGTCTAGCCTTTAACTTCCTCTCCAGCCATCAACCATTTTGGATTAAAATCTGAGACTGATATGGTTTATAAAATCTAAAAATATCTAATATAGGACATATATAATATATAAAATAATATATATATATATATATATATATATATACACTCATATTTAAGGATATTTATATATAAGTGTTATTTATATAAAGGTTGATTGTGTATATGCTTTACAAATAAGGAGTTAAGGTAAGATTAAACGTATAAAATTTTATGGGGCCAGTCTGCTTTTTGTTTTAGTTTTTGAAATTATGACAGGAAGAAAACGATGGTGACATTTGGGAACATATATGTGGAGAGGGGGTTAAGACGGGAGAAGAGATGGGGAGGAAAAGAGAAGTGGGAAGAGACTTCACTTTTTCCGCTAATTCCTGTTTTTTTTTTCCATTTGCCCCTCACTTTCTCCGTTGTTTTTTTACACTCATATGAGACCAATTTTCCCAGGTTTTTTTTTAAGTAGACATTTCCTTCAAACACGATTTTTAAAGCTTCAGGATGTTTTTCATTAATAACCCAAATCACAATTTGAATGTTTCCAATAAAAATAGGCAAAAATTGTGCGTTTTGAATGAAAATAACTGGGTATAAAATGGAAGAAATTAATGATAGAAAGAAGCCATGTGGAGGAAAAGGGAAGTGGGAAGAGACCTGACTTTTTCCGCTAATTCTTTTTTTTTTTGAATTTGCACTGCCCCTGACTTTCTCAGTTAATTCTTGTTTTTTTTACGCTCATATGAGACCAGTTTCCCCAGGTTCTTTCCCCATGTCCTTCAAACACGATTTTTAAAGCTTCAGGAGGTTCTTCATTAATAACCCAAATTACAATTTGAGCGTTCCCAATAAAAATGCGCAAAAATTCTGCGTTTTGAATAAAAATAACCGGATAAAAATGGAAGTAATTAATGATAGAGAGACTCCGGTTTCCTTGCAGCCGAAATTCAAAATTCTTTGGTATTTTATTGGAAACACCAAATGTGTGATTTGGCTTATTTAACGTTTGGCGACAGAGTAAACACTTGGCAGGAGGTTCTTGTAACTAGTTTTCCGGCCGGTTGAGGATGGTAAGATGGAAAACAAGTGTATTACTGAACGACATTGTTCGCGAAACTTGTGCAAATGCAGGGCTGGAAAAAATTCGATTTAAAAAAATAGTGTTTTTTGGGAAGGCCAGCCCAAGATGGCCTTCCTATAGTGCTACATTCCGCTTGGGGGATTTTTTTTTTGAGACGGTTCCAATTTCAGTCATAAATTTACTTTCATTCATAATATATTTACGTTCATTGATGAGTCAACTAATAGTAACTACAGTGGGCCAATGAAATTTGAAGATTTTTGTGATGTCATGCATCTGCTTTGAATATTGATCACCTCCCATTGAGGAACGTATTAGGGTTTGTCTCAAACATTGAATGAGTAGGACATTTATTGCATTTCGTCTGAAAGAAGCTGAAAAACAGCGACTTGGGAATACTGGACCATGAAACAAGTCGCAACTTGTCGTATAGATTTGCCATAGTCACAGCGATTTGTTAACCTGTGGATTGTGGCTTACTATTTTGTTATTGAGTTTTGGCCGATATTCTTTGAACTTCGATAGCTTATTGATTTTGTTTCAAAGAGTCAATGTTTTCATGAAATATTAAAACATTTTTTTTGAATAGATTAAAAAAATACAGAGGCATTTTTATGGGTTTCGTGGCAATGCTTTCTTTAGATTGAGCATTGAAGTGTGACTGCATCTGTTATTGACTTGTGTGCCAGTGCTGCCCTGCAGTGTTAGCTCGTGGTAATCGTTGCCAGCGGTTATACTGCATTTGGGTCATCAGTGACTCATTTGCTGCGCACTTCTTTTTCGCTGTTTTTGAAAGTAGACTGTTCATGTTTTGGCAACACGGCAAATGTGAAAGGTTGAGTACGGAAGCACAGAGAGCATTTTACTCAAGTTTTGTTAGGAATTAAGTTGTAAAATGAATAGAATATTTGTTTCTTTATCCAACTTAAATCTCTTATACAACTCCCTTCAAATACATGTGTATATTGTGGCAGAACATGGCCTTCCACCGATGCTTTTAGCCTAGTTTATTATTATTTTTTAATTTAAATATTTTTTATGTAAATCAACTCCCCCGCTCCCAAAGACAATATATACATAAAAAAGCACCACCATTTTAAAAGTTTATTGAACATTCATTACACTCTTGTAAGACATTTCTAAACACATTTACAGTTCACAAAATAGGTAAAAACTGCCATCAACTTTCAAATGTTCAGATAACTGTCTAGAACTTAAATTCTTCATGCAGATATAGATGGAATGTAATGGGTTCCGGACAGAACCCCCCGGGACCAAACCCCCCGACCAAACCCCCCGGGACCGAACCCCCCGCGCGCATAACCCCCCATGCCAAAATCCCCCAATATGGAGAGGACCAAAGCCCCCCACTCCAACAATAATTATATTTGAACGTTTAAGCAGCCTCCAATATTCGAGGTTGTGAATATTATTTGAGCTATTACATACCCTCTCCAGAGTACATGCTCAAAACGGTCATAATACTATAAGGTGCAAGGCCTTCTTTTCAAACAATACCGGTTTTGGGTGCCGTCTTGCTTAACCCCCCTGCCCCCACCCCCGCGGATGCTCATATGCACTAATAAGCAAATGATATGCAATGCATTGTTTTAAAAAAAAGCGTCTTCAAGTGCGTTCGCTGCACACAATATACACAAATGACACACAATGAAAAAATACAGTGCATAGAAAAAAAATCCAAAAAATTAAAAATCGTGATTCTTTAGTGCTTATTTAAATCTTACCAGCCCTGTCAAATACTGTGTACTTACCCCTTTCGTTTTTTCTTGGATTTTCAGTCGAAATTTGTTGTCCTCCATATGAACTAAATTCTGCAATAATAAAGTTGTCGACACTTTTTTTTTGGGGGGGGGTGGGGTGGCTCTGTAAACAACTTTTTAAATGTGTGGATGTTTTAAGTTGCTAAGTGTAAATGTTTGGCGTCGTATTAGTTTTGATGTAAGTAATATCCATAGCTTGTCTTTCTGTGGAATAACTCAATAGGACTGACCCGGTTAGTGGTTTGACAGTGCTCCAAGGAGCTGCTGTAGTACAAGCACTGTTTGTTTTTCTGGAATCCGCGACACTTGGTCGATGACAGTTGGTCGAGAAACATTTGGTCGAAAGTGCAAATCGCGACAATTGGTCGAAACTTTTTTTAGAGAGAAATTTCAAAATAAATGTTCTTTTTTTAAAGAAAACCATTTTGCTTGAATTGTTTTTATTAAACATTAAACATCATGTTTTAATTGCACTTCGCATATAGCATGATCCCTCCGACAAGAAAAATCCCTTACACGCCGGAGTATGTATATTATGTAAACTGTAACAAGGATTAGAAGAAGAACGTTATTATAGGAACTATGTAAAATATATATATATATACACTCATATTTAAGGATATTTATATATAAGTGTTATTTATATAAAGGTTGATTGTGTATATGCTTTACAAATAAGGAGTTAAGGTAAGATTAAACGTATAAAATTTTATGGGGCCAGTCTGCTTTTTGTTTTAGTTTTTGAAATTATGACAGGAAGAAAACGATGGTGACATTTGGGAACATATATGTGGAGAGGGGGTTAAGACGGGAGAAGAGATGGGGAGGAAAAGAGAAGTGGGAAGAGACTTCACTTTTTCCGCTAATTCCTGTTTTTTTTTTCCATTTGCCCCTCACTTTCTCCGTTGTTTTTTTACACTCATATGAGACCAATTTTCCCAGGTTTTTTTTTAAGTAGACATTTCCTTCAAACACGATTTTTAAAGCTTCAGGATGTTTTTCATTAATAACCCAAATCACAATTTGAATGTTTCCAATAAAAATAGGCAAAAATTCTGCGTTTTGAATGAAAATAACTGGGTATAAAATGGAAGAAATTAATGATAGAAAGAAGCCATGTGGAGGAAAAGGGAAGTGGGAAGAGACCTGACTTTTTCCGCTAATTCTTTTTTTTTTTTTTTTTTTTTTTTTGAATTTGCACTGCCCCTGACTTTCTCAGTTAATTCTTGTTTTTTTTACGCTCATATGAGACCAGTTTCCCCAGGTTCTTTCCCCATGTCCTTCAAACACGATTTTTAAAGCTTCAGGAGGTTCTTCATTAATAACCCAAATTACAATTTGAGCGTTCCCAATAAAAATGCGCAAAAATTCTGCGTTTTGAATAAAATAACCGGGTAAAAATGGAAGTAATTAATGATAGAGAGACTCCGGTTTCCTTGCAGCCGAAATTCAAAATTCTTTGGTATTTTATTGGAAACACCAAATGTGTGATTTGGCTTATTTAACGTTTGGCGACAGAGTAAACACTTGGCAGGAGGTTCTTGTAACTAGTTTTCCGGCCGGTTGAGGATGGTAAGATGGAAAACAAGTGTATTACTGAACGACATTGTTCGCGAAACTTGTGCAAATGCAGGGCTGGAAAAAATTCGATTTAAAAAAATAGTGTTTTTTGGGAAGGCCAGCCCAAGATGGCCTTCCTATAGTGCTACATTCCGCTTGGGGGATTTTTTTTTTGAGACGGTTCCAATTTCAGTCATAAATTTACTTTCATTCATAATATATTTACGTTCATTGATGAGTCAACTAATAGTAACTACAGTGGGCCAATGAAATTTGAAGATTTTTGTGATGTCATGCATCTGCTTTGAATATTGATCACCTCCCATTGAGGAACGTATTAGGGTTTGTCTCAAACATTGAATGAGTAGGACATTTATTGCATTTCGTCTGAAAGAAGCTGAAAAACAGCGACTTGGGAATACTGGACCATGAAACAAGTCGCAACTTGTCGTATAGATTTGCCATAGTCACAGCGATTTGTTAACCTGTGGATTGTGGCTTACTATTTTGTTATTGAGTTTTGGCCGATATTCTTTGAACTTCGATAGCTTATTGATTTTGTTTCAAAGAGTCAATGTTTTCATGAAATATTAAAACATTTTTTTTGAATAGATTAAAAAAATACAGAGGCATTTTTATGGGTTTCGTGGCAATGCTTTCTTTAGATTGAGCATTGAAGTGTGACTGCATCTGTTATTGACTTGTGTGCCAGTGCTGCCCTGCAGTGTTAGCTCGTGGTAATCGTTGCCAGCGGTTATACTGCATTTGGGTCATCAGTGACTCATTTGCTGCGCACTTCTTTTTCGCTGTTTTTGAAAGTAGACTGTTCATGTTTTGGCAACACGGCAAATGTGAAAGGTTGAGTACGGAAGCACAGAGAGCATTTTACTCAAGTTTTGTTAGGAATTAAGTTGTAAAATGAATAGAATATTTGTTTCTTTATCCAACTTAAATCTCTTATACAACTCCCTTCAAATACATGTGTATATTGTGGCAGAACATGGCCTTCCACCGATGCTTTTAGCCTAGTTTATTATTATTTTTTAATTTAAATATTTTTTATGTAAATCAACTCCCCCGCTCCCAAAGACAATATATACATAAAAAAGCACCACCATTTTAAAAGTTTATTGAACATTCATTACACTCTTGTAAGACATTTCTAAACACATTTACAGTTCACAAAATAGGTAAAAACTGCCATCAACTTTCAAATGTTCAGATAACTGTCTAGAACTTAAATTCTTCATGCAGATATAGATGGAATGTAATGGGTTCCGGACAGAACCCCCCGGGACCAAACCCCCCGACCAAACCCCCCGGGACCGAACCCCCCGCGCGCATAACCCCCCATGCCAAAATCCCCCAATATGGAGAGGACCAAAGCCCCCCACTCCAACAATAATTATATTTGAACGTTTAAGCAGCCTCCAATATTCGAGGTTGTGAATATTATTTGAGCTATTACATACCCTCTCCAGAGTACATGCTCAAAACGGTCATAATACTATAAGGTGCAAGGCCTTCTTTTCAAACAATACCGGTTTTGGGTGCCGTCTTGCTTAACCCCCCTGCCCCCACCCCCGCGGATGCTCATATGCACTAATAAGCAAATGATATGCAATGCATTGTTTTAAAAAAAAGCGTCTTCAAGTGCGTTCGCTGCACACAATATACACAAATGACACACAATGAAAAAATACAGTGCATAGAAAAAAAATCCAAAAAATTAAAAATCGTGATTCTTTAGTGCTTATTTAAATCTTACCAGCCCTGTCAAATACTGTGTACTTACCCCTTTCGTTTTTTCTTGGATTTTCAGTCGAAATTTGTTGTCCTCCATATGAACTAAATTCTGCAATAATAAAGTTGTCGACACTTTTTTTTTGGGGGGGGGGGGTGGGGTGGCTCTGTAAACAACTTTTTAAATGTGTGGATGTTTTAAGTTGCTAAGTGTAAATGTTTGGCGTCGTATTAGTTTTGATGTAAGTAATATCCATAGCTTGTCTTTCTGTGGAATAACTCAATAGGACTGACCCGGTTAGTGGTTTGACAGTGCTCCAAGGAGCTGCTGTAGTACAAGCACTGTTTGTTTTTCTGGAATCCGCGACACTTCGTCGATGACAGTTGGTCGAGAAACATTTGGTCGAAAGTGCAAATCGCGACAATTGGTCGAAACTTTTTTTAGAGAGAAATTTCAAAATAAATGTTCTTTTTTTAAAGAAAACCATTTTGCTTGAATTGTTTTTATTAAACATTAAACATCATGTTTTAATTGCACTTCGCATATAGCATGATCCCTCCGACAAGAAAAATCCCTTACACGCCGGAGTATGTATATTATGTAAACTGTAACAAGGATTAGAAGAAGAACGTTATTATAGGAACTATGTAAAATATATATATATATACACTCATATTTAAGGATATTTATATATAAGTGTTATTTATATAAAGGTTGATTGTGTATATGCTTTACAAATAAGGAGTTAAGGTAAGATTAAACGTATAAAATTTTATGGGGCCAGTCTGCTTTTTGTTTTAGTTTTTGAAATTATGACAGGAAGAAAACGATGGTGACATTTGGGAACATATATGTGGAGAGGGGGTTAAGACGGGAGAAGAGATGGGGAGGAAAAGAGAAGTGGGAAGAGACTTCACTTTTTCCGCTAATTCCTGTTTTTTTTTTCCATTTGCCCCTCACTTTCTCCGTTGTTTTTTTACACTCATATGAGACCAATTTTCCCAGGTTTTTTTTTAAGTAGACATTTCCTTCAAACACGATTTTTAAAGCTTCAGGATGTTTTTCATTAATAACCCAAATCACAATTTGAATGTTTCCAATAAAAATAGGCAAAAATTGTGCGTTTTGAATGAAAATAACTGGGTATAAAATGGAAGAAATTAATGATAGAAAGAAGCCATGTGGAGGAAAAGGGAAGTGGGAAGAGACCTGACTTTTTCCGCTAATTCTTTTTTTTTTTTTTTTTTTTTTTTTTTTTTTTTTTTTTGAATTTGCACTGCCCCTGACTTTCTCAGTTAATTCTTGTTTTTTTTTACGCTCATATGAGACCAGTTTCCCCAGGTTCTTTCCCCATGTCCTTCAAAAACGATTTTTAAAGCTTCAGGAGGTTCTTCATTAATAACCCAAATTACAATTTGAGCGTTCCCAATAAAAATGCGCAAAAATTCTGCGTTTTGAATAAAAATAACCGGGTAAAAATGGAAGTAATTAATGATAGAGAGACTCCGGTTTCCTTGCAGCCGAAATTCAAAATTCTTTGGTATTTTATTGGAAACACCAAATGTGTGATTTGGCTTATTTAACGTTTGGCGACAGAGTAAACACTTGGCAGGAGGTTCTTGTAACTAGTTTTCCGGCCGGTTGAGGATGGTAAGATGGAAAACAAGTGTATTACTGAACGACATTGTTCGCGAAACTTGTGCAAATGCAGGGCTGGAAAAAATTCGATTTAAAAAAATAGTGTTTTTTGGGAAGGCCAGCCCAAGATGGCCTTCCTATAGTGCTACATTCCGCTTGGGGGATTTTTTTTTTGAGACGGTTCCAATTTCAGTCATAAATTTACTTTCATTCATAATATATTTACGTTCATTGATGAGTCAACTAATAGTAACTACAGTGGGCCAATGAAATTTGAAGATTTTTGTGATGTCATGCATCTGCTTTGAATATTGATCACCTCCCATTGAGGAACGTATTAGGGTTTGTCTCAAACATTGAATGAGTAGGACATTTATTGCATTTCGTCTGAAAGAAGCTGAAAAACAGCGACTTGGGAATACTGGACCATGAAACAAGTCGCAACTTGTCGTATAGATTTGCCATAGTCACAGCGATTTGTTAACCTGTGGATTGTGGCTTACTATTTTGTTATTGAGTTTTGGCCGATATTCTTTGAACTTCGATAGCTTATTGATTTTGTTTCAAAGAGTCAATGTTTTCATGAAATATTAAAACATTTTTTTTGAATAGATTAAAAAAATACAGAGGCATTTTTATGGGTTTCGTGGCAATGCTTTCTTTAGATTGAGCATTGAAGTGTGACTGCATCTGTTATTGACTTGTGTGCCAGTGCTGCCCTGCAGTGTTAGCTCGTGGTAATCGTTGCCAGCGGTTATACTGCATTTGGGTCATCAGTGACTCATTTGCTGCGCACTTCTTTTTCGCTGTTTTTGAAAGTAGACTGTTCATGTTTTGGCAACACGGCAAATGTGAAAGGTTGAGTACGGAAGCACAGAGAGCATTTTACTCAAGTTTTGTTAGGAATTAAGTTGTAAAATGAATAGAATATTTGTTTCTTTATCCAACTTAAATCTCTTATACAACTCCCTTCAAATACATGTGTATATTGTGGCAGAACATGGCCTTCCACCGATGCTTTTAGCCTAGTTTATTATTATTTTTTAATTTAAATATTTTTTATGTAAATCAACTCCCCCGCTCCCAAAGACAATATATACATAAAAAAGCACCACCATTTTAAAAGTTTATTGAACATTCATTACACTCTTGTAAGACATTTCTAAACACATTTACAGTTCACAAAATAGGTAAAAACTGCCATCAACTTTCAAATGTTCAGATAACTGTCTAGAACTTAAATTCTTCATGCAGATATAGATGGAATGTAATGGGTTCCGGACAGAACCCCCCGGGACCAAACCCCCCGACCAAACCCCCCGGGACCGAACCCCCCGCGCGCATAACCCCCCATGCCAAAATCCCCCAATATGGAGAGGACCAAAGCCCCCCACTCCAACAATAATTATATTTGAACGTTTAAGCAGCCTCCAATATTCGAGGTTGTGAATATTATTTGAGCTATTACATACCCTCTCCAGAGTACATGCTCAAAACGGTCATAATACTATAAGGTGGAAGGCCTTCTTTTCAAACAATACCGGTTTTGGGTGCCGTCTTGCTTAACCCCCCTGCCCCCACCCCCGCGGATGCTCATATGCACTAATAAGCAAATGATATGCAATGCATTGTTTTAAAAAAAAAGCGTCTTCAAGTGCGTTCGCTGCACACAATATACACAAATGACACACAATGAAAAAATACAGTGCATAGAAAAAAAATCCAAAAAATTAAAAATCGTGATTCTTTAGTGCTTATTTAAATCTTACCAGCCCTGTCAAATACTGTGTACTTACCCCTTTCGTTTTTTCTTGGATTTTCAGTCGAAATTTGTTGTCCTCCATATGAACTAAATTCTGCAATAATAAAGTTGTCGACACTTTTTTTTTTGGGGGGGGGGGGTGGGGTGGCTCTGTAAACAACTTTTTAAATGTGTGGATGTTTTAAGTTGCTAAGTGTAAATGTTTGGCGTCGTATTAGTTTTGATGTAAGTAATATCCATAGCTTGTCTTTCTGTGGAATAACTCAATAGGACTGACCCGGTTAGTGGTTTGACAGTGCTCCAAGGAGCTGCTGTAGTACAAGCACTGTTTGTTTTTCTGGAATCCGCGACACTTCGTCGATGACAGTTGGTCGAGAAACATTTGGTCGAAAGTGCAAATCGCGACAATTGGTCGAAACTTTTTTTAGAGAGAAATTTCAAAATAAATGTTCTTTTTTTAAAGAAAACCATTTTGCTTGAATTGTTTTTATTAAACATTAAACATCATGTTTTAATTGCACTTCGCATATAGCATGATCCCTCCGACAAGAAAAATCCCTTACACGCCGGAGTATGTATATTATGTAAACTGTAACAAGGATTAGAAGAAGAACGTTATTATAGGAACTATGTAAAATATATATATATATACACTCATATTTAAGGATATTTATATATAAGTGTTATTTATATAAAGGTTGATTGTGTATATGCTTTACAAATAAGGAGTTAAGGTAAGATTAAACGTATAAAATTTTATGGGGCCAGTCTGCTTTTTGTTTTAGTTTTTGAAATTATGACAGGAAGAAAACGATGGTGACATTTGGGAACATATATGTGGAGAGGGGGTTAAGACGGGAGAAGAGATGGGGAGGAAAAGAGAAGTGGGAAGAGACTTCACTTTTTCCGCTAATTCCTGTTTTTTTTTCCATTTGCCCCTCACTTTCTCCGTTGTTTTTTTACACTCATATGAGACCAATTTTCCCAGGTTTTTTTTAAAGTAGACATTTCCTTCAAACACGATTTTTAAAGCTTCAGGATGTTTTTCATTAATAACCCAAATCACAATTTGAATGTTTCCAATAAAAATAGGCAAAAATTCTGCGTTTTGAATGAAAATAACTGGGTATAAAATGGAAGAAATTAATGATAGAAAGAAGCCATGTGGAGGAAAAGGGAAGTGGGAAGAGACCTGACTTTTTCCGCTAATTCTTTTTTTTTTTTTTTTTTTTTTTTTTTTTTTTTTGAATTTGCACTGCCCCTGACTTTCTCAGTTAATTCTTGTTTTTTTTTACGCTCATATGAGACCAGTTTCCCCAGGTTCTTTCCCCATGTCCTTCAAACACGATTTTTAAAGCTTCAGGAGGTTCTTCATTAATAACCCAAATTACAATTTGAGCGTTCCCAATAAAAATGCGCAAAAATTCTGCGTTTTGAATAAAAATAACCGGGTAAAAATGGAAGTAATTAATGATAGAGAGACTCCGGTTTCCTTGCAGCCGAAATTCAAAATTCTTTGGTATTTTATTGGAAACACCAAATGTGTGATTTGGCTTATTTAACGTTTGGCGACAGAGTAAACACTTGGCAGGAGGTTCTTGTAACTAGTTTTCCGGCCGGTTGAGGATGGTAAGATGGAAAACAAGTGTATTACTGAACGACATTGTTCGCGAAACTTGTGCAAATGCAGGGCTGGAAAAAAATTCGATTTAAAAAAATAGTGTTTTTTGGGAAGGCCAGCCCAAGATGGCCTTCCTATAGTGCTACATTCCGCTTGGGGGATTTTTTTTTTGAGACGGTTCCAATTTCAGTCATAAATTTACTTTCATTCATAATATATTTACGTTCATTGATGAGTCAACTAATAGTAACTACAGTGGGCCAATGAAATTTGAAGATTTTTGTGATGTCATGCATCTGCTTTGAATATTGATCACCTCCCATTGAGGAACGTATTAGGGTTTGTCTCAAACATTGAATGAGTAGGACATTTATTGCATTTCGTCTGAAAGAAGCTGAAAAACAGCGACTTGGGAATACTGGACCATGAAACAAGTCGCAACTTGTCGTATAGATTTGCCATAGTCACAGCGATTTGTTAACCTGTGGATTGTGGCTTACTATTTTGTTATTGAGTTTTGGCCGATATTCTTTGAACTTCGATAGCTTATTGATTTTGTTTCAAAGAGTCAATGTTTTCATGAAATATTAAAACATTTTTTTTGAATAGATTAAAAAAATACAGAGGCATTTTTATGGGTTTCGTGGCAATGCTTTCTTTAGATTGAGCATTGAAGTGTGACTGCATCTGTTATTGACTTGTGTGCCAGTGCTGCCCTGCAGTGTTAGCTCGTGGTAATCGTTGCCAGCGGTTATACTGCATTTGGGTCATCAGTGACTCATTTGCTGCGCACTTCTTTTTCGCTGTTTTTGAAAGTAGACTGTTCATGTTTTGGCAACACGGCAAATGTGAAAGGTTGAGTACGGAAGCACAGAGAGCATTTTACTCAAGTTTTGTTAGGAATTAAGTTGTAAAATGAATAGAATATTTGTTTCTTTATCCAACTTAAATCTCTTATACAACTCCCTTCAAATACATGTGTATATTGTGGCAGAACATGGCCTTCCACCGATGCTTTTAGCCTAGTTTATTATTATTTTTTAATTTAAATATTTTTTATGTAAATCAACTCCCCCGCTCCCAAAGACAATATATACATAAAAAAGCACCACCATTTTAAAAGTTTATTGAACATTCATTACACTCTTGTAAGACATTTCTAAACACATTTACAGTTCACAAAATAGGTAAAAACTGCCATCAACTTTCAAATGTTCAGATAACTGTCTAGAACTTAAATTCTTCATGCAGATATAGATGGAATGTAATGGGTTCCGGACAGAACCCCCCGGGACCAAACCCCCCGACCAAACCCCCCGGGACCGAACCCCCCGCGCGCATAACCCCCCATGCCAAAATCCCCCAATATGGAGAGGACCAAAGCCCCCCACTCCAACAATAATTATATTTGAACGTTTAAGCAGCCTCCAATATTCGAGGTTGTGAATATTATTTGAGCTATTACATACCCTCTCCAGAGTACATGCTCAAAACGGTCATAATACTATAAGGTGGAAGGCCTTCTTTTCAAACAATACCGGTTTTGGGTGCCGTCTTGCTTAACCCCCCTGCCCCCACCCCCGCGGATGCTCATATGCACTAATAAGCAAATGATATGCAATGCATTGTTTTAAAAAAAAAGCGTCTTCAAGTGCGTTCGCTGCACACAATATACACAAATGACACACAATGAAAAAATACAGTGCATAGAAAAAAAATCCAAAAAATTAAAAATCGTGATTCTTTAGTGCTTATTTAAATCTTACCAGCCCTGTCAAATACTGTGTACTTACCCCTTTCGTTTTTTCTTGGATTTTCAGTCGAAATTTGTTGTCCTCCATATGAACTAAATTCTGCAATAATAAAGTTGTCGACACTTTTTTGGGGGGGGGGGTGGGGTGGCTCTGTAAACAACTTTTTAAATGTGTGGATGTTTTAAGTTGCTAAGTGTAAATGTTTGGCGTCGTATTAGTTTTGATGTAAGTAATATCCATAGCTTGTCTTTCTGTGGAATAACTCAATAGGACTGACCCGGTTAGTGGTTTGACAGTGCTCCAAGGAGCTGCTGTAGTACAAGCACTGTTTGTTTTTCTGGAATCCGCGACACTTGGTCGATGACAGTTGGTCGAGAAACATTTGGTCGAAAGTGCAAATCGCGACAATTGGTCGAAACTTTTTTTAGAGAGAAATTTCAAAATAAATGTTCTTTTTTTAAAGAAAACCATTTTGCTTGAATTGTTTTTATTAAACATTAAACATCATGTTTTAATTGCACTTCGCATATAGCATGATCCCTCCGACAAGAAAAATCCCTTACACGCCGGAGTATGTATATTATGTAAACTGTAACAAGGATTAGAAGAAGAACGTTATTATAGGAACTATGTAAAATTTGCCGAGTTTTTCTGGTGTTCTTTGTGCTGGTAGCTTGAGATAAGGTCGGCAGTTGCATGTGAAATAAATTACTGAAACTCAGTAAGACATATTTATTACTAAAAAGTCGTTAGCGTACAAAAGTTCTATTTAAAAAAAAATCTCGACCAATTGCCGCAATTTTCACTTTCGACAAAATGTCGCTCGGCCAATTGTCGTCCACCAATTGTCGCTAGACAAAATGCAGGAATACTGTTTTTCTGTTATGTGCGGCTTTTATTAGGTCATTTTCCATTGAAAAAAAAGGTGCGGCAATATTCTTTACAAAGCCTACATGCCGGGGATTAGAGGGCGGTTTTTCCTCCCTCTACCGAACTTGGATATCTTGTCCCACCATCCCCAATTAATATTAATTACTATTTTAATCTAAAAGGATGGGTTAATAAGTAAAAACCTTTTGATCCTGAATTCCTAAAAAGCATTTCACATCAAAGAAACATAAGTGGAAGAACTAGATATTATTTGTTTTCACCACAAAATTGAGGTGGTGGGTGAGAGAGCGATTTTGAGCTCATTTTCGACCCTTTTGGCCTAAACAACGTTACATAAGAGGTATCTCGGTGACCTTGATCATCTAGGTTACGGTTAAGGTCAAAAACCGGAAGATGACCATTATCTCGAAAACTGTTAGAGATAGAGCGATTTTAAGCTCATTATCAACCTTTTGGGCCTTAACAAGGTTACATAACAGATATTTCGGTGCTCTTGACCTTCTGGGTCACGATCAAGGTCAAAAGCCTGAAGTTGACCATTATCTCGAAAACGGTTTGAGATGGAACGATTTTGAGCTCATGTTCGAGATTTGGGGGGGGGGGTGTGGGGGTAACAGACGATATGTAAAAAGTACCTCACTGACCTTGACATCCTCTGTCTTGGTCAAAGCCATACTCCAGAAGTTGGATCGAAGCACAAATAACGAAGGGGTACTGAGACTTTTTCTGTCATTATTTAATACAAACATTTTCGGTAATGTGACCTTGACCTTCTGTCTAGTCTAGTTAATAATGTTTTGTTGACAAATTAAGGATAAAATGCGGCGGGAAAAAAGTTTATAAATGAGACATACAAGATAAAATTGCAAATTTATCAAAACTTAGAAAAAAGAGTATTTACGTTGCGAGTTTGTGCAGTTAGAGCTTTTATTAGCTCTCAACCAATTTTGGCTGTTGCTGCTATCGGTGTGTCCGAATGTCCGTATTTTTTGCCCGGACGATATTTCGAAAACTATTCATGCCCGGAATTATCTCCTGGGTGTGACGCATTATATGAATAGAGGGAGAATGTGGGGGGGGGGGGAGGGGGGCTAGATAATGAGGGAAAGAAGCTCCTTATTGAAACTGTCAAATTTCTAACTAATATAAAACAAGGACTAGACAAATGTCAATAAAACTCCAGTATGTAAGTGTTGTGAAAATTTCTGAAGTTCAGCTGGGCCAATGTTCTTGGGCCCATAGGGCTCATTTACAACACCGACATTTGTTCATTCCAATACTTCCTATATGTAAAATATTTCAACAATTGGTCCAGAAATATAGGCTTGAGTGTGTTAACAAACTCATTCAAATGAGTAAGGAGTGGGAAAATTTGTGAAAAGTTCAGCTAGGCCAATGTCCTTGGGCCGACATGGTTCCTTTACAATACCAAACCTTGTTAGTTCTAATGCTACTTATAGTTAAGATTTCTTATGGATCGATGCAGAAATGTAGGCTTTAGTGTGTTAACAAACTCATTCCAGTATGTAACGGTTGTGAAAATTTCTGAAGTTCAGCCGGGCCAATGTCCTTAGGCCGTCAGGGCTCATTTACAATACGGACCTTTGTTGGTTCAAATACTTCCTATCCCTAAAGGATTTCAACAATCGATACAGAAGTGTAGGCTTGAGTGTGTTAACAAACTCATTCAAATGAGTAAGGAGTGGAAAAATTTGTGAAAAGTTCAGCTGGCCAATGTCTTTGGGCCGACATGGCTCATTTACAATACCGATCCTTGTTCGTTCCACTAGTTCCCATATAGAGAATATCTTAACAGTCTGTCGAAAAATTTAGGCTTGAGTGCGTTAACAAAAAAAGTTTCAACGGACGGATAGACAGACCCAAAAACTATTAGTCCCTCGGCGGGGGACTAATTGGAAATTGTCTAAGGTGCATTTGTACTTTCAATTACATTTCCTCTATAAGTCTAAGGAAGTCTGGTGTTTGTTTACCCACTTGAGTTTGAGCAGGCCACCGATTGTGTATGTGCGGTAGGGGGGGGGGCTGTGCCCTCTACCATGACTTGTCTTCTTGAGGAAAAGTTGGTTGAGATCCTCAAAACGATAACAACATTTGTTAGAGTGGTCTTTTTGTGGAATAACTCAATTTGAGTGACATGTTCTAAAAAAGTTAAGTTGCTTAGAGTACTCTTTTTGCGGAATGGATAACTTTGGTTAACTCGAGTCATGTTCCTGCGGAATAGTTCATTTTACTGACCTCCAGGACATTATACCGCGCTCTCGCCAGAGGGACGCGCTGTTCTGTGAATAAAAGCGCTATCATATTCTGGGCAAGAATAACATGATGGGTTGGCCAAAGAGGCTCAAAAAGATATTAAGGTGACTATAGTGGGCTTTTTGAGGTAGGGTTAATTTCATTAAATTTCATATCAAATGAAGATAAAATGCAGCGCAAATAAAGATGATATGCAGTTTATAAGATAAAATAGCATATAAGATAAAGTATGACTTTAGAGTATTTGCAGTAAAAGCTTTTATTAGCTCTCAGTTGATATTGGTTGAAGGCTGTTGCTGCTATCGGTCTCTCCGAATGTCCGTTTTTTATATGTCCCCCCTAAGGGAGATATATATATATAGAATTTGGTGTTTCCGCCCGCCTGACTGTCCGTCCGTCTGTCCACAGCGAGTTCTTATGAAATTAATGAGTCAATTTTTCTCAAAACATACATACATACTGGGGTGCATGTCTAAATGATGCCCGTGTTATTTTTTTGTTCCTTCAAAAAGTCTATTTTTCGCAAATTTTTGAATATCGGTCGTTTTTCACTTCGGCAGGCTGTATCTCCAAAACGGTTCTTTGGATAAAGCTCAGACATCGCAAAAAGAACAAACATATAGCGCTTATGTATACTGCAAAGTTGTTCTTCATTTCCGTTGAAAATGTATTTTTGGCGATTTTTTTTAAATTTTTGATTTTTTAATATGGCCATGTTGTTGCGATATCTCCAAAACAGTTTGTTGGATTTGGCTGAAACGTGGCAAGAAGAACCCACATATAGTGCAAATGTTTACTGCGAAGTTTTTCTTCATTTCCTGTAAAAATGTATAAATTTTGTTGGGCTCGCCAATTTTGTACTTCTAAGCAAGGAATTTTTCTGCATGTGATTGATTCGGGAGGGAGTGGGGGAGACGTATCCGTTTTTGTTTTAACAAAAACACTGGCCAGTCTAGTTTGTCCGGACGATATCTCGAAAACTATTCGTGGTTCTTAACTATTCAGTTATTCTAAACCAAACATTACAGAAAGAGCGAATATATGATGGTGTGGTGAACGGATGAGTGTCCGCCGATTTTTGCAATGTAGCAGGGGTTATTTTTGGCGGCCATACGCGCACTGTTTTTCGAAGTATCACACTCATAATTTCGCGCGTCCGTTTTTGAAATAACGCGCCCGAATTTTTATGGTTTCTTCTCTAACAAAAATTAAAAATTTTTGCAATGCACTCTAAATTGCACACATCGGTTGTGAGCGTGCATTTTCTGCACAGAATACCGTTATCACCCCTCTTCGCAGCTGGTTATTTTCACAACATTATGAACAACTCGTGCGATTAGTGATGGTAGAACCTGAAAGAAAGGACCATGATTTCAGAGCATCCCTCAAAATTTGGCATAACAACAAGTCCCGAAAAATCAAAAGTTAAGAAAGTCTATAAAATTGGTGTGTTTTTGCGTAACCAGATGTATTTAATGTAGCAAACGGGTCCTTGGTTCGTGACAACTTTATGTTTCTTATGTTTCAAAGTAGTTTCTTTTCATTTTATTTTATTTTTCAGTTTATTCGCAAAGGCTGCTTATAAACAGAATTATTTGTCAGGCTTCATTATCATTCTACTGACACTGTCAAGTGAAATATCAAATTTAGTGCGTTTTTAACCCAGATGACTTTGTCGGACTGGGTTAGTCGTATATCTATAGGGGACTTGAATGTATGTGCGTATGCTAAACTTTTTCTTTAAAATGCTACTCCTACAGTTTTGCGTCAATCGTTTTGATATTATGCAGAAATATTTTCTGGGTAGTCCCCCACCTGGCTATTACTTATTTTGATGAATGACTAAAAACTTACAAAATGACGGCACTTTTTGTGCCCATTTTGACCCTTTTTTAAAATGCTACTCCTTCTACAGTTTTACTCCATTCCTTCATATGTTACACAGAGATGTTCCCAGAGGTTCGCCTACCACGCTATCATTTTTTCGCGGTTCCCCCAAAAACTGAAATGGTGGAACTTTGAAGTTTGGCAAAAACTGGAATAATTGGTAGTAAATAACTGAATTGTCAAACCATTCATTTCTCTGTCTGTTTCAAATAGGTATAAAATTTTAATCAAAAGTTTCTCAGGTTCTCCTACACCTGGACTTTTTTCTCAAATTACAAAAAATGCCGAAATGATGGATTTTTGTAAAATTGTGTAAATGTCGGTAAATACCTGAATCTTCAAAACTCAAACCTCTCCAACATCCCTTTTTGGGTGGCTTCCACCCGAGAAAACCCGATTTGTGTATTAAGATTATGAAAAAGTTCAGAAATCACATTCAGAAACGAAGTTCTTCATTTTTTGGCCAAACAGTATTCGTTTCAGAGTTTTTCTCTCTTTCCTTGTTTGGCAACTCGGCTGGGTCATGTCCTTGGACATGCTTGTTTTAAAATAATTCGCAGTTTTTCGGCAAATTTCGTAAATAGTATAAGAAATCTAAAATGGCCCCTAGCTACCAAAACTGGGTGCCATTTTTGAAAAATGGGGGCCGCAATCACCCGCAGCAAAAATTGGGGGCCATCTTCAAAAACTGGGGGGCGTACGACTAACTTTTGGGTTGCGAGACTAACTTTTTTGCCCCTTGTTATATGAAATATATGAACTTTTTACAGTTGGTCGCGTTTGGCGCAACAACCTGTTTTAGTTTTTTTCTAACACTGGTGATGTAAATGTTACTGGCTCTGGATCTCAGATACCTATGTTTAAGGAATGCATTCAAATTTAATTTAACAAAAATACCTTTACAATTTTGGTACAGGCATCCCGTTCTATACCCTTTCGTTCACGACCGGAGCTTGGATCTGTGCCTCATCTGCAGTATTTCCATGACTACGTAGAAAAGCAAGATGAAGGTGTGTTTTTTGTTCAGTATCAGTGTTCGTACATAAAATAATAAGACATGCCGCCAGAGATTTTCATTAGGGCTGCCCCACTTGCCAGGACATTTAAAGATTCGGGGGGGGGGGGGGGATAGTTAGGGAAGCAGCACGTTTCAATCAGCTCAATGCCGGTGTGGCATCAAATTTTCACCCCCCTAGAAACCTCACCCCCGGTGAAGATTTGATATCAAATCTTCACCGGGGGGTGCATATTTGATAGAAATTTGGTCATCAAATATTCACCCCCCCCCTTATCAAATTTTCACTCCCCCCGGTGAACATTTGATATCAAATCTTCACCCCCCCCCCTCCCAAGAAAGCTAATTGATTGATAATTAATAACACATTGAATTGATCCCTTTTCAACTTTTTTAAACTACATATCAATTCTGTTTTTAAGTGAATGAAAGGTTAACTGCTTCTCTGAAGATTACTGCTGATAGTCCTTTTCATCTGGACATTGCAATCTGGTTCTTTATACAAAAGAACTTAACTCGGATCAGTGTTAAATATATGCCCCTCACGGGATTGGAAGAAACTTCCGAAGTATGCTATTTTCGAGCTGGTTGGTTGAACAGAACGTCCGAAACAGGTCGTCTTTATGAATTTTAATTATTTTTTGGCTATAAATTCAGCACTTTTTGCAGCTTGAATTTTATAGAGATTCAGTCCACGATGTTACTGTCTACTGACGCCGTAGACGTGTTTAAACAAGGATTTGAGCGCTATTTCCAGCAATTTTACTTGATGAGCATTAAAATATAAAATATTTCGACCTCAAATTGACCTTGACCTTGAAGGTCAAAAAATTTTGCGGATTTCACGACAACTCATTACCCTCTATGTCTTTGCAAAATGCCGTCTTTCTACTACAAACCCTGTAGGAGGACTTTTCTGGAAACTACTTTGAGGTCAAAAATGCTTTGACCTCAGTTTGACCTTGACCTTGAAGGTCAAAGTAAAAAAAAATTGAGGATTTCACGACATCTCATCACCCTGTATCTCTGTGCCAGATTTCATTATCCTCCGTCAGATAGCGTAGGAGGAGTTTTCTGGAAACCTCCGAGACGGAAAAAAGAAGGAATAAACAGCTAGAATTCTTAGCAAAGCATACTCAGTTGCAAACTATGTTTGCAAGTGGGAATGAGTCGCACTGGACTCGCTATTTGGTGCAATTAAGTATAGGAATTAGAATCCAGAAGTTTAGCTTAGTGGTGTAATTACCATGTTATGTAAAGTAGAATAAGTTGTAAAATAAACTTTGGATTTTTTGCATGGTTGTTTGTTTCTAACGTCACATAAAACATAAAACAAAAAATTACGTTGGCACTGATCATAATGGGGAGGGGGGGGGTGAATATTTGATAAGGGGGGTGAATATTTAATAATCAAATCTTCACCGGGGGGTGAATATTCTATGGGGGTGAAGATTTGATCTCACACCGGTTGTGTTCAAAAGAGGCCAAAATAGGCTTATCAGTGTTGCCTCTGGTGTATAGCCTGTCTTAGTACATGTAATGCCTTCCTCTGGCGAGTAAATCCGTTTTATGGGAGAAAGCCCTGTGTTTGGACGTTAAATTATTGTCTCAGGGTATAAATAATGGCTGCCATGATCTCCGCTAATCTTCTCCGTCATCAAAGTAAATAGCATATTCTTAAGTTTCATTCAGTTCATTTTGCTGCTGGCAGCATTTACTCCGGACTGACTTACTCAACTCGTAATATCAAGTCCTTCAGTAGATTAAAATTGCAATCAGTGCTGAAAAATGAGCTGATCACACGTTCACCTCAATACTGGTCATCAAAACGTAAACGTTGCTGGTTTCTTCGCTACTCAATTTGAAAATTTATCGGATAATTCACAGCTGATCATGCTGCAAATCTGTTGTCCCGAAAAACAAGCTTAAAAATGAAATATAATAAAAATACAACTTGAAGAAAAGGCTGAAAATAAAAAAAGGTGCGGTTTGGCCAAATAGGGCGCGGAACCTCTTTTGGCAGGGTGCGGAACGTCCAATAAAAAAGGTGCGGAAAGGCAGGGTACGGAAAGGAAAAGGTACGGAACGTCCAGGAACCAAAAACTTTAATACCTAGAATTGTTGCGAAGCCGGAACCGGTTTATGTTTGTAAATATAGTGGTAGACATTTACTTTATTCATTGTACGAACTAAATGATGTTTTGCAATAAGTTATACATTTGTCTGATTAAAAAGGAAATGCCGTGTCAAAAATGGTAGAGTACATCAATGGGTGCAAAGATGCAGCGATTGTAATAGCAAGACTGGAAAGGGATATGTACGATGGCGGTGTGATCTCTGAGGAAAACACATCGTTGCAGTCATTGGAGAAATCATTGTTGGATTTAGCTGCGGATCCTGCACTCACAGAAGGAGTGTTCTACTCTGTTTCGCTGAAGTCTGGAAGTGGTTAGTGTTTTTAACAACTGAACAGGTCTATATGCATGAACGTGATAACTATTTTGCTGCGTTAACTTGAAAATTTGAACTCGATTTTCTCCAGCCATGTCAACTACAGCTATCAAAGTTATGCATAGGGGTTCCGGATCAAACTCCCGGGACAATACCCCCCGGAACCATAACCTATGCAACGGCTGGTTATTTTTAGATTTTGTAAAAAAAAATGTGAAAAATTCCACGATTTTACATTTTTGGACTTGTTTGGTATCAATTTTGTTCGAGAGATATCTCTGTTCCTATTTATCGGATGCCATTGTTAAGAAGTTGTAGAATTTTCCTTTCGTCCCTCTCCTGTTGTGGAGGGGTTATTATGTCTCCCCGACCAAGGGGAGACATATAGTGTTTGTACGTTCTGTGTGTGTGTATGTGTGTACGTGTGTGTGTGTGTCTGTGTGTGTGTCTGTGTGTGTGTGTCAGTCTGTTGTGAACAAAGTGTTGTGTGCAAGATATCTCGAGAACGAAACGTCCGATCGACTTCAAACTTGATCGATTTTTCCCTTGGTTAGGTCGGACGGTTCTGTCAACTTTTCACGCATGTCACGTGATTAGGGCAGGTGTATGACGTCATTACGTAAAAATCTTATGTCCGAAATTTCTCAGCTGCTGAACATCGGAGAAAGTTGAAACTTAGTGGGATTGTTGTTTGATAGGTCCGAAAGATTCTATAGATTTTTTTAGCGAGTACAACGAACGAATGCGGCGTATGACGTCATCACGTAAAATATGTATATATTATAAACAAGTTCTTGTGTGCAAAATATATCGATAACGAAAAGTCCTATCGACATCAAATTTTATATGGATATTTCATGAGTCAGTCGGACGGTTCTGTCAAATTTTCACGCATGTCACGTGATTAGGGCATTTGTATGACGTCATCACGTAAAAATCTTGTGTGCGAAATTTCTCAGCTGCTTAACATTGGAGAAAGTTGAAACTTGGTGGGATTATTGCTTGGTAGGTCCGAAAGAAACTTTTTTCGCGAGTAGAACGAACGAGTGCCACGTGTGACGTCATCGCGTAAAATATGTGTATATTTAGAACCAGATCTTGTATGCATAATATCTCTATAACGGAAAGTCATTTCGACTTAAAATTTTATATGGATATTCTTTGGTTCAGTCAGACGACTGTTTCAACTTTTGACGGGAAAAAAATTATGTGTTCTTAAGCAAAATTTCTCGACATCGAAAGTCGGATCGACTTTAAATTTGGTGTAGTTATTCCTCGGATAAGTCGCACGGTTTTGGTTAAACATTATTAAACTCGTGTAGAAAATCAAGAAAGGTGCATAACGTCAACACTCCAAGAAGCATTTTCAAAACAGTGACAGCATTACTGTCGGTCCATTGCTATTTGTTAGTGCCTGAAATTAAGCTTTTTGTGCGTTTCTCATCTACGGCTGTTATGTAACATGTCACTCAGTCAGGGGTCAGTGTCAGTTGTGTTGCATGATGGAGTCGTTATCTTCGAGGTCATGGAATGCTATAGGTCTTAGCAGGTCTAGCTATTGATTTTTGTTTCGCGCATACTTGATTCGGTTGCCAAGGCGTTCTATATATAGGAGCTATTTTGTATCGATTGGCATTGTTTGCGGAAGCATTTTTCGCTATTAAATTGGGTCATCTGACATCTTGTGTTATGAGAAGCAGCTCACCATTTCGGCACCGAAATGCACCCCCCCCTCTCCCACCGAGGTGCGTCATCTGATGCGCAGTTATGAAGAATGCCTTTCTAGTGCTATTTGGCCTATGGGAATGTGCGAAGACAAGGTAGTATATCATGGCTATAACTACACTTAGGATACAGACCGTTACCGTTGCCTTGGGTGAAAGGGTTAGAATTGTGTTTATAGTTGGACCTACATTAAATAGCTGGGGGGGGGGGAGGGCGTGTGGAGGATGATGGTTAGCAAAAAATAACCGACCGCCTTCAAGACCTGGATAAAAAGTAAGACCCGTTTGTCGTGACCCCTTCCAGATTCGGGTAAAAAGACGTACGATAAAACCTGCCTGTCTTGACCAACTTCCAGACCCGGATAGAAAATGTAGCGTACAGCAAAACTACTATAGTGACCAACTTCAGATCTGGATAAGAAGGGCCTGCAGTAAAACCCGTTTTAGCGACCACCTTCCAGACTCGGATGAAAAAAGACGTCCATTTATATATTTTAGTGACCACCATCTGTTTGGTTTAGTTTGAGTTCTTTTACAATGAATTAAGGTTATGTTTGCAGAAATGAATATTTTATTTCAGTAATTAAAAAAACAGGATTTTTTTTGGGGGGGGATCATGGGTTTCGTCGGGGAGACATTTGTTTTTGTTTACAAAAACAAAAAAAAATTAGGTATCGACTGAAAGTGTATAACATAAGCCTGTACTCCTATGTTTTGTGTGCACTGGCCGCTCTAGTTGACCTATTCTCAACACCCGACATGCTTACCTCGTTAAACAAAACAAACTCGTGTCCGTTTGTAAATTTTCACACTTTACGCGATAAGATATCCGTTGATTTTCGTTGTAAATTTTTTTCCTGACTGGTTTATTGAAAAGCCAATCCCGAAAACGAAGTGGCTACAAAGTATGGCTGGTTACTGTGCAAATCCCGGAAAATGCAGTTATTATGTCTTCCCGACCAAGGGGAGACATATAGGGCCGATTTCACAACTTGAGTCTAGACTTGACTTGGAGCAAACTCAGTCTAGACCGCGGTTAATAATGGGTTTCAGACCATAGTGACCATAGTGAATTTCACATCCTCGGTCTAGGCCACATTCATATGTGATTTTCTATTTCCCAAGCTGTGCATTTAAACCCTGTCTAGACTCTGTTTGAAACCTGGTTTCAGACCAAGTCTAGACTTAAGTTGTGAAATCGGCCCATAGTGTTTGTACGTTCTGTGTGTGTATGTGTGTACGTGTGTGTGTGTGTGTGTGTGTGTGTGTGTGTGTGTGTGTGTGTGTGTGTGTGTGTGTGTGTGTGTGTGAGTGTCAGTCTGTTGTGAACAAAGTGTTATGTGCAAGATATCTCAAGAACAAAACGTTAGATCGACTTCAAATTTTATATGAACATTCCTTGGGTGAGTCGGACGGTTCTGTCAACTTTTCGCCCAATTCACATGATTAGGGCAGGTGTATGACGTCATCACGTAAAAATCTTGTGTGTGAGATTTCTCTGCTGCTGAACATCGGAGAAAGCTGAAATTTGGTGGGATTATTGCTTGGTAGGTCCGAAATAAACTTTAAATTTTTTTCGCGATTAGAACGAACGAATGCGGCGTGTGACGTCATCGCATAAAATATGTGTCTATTTAGAACCAGATCTTGTATGAATAATATCTCTATAATGGAAAGTCATTTCTACTTAAAATTTTATATGGATATTCTTTGGTTCAGTCAGAGGACTGTTTCAACTTTTGACGGGTAAAAAATTATCTGTTGTTAAGCAAAATTTCTCGACATCGGAAAGTCGGATCGACTTTAAATTTGGTGAAGTTATTCCTCGGATCAGTCGAACGGTTTTGGTTACACATTATTAAACTTGTGTAGAAAATCAAGAAATTTGCATAACGTCAACATCCCAATTTTTTGGCTCCTTTGTTATCTAAGCATAGGTATTAACTACGCTGGGGATTTCAGCGTTTTGCAGAAGATTCCAGAGTGTTCCTGCATTCCTTAGAAAGCTTCAAAACAGTAACAGCATTAGTGTCGGTCAATTGCTGTTACGTAACATGCCACTCATTTACGGGTCAGTGTCAGTTGTGGTGCATGATGGAGTGGTCATCTATGAGGTCATGGAATGCTATAGGTCTAAGCAGGTCTAGCTATTAATTTTTTTTCGCCGCATACTTGATTCGGTTGCCAAGATGTTCTATATATAGGAGCTATTTTATATCGATTGGCATTGTCTTCAGAAGCATTTTTCGCTATTAAAGTGGTTCATCTGATATCTTGTGTTATGAGAAGCACCTCACCATTTTGGCACCGAAATGCCTCCCCCTTCTCCCACCGAGGTGCATCATCTGATGCGCAGTTATGAAGAATGCCTTCCTAGTGCTATTTGGCCGATGGGAATTTGCGAAGACAAGGTAGGCTATCATGGTTATAACTACACTTAGGGTACAGACCGTTACCGTTGCCTTGGGTAAAAGTCTTAGAGTTGTGCTTTTAGTCGGACCTACGTTAAATAGCTGGAGTGGGGGGGGGGAGGAGGGCGTGTGGAGGATGAAGGTTAGCAAAAAAGACCTGGATAAAAAGTAAGACCCGTTTGTCGTGACCCCTTCCAGATTCGGGTAAAAAGACGTACGGTAAAACCTGTCTGTCTTGACCAACTTCCAGACCCGGATAAAAATGTAACTTCAGATCTGGATAAGAAGGGCCTAAAGTAAAACCCGTTTTAGCGACCACCTTCCAGACTTGGATGAAAAAGGACGTCCGTTTATATCTATTTTAGTGACCACCATCTGTTTGGTTTATTTTGAGTTTTTTTTTCACAATGAATTAAGGTGTTTGTAGAAATGAATATTTTATTTCAGTAAATAAAAAAAAGATTTTTTGGGGGACGGGAATCATGGGTTTTGTCGGGGAGACATTTGTTGTTGTTTACAAAAACAAGAAACTAAGTAGGTATCGGCTGAAAGTGTATAACATAAGCCTGTACTCCTATGTTTTGTGTGCACTGGCCGCTCTAGTTAAATCTACACTGGTTTCCGACATAAAACCATGCAACGGAGTAATGTTGTTATCCCCCGTGAAACGGAGGGATGTAGTTATGACCTTTCTCCTTTTCAAATTTTATTAACACAAAGTAACATATACATAGGGAAATGTATTTTGCAGAACTTTCTGTCTTGGTTTGCATTAGTTTCAGTTTGGGACCTAAAGTCGCTATAATAGAAATAATACAAAAGATTTTTTTTTGTTTTTAGGGGAAATAGTAAGAAGATACATGGAAAGCGGATCGTATGTTGGATTTATGGCACAGTTTGGTGAACGTTTGCTAAATGAAGAAAACGGGAGCCGAAGAGAACATGCATGGTGCGTGTACACAAAAGAGGACATTCTTTCCAGACGCCCCCAAAAACGTAAGTTTTAAGCGCCATGATATTTTATTACTTATAGACAGTGATACATATGTATTTTGACCTAGTCGAGATTAATCTTTCTCACAGCATATCGATCTCTGGTCATTGGTACTATAGAATAAAGAACGTTTGATGCGTTTAATTAAAATTTCTAATGTCGAAAATAAAAAAATTGTGCTTATTGAACAAATAAAAAAGTTCGATCTTTTCTCGCCTTTCCCACTTACGACTTTTTGACGCCCGACCTTTTGTCATGGATCTTACCAATCGATTGATTGCCTAGTTTTTTGTTGGGGGAAGAGGGGGAAAGCTGGAGTTATTTTTTGTCATTGTAAAGCTGTTTGCTCGACTTGCGTTTCGCTCGGCTGGTAGCAATGTACCTAAACAATCCTGTTGACTGATTTTATTTATCGAGGAGCGTTTGGGGCGGGGTGGGGGTTTAATATTATATTCATATCTTATGAACAAGACAGTTGCTTGGGTGTTCATGCCTCATATCTCGAAATTAGTGTTTTCCCAAGAGGGGAATTGTAGAGATTTCGTCCCCTGTTCCCCCATTTTCGTCCCCTTTGCTGTCCACGAAGGGCGAAAAAATTCCTATCATCAACAGAAATCGCCCCTTTTTCCTCTCTATTGGGGATTATTTTGGCAAGTCAGCACAATTTAGGGTGTGATAAATGAAGTTAAGTGAAGTTAAGTCATTTTATTTTCTAGTAATACTACCTGTCTATAACAGAAGGAAAAAAGCGTGTGTATGTGAAAATTATTTGCAGAATTTCCTTTCTTCTACAAGATGTACAGTCGCCCGGGCCCTAGGCAGACGAAAAAATTCCCTCATGTTTTGGAGATGAAGATTTTTCGTCCCCTGTGCTTGAGATCTGCGAAAAACACTGATATATACCAAGTCGATTTTTTGGTTTTTTGAGTTTCATTACTATGCACGAATGTTCCCTAGGTAAAAGCAATGTCTATCAGAAATAACTCTTATGATTATTGGCCAAAAACTATTTTTAATAAGGTGTAATATTTCTGTTATTACAGTCTCTTCAAGATCAGACAAGACTTACAAGAATTTGTTGGCATTAAACAAGTCATCCGTGATTAAACAGGCGACGTTGCTGAAACAAGCACTTTCTTCAGAAAGTTCCGAAATGTCCTTGATGCAAATGTGCATACATGTTCTTCGAAAATGCCAAAATCCGTCAAAAGAACGTGACAGGTGACGTATTGCAATTCTGTAGCCTGTTTTAAAGTGTGTGTTCGCCTCCATCCCCACTCAACCCGTGCCTGTCATTAACTGCGTGGTTTTATTAAATTCTTGAGTCTTGTGTATCACAATATAACGTGAAATACTTTAATTATGCAGGGGGACTTATAAAACACGCGTTGTTCGTCTGTCTTTCTGTCCGTCCGTCCATCTGTCCCTCAGCAATGCCCCCACTCTTGTACGCGCCATTACTTACTCACGTTTCACCACAGGCTTTTGATTTTTTGTGGAAAGTAACAACATGTGTTGGAGTTGTACGACCTGGGGTTATTTTCAAGTAGGGGCCGAGTCGACCCAGAAAAGGGCCGAGTCGTCTTTCGCGAGGGACCGAGTTGGTAGGGGCCGAGTTAGCAAAGGGCCGAGTTGTCCCAAGACCGCCGCAATGTCTTACTTCTGGCTGCGGAACGAAAAAAAAAACGGTTGACGAGGAAAGGGCGAATGAGATCATGTTGCTTTGGTTAATCTGTCTTGCCTGGCGCTGACATTGATAAACTTTGTTAACAGAGACAGCGATTTTCTGAAGGCAAAATAACATTGTACGCACTCAGAATTATGTATTACTTTCATTAGATGCCTTATTTTCGCGACAGTTTGGTCCTTCCGTGAAATATTAACCTGTTAAGTTATTTGTCGAATTTGAAGGTGCGGTTTGAAAGCGGAAGGGTGAAATAAACTACTCTTTAAACGAGGCGGGCGTGCAGGCCGGCCAATTTCTGCACCCTCCCTTTTTGTCTATCATTTCTTTATATGCGGATCTCTGGACATATAATAAAATACGCTTTAAACGAGGCGGGCGTACAAGCCGGCCAATTACTGCACCCTATGTTTTTGTCCATCATTTCTCTACACTCGTATCCCTAGGCCATATAATAAAATAGTACCGGGGGTTTCCGAAAAAAAGCCCAGGGCTTCTATTTGGAAACTGGCCAATTTCAAGCGCTCATTTAGAAACTAAATAGAAGCCCCGGGGCTTCTATCAGGAAACAGTTTCCTAATTAGAGCCCCGGGGCTTAAATATGGGGGGAGCTTCTTTTCGGAAACTCCCGGTAATAATTCATGAAAGGTGGGCAGTATGGCCTTTTTTTGCCTGAAGAACCCGGGTCGAATTGACCGGACCCAAAGGGTGAGGTCAATTTGATCCCGGGCCTGAAGGCAAAAAAGCCATATTGCCCACCTGTCATGATGTATTAATTTTATTATACACCTATTTTGCGATATTTTTGCTTTTCTTACGAATTTTACGGGGCACTATTTGTTTGCTTTCTCAGTTGGGGCGACGCGCTATTAGAACTACGGTTAGCTGATATTGATATTGGCTCTAATTTCTTTATATTTACGATTAAGAAAATAAATATTGAATATTTATTTGCAATGTGCAATGATTATTTGCATATATGTTGCCCCCCCCCCCCCACCTTGTCCCCGTTTCCATGGAATAAATCATCCTAAGAAAGTTTAAATTTGCAAACAACAATGAATTTTAAAAACTTACCTTCTTTTTGCCATCAGGGAAATTACAAACACCCTAATTTATATGCCTTCAGACTCGTAGGTATTTTTTCCTTTGAATGGTTCCTGGTATTTTGACAGTTCAACGGAAGTAACCCGTTTTAACTCAAATTGCGAAATAACAACGCAACAAAACACAAAATGAGGTTTGTAATTATATGACGTTTGCAATTGCATAATGTTTGTAAACATTCACACATGTTAGTTACAACGTAATCATTCCTGCAGGCACTGTTTTTCCCAGCTTTTGGGTCAAGTGCATGAAATCACGCACTTCCAAGTTTTCAGTGCGTGATTTCTGGACATGAATGCGTGACCCAGCCTATATGTAACACTTAAGCGTCAATACCTTACTGAAATAAAACATGTCATTGAAGTGAAACCACTGGGATGTTTAGGTGTCTGGGGAGGTGTTTTGTCGCTATCATAATGCGACACAAGCGTTTCTAGTTTATCGTCGTCGGCCGAGTGCGTGATTTTAGAGCCTGAGTGCGTGATGACGCAAAAAACGCACTCTGGGAAAAACACGGTGTAAGTTTGAGTCAGTGTATTTCACTCCTGAACAAAGTATACTTATCAGGGGGCGGGAGCGGGCAATACGGAAAAAATACTGACGTCAGTTTTTTTCTATCATTCTTTTGTACGTGCCCTGTCAGGTGTATAATAAAAGATATACCTGAGGTCCGTTGTGTTTTAAGTGACAGTTATTGAGGCGAGGGGAGGATGACCAGAATACCACACTTGATTTTGCCTTGACTTCGTATCACCCTGTGTTTGCTCGAGTTATTTGATGTGTCTGGTCCTGTCATCATACCCTAGGCGTAATAATGACCATGTGTGTCCTGTAATTATTTGTTGAGCATATTGCTGAGCCGGCTAGGGTTCGCGTTGGCGGACTTTTTGTCCAATTTTTGGGCATTTTTTACGAAATGACTCACTTCTTTGGAACCCACCGACTCATTGTGACTCACATTTTTAAAACCCATCGAGTCACACCTTGACAAGAAAAAAAATTGCAAAAAATGAAATTAATTATAATATTTTTGCAGTGAAGAGTCAGCTCAGTGTCAAAATCATACACACCACTTTTTCGTTAGATTATCTAGATTAGCTATGGACCCGTTCAAAACGAATTATTTGTCAATGAAATCGTAATCTGTTTTTATCATTCCAGTATTATTCATAATTGGAATCCCATTTTTTCTGTAGCGCAGTATTTCATTTCGGATTTTTTCCATCAAATTATAGCACAGCCATTGCATAATTGTGTTCAGCGTAGGCATAACAATTACTTCTGTTTTAAAGCGCTCAAATGTTTCAACGTTAAATAAATAATCACGTTTAAGGTGTGTCCTTATAAGAAAGCGCCGTTGGGGAGAGGGGGTATGGGATGGTAGGGATAGGGGAGAGGGTATGGGATGGGTGAGGATTGGGGAGGGGAGAGGGGGTATGGGATGGGTGGAATCGGGGGAGCGGGTATGGGATGGGTAGGGATCGGGGGGAGGTAGAGGTTTCGTTGCAGGATGTTGTGACTCAGTTTTCTGGACCCAACTGAGTCACACTTTCCTTTTTGACTCACTTTTCTGAGAACCCAGCGCGAACCCTGAATTGCTACTGTCATATCCCATATCATTCTCTGTTGGAATTTTTTTGGAATAACCAGCCCAAGCTGGCCTCCCTATAGTGCTACATGCCGCTTGGGGGATTTTTTTTGAGACGGTTCCAATTTTAATCATAAATTTACGTTCAATCATAGTATGTTTATGTTCATTGATGTCTCAACTAACTACAATGGGCCAATGAAATTTTGAGATTTGTGTGATGTCATGCGTCTGCTTTGAATATTTATCACGTCCATGAGCTGTGCTCCGGATAAGCAGCCAATGAAAACATTGCGAGGCAAACACAGCGGCATGGAGCCTCAGTCTGCCATGTATTTATGTCTCCCCGACCAAGGGGAGACATATAGTGTTTGTACGTTCTGTGTGTGTGTATGTGTGTACGTGTGTGTGTGTGTCAGTCTGTTGTGAACAAAGTGTTGTGTGCAAGATATCTCGAGAACGAAACGTCGGATCAACTTCAAACTTGATCGAATTATTCCTTGGTAAGGTCGGACGGTTCTATAAACTTTTGACGCATGTCACGTGATTAGGGCAAGCGTATGACGTCATTACGTAAAAATCTTGTGTGCAAAATTTCTCAGCCGCTGAACATCGGAGAAAGTTGAAACTTGGTGGGATTGTTGCTTGGTTAGTCCGAAAGACGCTGTAGATTTTTTTCGCGAGTAGAACGAACGAATGCGGCGTATGACGTCATCACGTAAAATATGTATATATTTTGAACAAGATCTTGTGTGCAAAATATATCGATAACGGAAAGTCCTATCGACTTCAAATTTTATACCAGTATTTCTTGAGACAGTCGACGGGTTCTGTCAATTTTTGGCGCATGTCAGGTGATTAAGGTAGGCGTATGACGTCATTACGTAAAAATCTTGTGTGCGAAATTTCTCAGCCGCTGAACATCGGAGAAAGTTGAAACTTGGTGGGATTGTTGCTTGGTTGGTCCGAAAGACACCATGTATTTTTTTTGCGAGTAGAAGGAACGAATGCGGCGTATGACGTCATCACGTAAAATATGTATATATTATAAACAAGGTCTTGTGTGCAAAATATCTCGATAACGGAAAGTCCCATCAACTTCAAATTTTATATCTATATTCTTTGGGTCAGTCGGACGGTTATGTCAACTTATTACGCATGTCACGTGATAAGGGCAGGTGTATGACGTCATTACGTAAAAATCTTATGTGCCAAATTTCTCAGCTGCTGAACATCGGAGAAAGTTGAAACTTTGTGAGATTGTTGCTTGGTAGGTCCGAAAGACTCTATAGAAATTTTTCGCGAGTAGAACGAACGAGTGCGGCGTATGACGTCATCACGTAAAATATGTATATATTATAAACAAGGTCGTGTGTGCAAAATATCTCGATAACGGAAAGTCCTATCGACTTCAAATTTTATATGAATATTCCTTGGGTCAGCCGGACTGTTCTATCAATTTTTGGCGTGTCACGTGATTAGGGCAGGTGTATGACGTCATTGGGTAAAAATCTTGTGTGCGAAATTTCTCAGCTGCTGGACGCCGGAGAAAGCTGAAACTTAGTGGGATTATTGCTTGGTAGGTCCGAAAGAAACTTTAAATATTTTTCGCAAGCAGAACGAACGAAAGTGGCGTATGACGTCATCGCGTAAAATATATTTATTTTGAACCAGATCTTTTATGCATAATATCTCGATAACGGAAAGTCATATCGACTTAAAATTTTATATGGATATTCCTTGGTTCAATCAGACGACTGTTTCAACTTTTGATGGCTAAAAAGTTATCTATTCTTTAAAAAAATATCTCGACATCGGAAAGTCGGATCGACTTTAAATTTGGTGTAGTTATTCCTCGGATAAATCAAACGGTTTTGTTAAACATTAGTAAACTCGTATAGAAAATCAAGAAAGGTGCATAACGTCAACACCCCCCCCCCACCCCAGCCTCCCCATTTTTGGCTGCTTTGTTATCTATGCATGGGTGTTGACTGCGCTGGGGATTTCGGAAGATTTTCCGGAAGATTCTCTAGTGTTCCTGCATTCTTTAGAAAGCTTCAAAACAGTTACAGCATTATTGTCGGTCCATTGCTATTTGTTATTGCCTGAAATTGAGCTTTTTGTGCATTTCTCATCTATGGCTGTTACGTAACGCGCCACTCAGTCAGGGGTCAGTGTCAGTTGCGGTGCATGATGGAGTCGTTATCTACGAGGTCATGGAATGCTATTTTCGTATTATAGCGCTAAGCAGCTCTAGCTATTAATTTTTTTTCGCCGCATACTTGATTAGGTTGCTAAGATGTGCTATATATAGGAGCCATGTTGTATCGATTAGCTTTGTTTGCTGAAGTATTTTTCGCTATTAAATTGGGTCGTCCGATATCTTGTGTTGTGAGGAGCAGCTCACCATTTTGCCAACGAAATGCACCCCCCCTTCTCCCACCGAGATGCGTCATCTGATGCGCAGTTATGAAGAATGCCTTCCTAGTGCTATTTGGCCGATGGGAATGTGCGAAGACAAGGTAGTCTATCATGGCTATAACTACACTTAGGGTACAGACCGTTATCGTTGCTTTGGGTAAAAGGGGGAGGGGCGTGTGGAGGTTGATGGTTAGCAAAAAAAATCCCGACCGCCTTCAAGACCTGGATAAAAAGATGTAAAGTAAGAACCGTTTGTCGTGACCCCTTCCACATTCAGGTAAAAAGACGTACGATAAAACCTGCCTGTCTTGACCACCTTCCAGACCCGGATAAACATGTAACGTACCGTAAAACAGCTATAGTGACCAACTTTAGATCTGGATAAGAGGGGCCTACAGTAAAACCCGTTTTAGCGACCATCTTCCAGATTCCGATGAAAAAAGATGCTCATTTATATCTGTTTCAGTGACCACCATCTGTTTGGTTTATTTTGAGTTTTTTTACAATGTTATGTTTGCAGAAATGAATATTTTTTTTCAGTTTGGGGGGGGGGGGTCATGGGTTTAGTCGGGGAGACATTTGTTTTTGTTCACAAAAACAAGAAAAACTAAGTAGGTATCGATTGAAAGTGTGTAATATAAGCCTGCACTCTTATGTTTTGTGTGCACTGGCCGCTCTAGTTGCCTTGTGAATGTGTAAATTTTCAGAATGAAACTACAATCATTTAACCAGGATCCAATAAATAAAAAACTTTTGCTTTTTTCCGTGAACATGCTTTCGGTATTGGTTTGGAGTTTTATCGTGACGGTTTATTTGAAGACCGGTCAGAAATTATCGAGGAAAAAACAACAACGCACGAATTAAGCTGGGAAAGAGGCGCGCTGGGGTTGGGGGTGCAGGGGGTGAGAGGGTGTGAGGATTGATATGTGATCAACATTTTTATATGGTTCCAAAAGGGTATTATCAAAGAATGGACGTTGCGATAACATTTGACGTCCTTACACAGTTGGTCCCATATTAAGACTACTTAGGGGACTGAACAGAAGTTCTACGAATCATAAATTTGTATTGCCTCTTTTTATGTTCTTTAAGAAAATTACAGAAAATGATGAACGTATACCTTTGGGCTAATATAATACATATCGTTTATTTTTTATGTTCAGTTGATCCTGTCATTGATTACAGGCTCTAATCCACGTTTTGCATTTTTCTTCCTCTCCTTTAGGTTTCGGAAATGGCAGGAAAAAACATTTTGCATTTCTTGTCGCTTTGTATAATACCGGCTGTCACTATTACACGTTCCCCAAGCACATCGGTATTTTCTTGACGACTGTTTTTGTTTCTCAAGTAATTTCTCTTTCCATGTCAGTTTTTGATCATTTTTTGCAATTCAATACATAAATAAATTATTACTATTACACACATACAACTTGACATGAAAAAAAAAACGTTCGAAAAAAAAATAAGAAGGATTAAAGATAGATGGGGTATGAATGTTTGTGTATTTCAAAGGCCAATGTATGTAAAGAAGCACAGCACTGCAGGTAAGCTTGTCTCGGACAGGCTGCGTCCCTGCTTATCCAGACCAGGTCTAATAGAGAAACGTATTAGAGTTTGTCTCAAACATTGAATGAGTTGGACATTTAATGCATTTTGTCTGAAAGAAACTGAAAAACAGCGACTTAGGAATACTGGACCATGAAACAACACTTGTCGTCTAGATTTGCCATAGTCACAGCGATTTGTTAACCTGTGCATTGTGGCTTACTATTTTGTTATTGAGTTTTGGCCGATATTCGTTGAACTTCGATAGCTTATTGATTTTGTTTCAAAGATTCAATGTTTTCATGAAATATTAAAACAGGTTTTTTTAAAATTAAAAACATACAGAGGCATTTTTATGGGTTTCATGGCAATGTTTTCTTTAGGTTGAGCATTGAAGTGTGACTGCATCCGACAGTTGTGTGCTGTATTTGGGTTATGAGTGACTCATTTGCTGCGCACTTCTTTTTCGCTGTTTTTGAAAGTAGAGACTTCATGTTTTGACAACTCATAAACCGAAAATTAACACGGCAAATGTGAATTGTTGGGTATGAACCACAGATAGCCTTTTACTCAAGTTTTGTTAGGAATTAAGTTGTAAAATGAATAGAATATTTGTTTCTTTATCCAACTTGAATCTCTTATATATCTCCCTTGAAATACATGTGTATATTTTGGTAGAACAAGGCCTTCGACCGATGCTTTTAGCCTAGTTTTAGTGATCGGCCTAAAAGAGTCGAAATAACTGGACTGATATATGATATACCAGATGGTTCCCTACTGAAAAGGGGAGGGGAGCCTCCCTTCAGTGATCTTATAATAAAAGTAGCTTTGTATTTATATAACAGAGCAAATATCTGTAGGGATAACAGAAATTATTAGCTTGACGTCTACTCTCTTTGCGTTGGGCTCGGCTGGTTGCAATGTCCCTGGACATTCTTGTTCTGTCAATTGGCTTCTTGACTTTTGTACGCGATTAGAATAAGTTGACGGTTTCTTATCTTTTCTGTTTCAGGTATCTTTATGTCTACCCTGAGACAGAAAACTTTTCAAAGAGTATGGATCAGGCTTTCACTAACAGTATTTTGGAGAGAACAGGTACTTCAACCATGGCGTGCAGCACCCCAGAAGATTTAATTCAACGAGAGAAACCACTCACATTGGATCAGCAATTTGCATTCTTGAGCCAGATTCCAAACAGTCACTGGGCACCTTATTTGCACATGGACATGCAAACTATGAACAAAACACATCATCCAAGGTTTGAACAGCACTTTCTCTTTCAACGGCCTGTACAGAGGAGTGAAAATTCTGAAGAAGCACCAAAGTATCTACCCACATCTTTGCGTCTTAGAATCCTCTACTTTACTTTTCTGCGACCAATGTCGAATTATGTCAGAGCTATGTGTACTCGCTGGTATAAGAAATGTACAGAAGGCGAGCAAGAGCCAAACCAATATATAAACATGGAAGAAAATGAAGAACCAATCCAACGCCCCGCTAAGAGAAGGAGAACATACGCGAGTCGCGTGGTGAAGTTGACACCAGCAATGTTATCTGAAGACCAATCAGTCAGCACAATGGAAAATGTATCCGAGGAGAGGTCAGTCTTCACCAATTTTAGAGAGAGACTCGTTACCGATGGCTTCATCATGTTACGATCAGTTAGTGATGAAGGTGGCATGTTCATTATGAATAGCTTCAGCAGTGACTCTGGGAACATTGTACCGTTTTCATTTGAACACCTCACTTTTGAGCACATTGAGGGTGAACTACAAATAAATTGTACGTGTAAGCTTTATGCGTACTTGCAGGGTGTTGGCGCAAGGAACTTTGAAGCAGAAGCGGATGTGTTTTTGGACCGTTCTTACACATGCATGCATTGTAGGTTTGCATTTGAATCTCTTCAGGAGTTGTGCAGGAATCCTACTTTGCTTGAAGAACCAGGCGAATCCGTTTTACTGCAGAAAATGGCAGAAAACAAAGCTGCACTGAACGCACCGGTTTTCATTCCTGGCTACCCTCTTCCTGGTCATCCACTAAAAATGTCAGTGAAAGGTGGTGAAGACTTCGCGTGTTCCTTTGTACACTTATCTGCCGATAGAAAATTTGTCAACTGCCAAAAGGGAATGTGCCAAGCATCAATGCGAAACAAGAAGAAGTCCGATACACTTTTAGAGTTAACAGAGCAAGACCGCATCTGCCCACATCTTCAAACGTTACATGCAAATAAAGAAGTATGGCAGGACCACTTAGAAGATGCAGTACCAAATCAGGCCAATGAAGAAAACATGGAAGATTTTCAAGTGAGGGGTATTCAGAGCCAAAATGGGAAGTTCAATACAAGGACAGGATTGTGGGAGTTTGGCGCATTCAGCAAACACGAACCTCATAAAGATTTAGATGAAGAATTGCAGAGGTAAAGTAACACATAATAGTAAATATTTTTACTCCCACAACGTGTTGTAGCGCAGTATAACTGTCGGGATACCGTATCCGTCCGTCTGTCTGTGTTGCCGTTTTTAAGCCGGACTGGGTTAGTCGTATCACTATAGGGGGCTTGAATGTATGTGCGTATGCTAAACTTTTTTCTTTAAAATGCTACTCCTCCTACAGTTTTGCTACAATCGTTTTAATATTAAGAATGTTTCTAGGATGTTCCTCTACCTGGCTATTACTTGTTTTAACGATTGACGAAAAACTGACTTTTTGTGCCCATTTTGACCCATTATTAAAATACTGCTCCTCCTACAGTTTTACTCCAATCTTTTAGATGTTATGCAGAGATGTTTTTCAGGGGTTCCCCTACCAGGCTGGTATAATTTTTTCGTGGTTTGCCAAAAAACTGCCGAAATGACGGAACTTTGGAGCTTGGCAAAAACTTGAATAAATGGTAGTAAATAACTGAATTGTTAAACCATTCATTTCTCTCAGTCTTTTTCAAATAGTTTAAAATTTTAATCGGAAGTTTCTTAGGTGCTTCTCCAACTGGACTTTGTTTTTTTTTTGCAATTGACAAAAAAATGCCGAAATGGTGGAGTTTAAAAAATTTTGTGAAATTGTGTAAATGTCGGTAAATACGCGAATCGTCAAAACCCAAACTCTCCTAAATCCCTTTTAGGGTAGCTTCCAAATTCGAATTAAATGCATTTTACATACTTTATTTTTAGTCCTAACAGTATTCGTTTCAAAGTTTTTCTCTCTTTCCTTGTTTGGTAACTCGGCTGAGTCATGTCCTTGGATATGCTTGTTTATCAAAAGCCGCTGGAATGCGTTATATTTTTGGAGAGGGGTTGTGTATAATACCTTACTTACAGATATAATCAGTGCGGATTTCCGAAAAAAGGCCCAGGGCTTCTATTTGGAAACTGGCCAATTTCAGTCGCTCATTTAGAAACCAACTATAAGCCCCGGGGCTTCTATCTTTTTCATGGGGTGGTGAAGGAGCTGGCAGTTTGTGGTTAGTTTTTTAATGATTCAATGATTTTAATAATAATATTAAGGCGCATCATTTGGAAAAAGTTTGTGTTCATGGTGCGGTCGGCTTCTTCAAACAATTATGCTGAGACGGCGGAGTGGTTGAGGGGAGACATCTGTATTTGCTCACAAAAACAAAAAAAAGTAGTCCGTTCCGAAATAAAAGTGCCACAACTGCTTGTGTGAAGTAATGTAAGTGTTTCACTGGCAATTCTTTTCAAAGTTTGTTTAACCTCCCAAAAATTGTAACCTACTTGTAAAATATCGAAAAGTATTTGCAATTATTTTCAGAAATGTTCGAAAGAGAGCAACAGAAAACGATTCAAGCTGCAGAAGAGATGGTGATGGCTATCTTATCGCTCATCCGCTGAAGCCTTGTGTTCCTGCAAACTGCTTGTGTGGGGTAAGTTTACACATTATCTGACCCATAATATCAAATGGCACATACGTTTGTGTGCGCTGGTGTTAGTAATCAGTGACCAATGTTTTTTTTTTTTAAATTTTATCCGTCATACTCCTAGACAGGGTTCGCGTTGGCGGGGTTTTTGTCCAGTTTTTGGGCATTTTTTTTCGAAATGACTCACTTTTTTTCAGAACCCACCGAGTCTTTCTGGACCCAACTGATTCACACTTTCGGCCCTTGGCGTTTCGGCGCCAAATTATCAACCACATGTAAACTTTTTCTTGTTAGTCCCCTCCGGGGGGCTTTAGTTTTCCTGTCTGTTTGTCCGTCTGTCCGTCTAACGACACCTTTTTTGTTAACACACTCAAGAATACATTTTTCAACCGATTGTTAGGATATTCTATATGTGGGTAGTACTGGGACGAACAAGGATCGCTATTGTAAATGAGCCATGTCCGCCTAAGGGCATTGGCCCAGCTGAACTTCACATATTTTCCCAATCCTTACTCATTTGAATGAGTTTTTTAACACACGCAAGCCTACAATTCTGGATCGATTGTTGAAATCTGTTAGAATAGGAAGTATTAGAACCAACAAAGGTCGGTATTGTAAATGAGCAATGTCGGCCCAAGGACATTGGCCCAGCTGAACTTCAGAAATTTTCACAACCCTTACATACTGGAATGAGTTTGTTAACAATCAAGCCTACATTTCTGCATCGATTGGTAAGATATCTTAACTATAAGTAGTATTGGAACCAACAAGCGTTGGTATTGTAAATAAGTATTGTTGCACACCGTCCTGCTTTTTGCAAATGTCTTGCTTTTTCGCGTTTTCGGAAAACGTCCTGCTTTTCAGCTAAAAAGGCAAATGTCCTGCTTCTAGCAAAATTGCTTTTGTGTTCCTTTTATAAGCCAATAATCCATTATTTAGTTCAAGATCAGTTTTTTGTCGCCTTCGGCGCCTCTATCTAGATTTTGCAGTGTTTGTACAGACCGTGACTATTAGGTCCTTGTTCCAGCTTTTAAAGAAAAAGTAATATTTATATCTCCTGAGACCGAGGTATAACATTTAACCATTTTGATCGTCTGTCTGCCGGTTAGTCTTTTTTCAGGTGTTTGCACGGCCCGTCTTCTGCCATAAATGTCACTTCAAAGTCGGTGTGGATGTGTGCAGTTATTTATCAGGTTTGCACAGTATATACGTGTTCTTTTAGCCCAGCTTACACGTAGGCTGGGGTATTCCTATCGGTTTCGGGATGGCGTCCGTTAGTTAGTTAGCTTGTTTGTTAGTTAGTTGTTTATTTATTTAGTAAACTTTGTTTCAAAATGCATCTCCTCCTACAGTCTTGATCCGATGTCATTTATCTTTGGTGTGAGGCACCCCAAAGGGGTCATGCATACGGCTTGTGCTTTTGTAGTCGATGGGGTGATTTTCGAATTTTTGAGGAATTTTTGGAGAAAAAATATTGAAATGTATCTCCTCCTACATTTTTGACCCGATGTCATCTGTAGGGGGTCGTGCATACGGCTTGTGCTTTTTGAGTGAATTGGAAAACTTTTGCAATTTTTTACGGAATTTTTGGAAAAAAAATTAAATGAATCTCCTCCTACAGCCCATAAACACAAGTTAAATGAACTTGCGCAGTAGTCAGATTTAACAACCGCACTTCGAAGCAAGTTGCATAAACATGTGCAGTAGATAAAAAAAAGCACTGCGCATCGACGCAAGTTAAATAGACATGCGTAGTGCTCCGAAATGAGAACCGTGCATACGGCTTGTGCTTTTTGAGTGAATTGGAAAACTTTTGCAATTTTTTACGGAATTTTTGGAAAAAAAATTAAATGAATCTCCTCCTACAGCCCATAAACACAAGTTAAATGAACTTGCGCAGTAGTCAGATTTAACAACCGCACTTGAAAGCAAGTTGCATAAACATGTGCAGTAGATAAAAAAAAGGCACTGCGCATCGACGCAAGTTAAATAGACATGCGTAGTGCTCCGAAATTAGAACCGTGCATAAACGCAAATTAAATAAACATGCGCAAGAAAGAACCACGAATTGACATAAGACAAAAGAGTCGGCATCGACGGGACTTAAATAAACATGTGTACGAGCGTTGTTCGAAGGTATCTATGACTATCCAGTCTACCAGAGATAAAAAAAAGATTTTTCCCATTTTTCTGGGAAACAAATCTTTGTATATATTTATCGGTCTGTGTTGTCGTCCGGTGCTTAATCAATTATTGAGCTAGCCTTTTGCCGTCTCTTCTTTTGAAGCCCATTTTTCAGGAAAATTCCCTTGCTTATGCACGCTGGAATTGGTCTTGTTGGTTTTCGTAAGCTGGGACTTTGTCCTTGGACAAACCTGTTGTGAAAGAAACAAATCACATCAGGGTTCGAGAAAATTCCTTGGTGGGCATTCCGGGGCATTGATTCGTAAAACCTACTTTCCCGGGAACCAAATTCACTAAACTGGAAATTAATTCAGCTCTCGAAAATATATTTTGGACATTCTGGCTCAGTGTTTGGAAAATCTACAGGCTTGGAACCTAATTCTACTGGACATTTGCTAGTCACATGTAATTTGCTCGAGCCCTGAACTTGCTTAATTGATTTATTAAATATTGACATTTTAAGGTTTTAAAGTTAAAAGAGGCAGATTTGATTGAAATTTGTCTATATTTCGTCAGTTTTCTGTTGTTAGCAGAGGTTATTTTTGAAAAGTTTCTGTGCACGAATTGTGCCAGTCATTCGAACTATTCGTATGTATTATAAATACATTTAAGTACTAACTATTTTTTATTTGGACGTATTTAAAATTTACGTTAAATTTAGTGACGTATACGCTTCTTTGATAACCATTTCGGGAAAATTCAATGGGTCAAAATATAGCTTATTTAAAATAAGATTTGTTATCAAAGGACTGAGATATTTTGTGTCATAACGTTTTGAGGGCGAAATTTTTTAAACTAGTGCGATAATATCGCTCGATCATGGTAAAAAAATTACCCTTGTTTGAGTTGGGTTATGCACATATTCGAAATGTGTGTCAATTCCATTTGTTTTCATCGATAACATAAAGCTGGTTTAGAAGAGTTAATTTAGTTATGGTAGAATTACAATTTATGACGGGTATCTAGTGTATGTTTTAAAGGTACTGTACTCAGCATTCTTATCATTATATAATGCTTAAAATTACAAATGTTTTTTGTTTAATTTTGCTTAGGATTATATATGCGTTATACTAATTAAGTGAAGTCTTTTTATCATTGTAACGTTTGATTTTGAATAAATGTTTTAGATACGAGACCATCACTGGCGCTGAAGAGGCATTTATGGCAAGTTGACTCGTCTTGGTTTCCCTTTTTGTTTGCATCTGTATATGTCTGGTAAGCGATTTTTACTATTTTTTACCTTTGCATTCCCATCGTCTTGAAAATTGTAAGTAAAGTTTTAATTTTTGAACTCCAGAATTAAATACAGTTTTCCTTCATGTTCTGGCGCTGCCCATACGTGGTTATATCGAGTTAAGTCACTTTTAAAACTAAAATATTGCGTCCTGCTTTTGTCCTGCTTTCTTGAAAAAATCGTCCTGCTTTTGGCAGGACAGCGTCCTGCTTTTAGCTTAAGAAGGCGTGGCAACACTGTTAATGAGCCATGTCGGCCCAAGGACATTGGTCCAACTAAACTTCACAAATTTTCCCAATCGCTACGTTGTCGGACTAGGTTAGTCATATCACTATAGGAGCTTGAATGGATGTGCGTATGTTAAACTTTTTCTTTAAAATGCTACTCTTCCTACAGCTTTGTTCCAATTCGTTTTATATTACGCAGGGATGCTCCCCGGGTGGTCCCCACCTGGCTATTATTGACGAAAAACTCACAAAATGGCGCCACTTTTTGTGCCCGTTTTGACCCATTTTTAAAATGCTTCCGCAGTTTTACTACAATGGTTCAGATGTTACACATGGATGTTCCCCATGGGTTGGCCTACCAGACTATTATTTTTTTCGCGGTTTGCCAAAAACTGCTGAAATGGCAGAACTTTGAAGTTTGGCAAAAACTGGAATTAACTGGATTATCAAGCCATGTATTTCTCCCAGTCTTTTTCAAATAGTTCTAAAATTTTAATCGACAGTTTCTTAGGCGCTTCTCCAACCGGACTTAAATTTTTTTTCGCAAATGACAGAAAAATTCCGGAATGATGGAATTTAAAAAATTTTGTAGAATTGTGTAAATGCCAGTAAATGCGTAGTAAATGCTTCTTCACCTGGACTTGTTCAGAATTCAGGACCGAAAAGTTTTTCCTCGTTATCCGGTCCTTCGCCGGGGGGAGGCTTATAGCGTCCCCGAACCTCCAGCTAGTACATTGCTCGCTTCGTCCGCTTTTTTCGTCGCTTCCCGCCAAAAATATATAACATATTATATTTTAAGGCAGACGTTTTTATTTTTAACAGGCTGGTTATCAAGAAGACGACTTTGAAGTGGACTATTCAACTAAAGTGTACACTAGATATGTAAGTATTTTTGTGTGCTACCTTTGGCCGGGTACCTATAAATGGAAATAATAGTCCGCCGTGAAGCGCTGGAGCGGAAAACTACTACGCGTGCAACGGTATACTGCTGGCGTCACACGTGAGGTCGGAGTACATTATCCTAACAACGTGCAATCGAAATGGTTTGAAACATGGAAGAATTGTTCAATTACACTGTCCGATGATTTTATGAGATGTGTATACGTGACCCGATACCGATGGTGTCACGACGTTCGATAGAAAAGGTCGGTTTCTGACAGAACAGTCGCGGCTTAAATTTTGGATTCCGGGGTGAAAACCAGGTGGAGAAACACCTAAGCAACTTTCGATTAAAATTTTATAACTATTTGAAAAACATTGAGAGAAATGAATGGTTTGACAATTCAGTTATTTACTACCATTTATTCCAGTTTTTGCCACACTTCAAAGTTCCGCCGTTTCGGCGGTTTTTGGCAAACCGCAAAAAAGTAATAGCCTGGTAGGGGAACCCTGGGGAACATCCCTGCGTAAATCTAAACGATTGGAGTAAAACTGTAGGAGAAAAAGCATTTCAAGCTCTATGGTCAACTCGGCACCTGACAAACTCGGCACTGTTTGGTTAACTCTGCGCCAACCAACTCGGCACCCGCCTTTCCAGGTCGGCACCTGGGTATACCAGCTCGGCACCCATTATAACAGACTTCTTTTTTAAACCTTGACACTATCTTCTTGTGAGAAAATGCACACTTCTTGTGAGAATTATTCCCGTGAATGGCGTGCCAAAGGCAAGTATTTAATCTCTTTCATCACAATAACAGAGACTACTTGAAAAGCCTGTGTAATTAAGTACATGCCAGAGATCGGTCTTTTAGCCATTTCATCGCAATATTGCAGAACGATTCAAAGCCGGAGATTCCCTTTTTTATTTTTTGATTGTGATTGGTTCGGCTGTAAGCTCGAGGGTATTAAAAGAGATGTTTTGTGAAAGAAAGATTCATCACAGCTCAATGCAGATAACTACGATTTATGAAATAAGATTAGGTTAACTGCAATTTGGAAAAATAGACTTCGGATAATTGCGTTCAACTTGTTTTTCTGTGCACTGAGATACCACTGGATGTCTTTACTGCAAAGAGGTTCTTAGACCTTGTCAGCAGATCATGAATTGTATTAACTGTTCTAAATTGCAACATAGGACATGCTTATGAAATCTAAATCTTATCCTATCCAGTACGGTCTGTTTTTGTCTGCTAAGATTGTATATTTCACACTTTTCTCTCTCTTCTCGTGTGTGGGGGGGGGGGGGAGTGGGGTGGAGGTGCGCTAGCTAGCGTGATGCTGAAAATATTGTAAGACTTCACGAAATAAGCCATCACATTACTCCAGTGAATTGTGTGCTCGGGGGGTTGAGACAACTCGGCCCTTCGCCAACTCGGCCCCTTACAAACTCGGCCCTTTTTGGACGACTCGGCCCCTTATTCTTAGGACGACTCTGCCCCTAGCGAAAGACGACTCGGTCCCTCACTGCCAACGAGGATCCTAATTTTAAAACTTTTAACAAATGAAGCCAAACGATTTCATTCGCGCAATGATCCGCCAATCAGGTGTAATCTCGGAGCTTTTCACCGGAGTTAATCAAGTTGGACGCATATACGCCCCTGTACAGTAGAACAGTTTTTGAGGACCACCAATGTATTCAAGTGTGAAATTATGATCATCAGGATCATCAGGCACTGTAACAAATAAAAGTAACAAGCCAAAAGAAACAAGTGTGCGAAAAGCCGCTTCGTTTTATGAATAATATTCATGGAACAGTGTACACAGTGAATTGGTACTGGTTGTTGGAAACAAAGTAAAAAGTTTTCATATTCTCGTTTTTTTTTATAGTGTTGAAGTTTAACTCATGCGGCGGAAACAGTTCACTCATTATTAAATTAAAAAAATATAAGTAGGGGCCGAGTTGGTAGTAAGGGTCCGAGTCGCCTTTCAGGTAGGGGCCGAGTCGACCCAGAAAAGGGCCGAGTCGTCTTTCGCTAGGGGCAGAGTTGGTAGGGGTCGAGTTAGCAAAGGGCCGAGTTGTACCAAGACCCTGCTCGGCATTGCTTTCGTGAGTTTAATATGGGGCAGTAACAGGAATAGCTCATATCCATTAAGAGCTGTGCGCAGGCCGCGGTGGTACAATCAAGGCTCCATCTGTGCACTATGCATTTAACTGGAACATGCGTTGTTTTGTTCTCGTGTTTTGATGCAGAAATGGCTTTAAATTTTTGTTTTAAAACTGTAAAAGAACTGCAAAATTATCTGAGAGAGAGAGGGGGAGCTTCAGTCGCTAATTTTTGAAAGGTAAAATTAATAGAATTATGTGAGGGTGCGTATAAAATAGGGTTACAAATCAATCCCGATGGAATAATTGAGGACATAGAGGTTGTTATCCGATCTAAACTTAAAACACACGAAAAAATTAAATTATCAAATCCCAAATTAGTGAAGCACAAACGATATTTCCATTCTGCCTCCTTTGATGATATTTGACTTATACAATTATCTGAAAACGGCCGAAGATTTTGACCACGCGAAGTTGCAAAACTATCACAAAAAATGGAGGGCTATCAGATGTTCAAGGATAGATTTGTCAGGGAGGTTATAGCTGGCGCGTTTACAGAACATAGGGAATACTTTTTTGTTACTGCCAAAGTGAAGCCGCGAACCTGTGAAAAAGACCCCATCACTAACACTTGGATTATTTTCACAAAAGCAAATACGGAGGGGTCCATTTTTGCTCCTCTATGCACTTGTAAAGCTGGGATGGGTAGGTTTTGACAGAAAGTTCCGTTGACTTGTGGTCAGCCCTGATTTGGTTGGGGCGTTCTTTAGTTGGGCCAAATCCGCCAATGAAATGTCGCGAACATACATATATTTGTTTCGTAATAGATTCTGCATTGAACTGTGAGTGAGGTCTGTTGCAAGCTATTATCCATTGTAAGCACTTTAACTTCTGTTTTGGGTTTTGGAAAGGGAATAAAGTATACATTTTCCATGTCTTCCCGGAAGATTTTACCGTAATGTTTAGAATTTGTATAATAGCGCGAATCACTGTTACACGTTCCCCATGAACATCGGTATATTCGAGAAGATGCCTTTTGTTTGAGTAATGAATTGATTTTTTCCTTGTTTTGAAATCCATTTAAAAAAAGTATCCCAGAAATATATTTTTGTAAAATTTGGTTGTTTTCGTCCTCTATTTTAATTAAAACTGAGGCCAAAACAATCAAAAATCCTCTCCCTATTTCTTTTTATAGAAAACACAGCTATCTTGGATCACTGATTGTACCACCGCCATTTGCGTTTTGGTCTTGCGGCGGTTAACTTAGTGGATCAGGCCTATTCCAAACGGACAGATACATGTCAAGGCAGCAAGAGTAACTAGCTATGCAGGAACTCAAGTCTGTTGATATCTAAAACACGTGTGTTTGTTTACATTCATCCATATGGAGCCTCGTTTTGAAACGGGACTTTCTGGCATGCATAAATATTGAATAAGGTCTATATCTGACTTTGTGCCATCGGTAAATACAAGGGGGGGTGGGGGGGGGGGCTTAGTCAGTTTCACTAACATACTTTTTCAATTTTGCTCGCGTGTTTTCGAAGGTAGCGAGTTTGGAATTTTACAAAATGGACACTGGATGTGTCACTTTCAGAGTTTGATTTGGTTTTTTAACCCAGCCGACTATGTAGGGGGCAAGAATGTATGGGCGCATGCTGAACTTTTCTTTAAAATGTTTAAATCCTCCTACAGTTTACTTTTAATCGTTTTGATATTACGCAGCAATGTTTCCTGGGTAGTCCTCCACCTGACTATTACTTTTTTTGAGGAGTGACGAAAAACTGACAAAATGCGGTACTTTTTGTGCCCGTTTTTATCCATTTTGAAAATGCTACTCCTGTTACAGTTTTACTCCAATCATTTAGATGTTACAGAGAGATGTTCCCCGGGGTTCGTCTACCAGGCTATTATGGTGGAACTTTGAAGTTTGGCAAAAACTGGAATAAATGGTAGTAAATAACTGAATTGTCAAACTATTCATTTCTCTCAGTCTTTTTCAAATAGTTATAAAATTTTAATCGAAAGTACCTTAGGTGCTTCTCCACCTGGACTTTGTTTTTTTTCGCAAAGGACAGAAAAATGCCGAAATGGTGCTTCTCCACCTGGACTTTGTTTTTTTTTTCGCAAAGGACAGAAAAATGCAGAAATGGTGGAATTTTAAAAATTTTGCAAAATTGTGTAAATGTCGGTATATACGTGAATCGTCAAAGCCCAACCTCTCCAAGATCCCTTTTTGGGTAGCCTTTAAATTCAAATTAAATGCATTTTACATAGTTTTTGAAGTGGTTTTGAGCCCACTCTACTTCTACGTGAACGTTTATGGGCTGCTCTCCATGTTCCTGGACGTGCTTGTGTTTATTTTTTTTTTGTTTTTTGTTTTTTTTTTTTTTAATGTTTTAGATTTCACCCGGTAAAACCCGTTTTTGTGTATAAAAATTATGAAAAGTTACGTTCAGAAGCAAACATTTTTTGTCCAACGGTATTCGTTTCAGATTTTTTCTCTCTTTCCTCGTTTGGTAACTCGGCTGGGTCATGTCCTTGGACATGCTTGTAAAACTACAAAATGAACACTGAATGTGTCACTTTCCGTGTTGGATTTCGTTTTTAAAACTTCATCTACCGTAAGCTCTGCAAATGCGTCCATCGGCGTTTAGATGTTGATGTGCCAAAAGACATAGGTGGGCGAACAGCCCAATCCATAAGACCCCTCCCCCTCTTCCAGGGCATTGGCCGCGGTTGGGGGCTAATTATTCTGAAAATGACTCTGAGAACAGATATTACTTGTTAGAACGTGAACAAAATGGTTCCCGACCAAGGGGAGACATATACTGTTTGTACGTTATATGTGTGTGTATGTGTGTGTGTGTGTGTCAGTCTGTTGTGAACAAAGTGTTGTGTGCAATTTCTAGTGCTGTTTGGCCGATGGGAATGTGCGAAGACAAGGAAGTCTATCATGGCTATAACTACACTTAGGGTACAGACCGTTACCGTTGCCTTGGGTAAAAGGGTTAGAGTTGTGTTTATAGTCGGACCTATATTAAATAGCTGGGGGGGGGGGGCGTGTGGAGGATGATGGTTAACAAAAAAAAATCCGACCACCTTCAAGATCTGGATAAAAAGTAAGACCCGTTCGACGTGACCCCTTCCGGATTCGGTTAAAAAGACGTACGGTAAAACCTGTCTGTCTTGACCAATTTCCAGACCCGGATAAAAATGTAGCGTACAGTAAAACTACTATAATGACCAACTTCAGATCTGGATGAGAAGGGCCTACAGTAAAACCCGTTTTAGCGACCACCTTCCAGACTCGGATGAAAAAAAGACGTCCATTTATATCTGTTTTAGTGACCACCATCTGTGTGGTTTATTTTGAGTTTTTTACAATGAATTAAGGTTATGCTTGGAGAAATGAATATTTTATTTCAGTAATTAAAAAAAAGGAATTTTCTTGGGGGGGGGGGGGGAGGGGGGGTCATGGGTTTAGTCGGGGAGACATTTGTTTTTGTTTACAAAAACAAGAAACTAAGTAGGTATCGACTGAAAGTGTGTAACATAAGTTTGTACTCCTATGTTTTGTGTGCACTGGCCGCTCTAGTATTCATTTGCACCAGAGGGCGTTCAGGAGGAAACGAAAGTAAGGGGGCGGTGGGCGTATTAGGCGAGTCTGGGCGTATTTACGGAGACCTACGCTATACTTAATTTCACCTATGCTAAAAATAACTCAAAAACCTACTAACTAAAAACCTTTGTGTGTGTTTTAGGCACCGATGAAAGTGCAAGTATTGCGGCTGCATTGCTTAAACCGTTCGACCGCATGTTTGATTACATACAGTGGAGAAAAGGACTGTTTACATCAGTTGAGCAAGGACACGTGTGCTGGTGATGAGATTGGATGGGACTTCGTCGATCGCGTTATTTCATCAAAGTTGTCATTCGCTGCGTATGTTTCTCAATCCACACGAACATATAGGTCAGCAATTCAAAGCAGCGCACCATTTATGAGTGCTGTAACATTTGTGCAATGGTTCTTTTCGTGGTTGTCAGCAATGAATCTGGATTTTAGAAGTGAAGTTGATCCCTGGTGCAAACATGAGCCAAAAATACTTGCGGGAGATGGTACGCATATCGGGGTTGCTGTTCGACATTTAGACAGAGGTGAGGTTGGAAACGTTGAAAAGCCAGAAATAAACGAAACACAAACACCAGTACATAAAAGGTACGATCGCGTATTTTTACCTTATAACTTTCCCAACGACGAAGCAACGAAGAGCATCAGAAAGCACATGGCATGGCTGTGCAATAAGATCTTGTCACAAGAACGGGAAGAGGTGAGAGCAGACATGCAGCATGAACGAAACCAGGCTTTATTAAATGCGTGTCATGATGTTCGATTGCAAACTGTAGTGACAGCATTAATACTTAGAACCTATCCACAGGTTGTAATGCAGAAATTGGCCAAATTCGTACTAGGCCTTTGCTCAGATGCTGCTCTAGTTGCTTTTTTGCCTTGGAAAGAGCTTGATGAGTTAGAGCAATGTTTTCTTAACATAAAAGACGCTGTAAACATGCGGGAAACATTGAAGTTCATAAAAGGAGTGGTCCCTGAAATTTACTCATTTTTAAGCGTCACAGAAAGCCATGACTGTCAAAGTGACCTAGCAGATTTTATGTTGTTTCTCGTTGACGAAATCAGACGAGTTCATGCTGTGGACAGACCTCAGGCAGATACAGAAATTTTTGAAAACACATATAATCCAGAAAAAGGTGCAGCATACTACTTCACTGAGCATGGATGCCAAGTGCGCAAGATACCAACGTACAATGTGCATGGGAACCAAATGTTTGACGATGATCCTGAAGCAGACAATTGCACTAAGATTTATCCGTCAGTCTCAAGAGGAGGGTTTTCCTATATGTTTCTTTGGTTTTGTCCCATTCATGGACATTCCTATGGATTCCATCTTATACGAGGTTGTGAAGGTAGAAAGGATCCGTTTAGCTCACTGTATAAATATCTGCCATCGCCGACTACAGATATTTTTTACGACTTCGCGTGCGGACTAAGTGAATACGCACTAAACCGAGAACCAAGCTACTGGAGACAGGCTCGCTTATGGCACGACTTATTTCACGGATTCTCACACAAGTGCTCATTTTGTTTCAAGTCATCTCGAATATCTTCATTGGATGTTGTCAACTCGGAAATCTGTGAGCAGTTTAACAGTTTTATTCAGTGCATTAAATATACAGGGTCACATCTGTCGCAGTCTCATTTCTGCTTGTTTATGCAGTTTTTTATTTATTTATGGAACCAGCGCAAAACTGCGTCTCACAGAAAGCGTGTGCAATTGGCTATGGCCTGTATGCAGTAAAACAGAAAGCAAAAAAGTATGTTCGATTGGTGTGCTGGAGCGATCAATCATCTTACTTCTCAAGAAAAAGCGTGCTTTGCAAGATCAAACGAGTTTTTTGGTCAATGAGTACTGTATGTTTATAGATAACAACCAATGGCGTGTAACTGCAGCGTGTTCTGGTCTGTCGTGTAGATAGATGTTTATGTATGGCATGTACGCTCTTTGTATAAACATAATGGCCAGCACCTTATCCCTTAATCCGTCAGACTATTGCTGCCACCTTATCTGGGCGTAAAGTAAACATTAATATAAGCCAGCCCCAAACTTGCAGTCTTCTACAAGAAATACCTGGTCGGATTGCGGGTGATGGATTTCATTGTTATTCAGCTCTTTTGCCAATATAAGTATCAAAAACAATAGGTTTGCCCCACCCTCTGCTTTTACTCCACCCCTTGCCCATTTTCCAATTCTTAATCTAGAATAATATCGCGCAAACGAACCTCATCATGGAGGAAAATATCTTTAAAATAAAAATCAATGGGAATAGACTTTTGTTTGCACGCCACACCGGCAAACATGCTAATTATACACCGGTGTCCTTTAATCAGAGATTTTGTTTTTAGGATCGGACTTTGTTGTTAGTGCGTTTGCGTTTGACTACCCTATCTCGGGTGCATGTGTCGTTGTTATATTATGTACACAGGGGGTATCCAGACAACTCGCAACTACAGAACTCGCAACTGGGATAATTTGGGACCGAGAAATAATGTTCATTATCGGAGGGGGGAGGGGGTCATTAAATAGAGGTGTTCACTTGAAGAGGTCTTATTAGTCCCCTGCCTTGAGACAATAGTTTTCGGGTCTGTCTGTTTTCCGGATTTTTTTTCGACCGCGTTCCCATGAATGATTATATTTCTCCCCCTAAAGGAGACATATATAGCATTTGGTGTGTCCGTTCGTCCGTCTGTCCGCCCGTCCTCTGTCTGTCCGACTTTGCCGACCCTGCCTATTTGACGTATTTTACCTTACCTCAATTTATATTGCAAGAAATCATGCTAACTTCACTACCTCACTACCATCTCGACGGGATGCTATTATTCCGTGCTTTTTAACCCAGCCGACTTTGTCGGACTGGGTTAGTCGTATCACTGTAGGGGGGCTTGAACGTATGTGCATATGTTAAACTTTTTCTTTAAAATGCTACTCCCTCTACAGTTTTTCTCCAATAGTTTTGATATTACACAGGAATGTTTCCTGGATAGTGTCCCACCTGGCTATTACTTTTTTGACGATTGACGAAGAACTGACAAAATGGCGCTACTTTTTGTGCCCGTTTTGACCCATGTTCATAATGCTTCTCCTGTTAGTTTTACCCCAATCGTTTAGATGTTAGGCAGGGATGTTTCCAAGGGATTCGCCTACCTGGCTATAATTTTTTCGCGGTCCGCCAAAAACTGCCGCAATGGCAAAACTTTGAAGTTTGGCAAAAACTGGAATAATCTGGTAGTGAATAACTGAATTGTCAAACCATTCATTTCTGTCAGTTTTTTTCAAATAGTTCTAAAATTTTAATCGAAATTTCTTAGTTGCCTCTCCACCTGGATTTGTTTTTTTTTCGCAAATGACAAAAAAGTGTACATTATGAAAAAGTTAGGCTTAAAAACAAAGTTCTTCATTTTTTGGCCTAACGGTATTCGTTTCAGGGGTTTTCTCTCTTTCCTTGTTTGGTAACTCGGCTGGGTCGTGTCCTTGGACATGCTTATCGTATGTGTCATCCCTAACTATTTGCCATTTATTGGCAGAAACGCTGCAATGAAAATGGGTCGAAGTGTCCATTAACCTTTAAAAATGGCACATAAATTATTTGCGTTGTTTGACAAGAGAAAGTGAAAAACTTTGTTTCAATATTATTATTATTATCAAATGAAAACATTGTATGCTAAATGTTGTACACACCGGAGAGACAACTCCGTAATGCCGGTCAGAGCATTGGGAAATCGCACCTCCTCCGCCTATAATAAATAATAATACAAATGTAAAATAAAAATAACTTTACAAAAAATATGTTGAAAAAAAAAGAAAAAAATGAAAAGGAGGGGTTGAGGTGTCCGGCTCGCGGCATATAAAAGCGTTATTAGTCCCCCACCGGGGACTATAGTTTTCGGGTTTGTCTGTCCGTCCGTCTGTCCTTCTGTCGACACCTTTTTGTTAACACACTCAAGCCCACATTTTTCCACCGATTGTTAAGATATTGTATGTATGGGTAGTTCTGCAACGAACAAGGATCGGTATTGTAAATGAGCCATGTCGGCCCAAGATCATTGGCCCAGATGAACTTCACAAATTTTCCCAATCCTTACTCAGTTAAATGAGTTTGTTAACACACGCAAGCCTACAATTCTGGATCGATTGTTGAAATCCGTTAGAATAGAAAGTATTAGAGCCAACAAAGGTCGGTATTGGAAATGAGCCGTGTCGGCCCAAGGACATTGGCCCAGCTGAACTTCAGAAATTTTCACAACCCTTACGTACTGCAATGAGTTTGTTAATACACTCAAGCCTACATTTTTGAAACAATTGGCAAAATGTTACACACATAAGTAGCATGGGTGGTAACAAGAATTGTTATTGTAAATGAGCCATGTTGGTCCAAGGACATTGGCCCAGCTGGAATTTTAAAATTCACGAATATGATACGAAGGGTTGTAGTCCAACCTAACAAAATCAAATACTGGGATTGTACGCCGGCGTTGGACATAGTCAGTTTCACTGACCCACTTGTTTGCTGTACGTATTTTACAAAAGTGTATCGTTCCTTATAATTTTCATGTGATGAACTTAAGTTCACAAAGAATGATCTTTCGTGCAGTCTGATTTATTTTTCTGACCGACCAAGGGAAAAAGGCCGGTTTCTGACAGAACAGTCGCGGTATTGATTTGGGATTCCGGAGCTGATGTAGTGTTATCGGAATGTCACAAGTGACATGTATAAGCAATATAAGAATATATCGTTTCTTTGTTTGTATGTCTGTGCGTCTGCCCAACTAGACTTTTAAGGACGATGTGTCCATAGCAAGTGATTATGTTAGCAACAATAATATGATAAAAGTGGTTTTATCTCCTTGCTTTGAGCTCGGATGATTGCGACATCCGTGGACAGTCTTTGTTTAATTGTATAAAAAAAAATTAAATTAAATTTTCAAAAGTAAAATTTTATGAAAGAAAGGTTTTTTAATAGTTTTCTATGTAGAAAAACGTACAAACAAGTCAACAACGGTATATACTTTCAACCTTACTCGGACAGAAAATAAAAGTTTTGAATGTTGGAATTCGTATACGATAAACAATCAAGGGAATGTGGTTTTCATTATTGTTGCATAAAGCTTATAATTTACTTCTTGAATTAGGAATTAAGACTTGAGGACAAGAAATAAAATATTGTCAATAGCATTGTGTATATTTAATGACTTCACAAATATTAACAAACCGCCATATCATACAATATCACGAAATGCAACATAAAAAAACACCATCGTCGAAGGCGCAGACCCCAACCGGACACAACAAGTCGCCATTTTTGGCAATTTTTTTATTGATTTGAAAAAAAAAACGACATTGTACAACTTCAATATATATATTTTCATTGTGCAAGGTTGCAGATGCCTAGGAAAAATAGATTCGGAGAACTTGCGTGGAAACAAAACAGCAGCCAAAATGTGGCACACGGGCGGAATGACGGACAGACAGAGGGCAATCCTGCTGACCCCCGGGCTCGCCGGATTGGAATCTAAAAACAAAATTACTCAGCGTATGTTTCATGTCAAAATCATTCCAAGGGCTCCATGCATAAACTTGATAAGAGGCCATCGAGAGGGGGAGGGAGGGTTCAGGCCTTGTTCGTACGTACGCATTTTTCAACTGTTCAAAATTTATAAATGATAAATACATCCTTTTGAAGTGATTCCGAGGTGTTTTTGCTTGTTCTAGTATGCGTAGAGAACGGGTAAAAAAGAATCTCGAACATTTTGCATACGGGGCCTAAGCCGACTAGAGGGGGAGAAGGGGGTCAAAATTTGGAACATTTTTGAGTATGTACTTTATGGATGGCCCCTTACTGCACACTTTTAATTAAGGGAGTCTGCGTTTGACAATTGACGAAACAACAACTAGAAGGACAGTCAAACCATAGAGCAGCTATAAGTTTTAACGTGAGTAATAATCAAGCAGAACGCGAAATTTAAAGCTACGCAAATATTATGCTATACTACACAAGCTTCAGATCAGGGCAGCTCTACTCAACTACTTTAACAAGAGCCATCAGTGATGGCAATACTCCTCGACCCACGTACAGGTGTGCTCAAGGGTACATTTTGACCGGTAAATGTGTGTATATGTTACAGCGAATCTACAGATTCGCTGAAAATTCGGCGAATATGTAGATTCGCTGACTCACTTAGCGAATCTGTAGATTCGCTGAAAATTTTCAGTGAATCTACAGATTCGCTGGTTTTTCACCTTTATAATTATACAGATTCGCTGAAATTACCTGACCAGTCATTTTTACCGACAGGATTACTTGTGTTGTGTGATATTTGAAATTTAATTGCTTTTATGTGACTTCTTTACTCCATTCCGGTGTGATAGCATATAAATTGCTGCATTTTCATCAAATGATCGAAAAAGCTCAGCTAGATGAAATGAGCTAGACGTAGTGTCTAGCGCCGATAGTGTACAGCGCCGATTTTAAAAAATCCGCCATTTTGTCAAGTCCCATTCTTGATCACTACACTGCGGAAGGTCCCAAGGAACCCGTATGCAGAATTTGAAACTAATCCATCCAGCGCGTGAGACTGCCATATATACGCTAAGTCCAGTGCTGATTTTCAAAAGTCCGCCATTTTCTCATTTTTTGCCCAATCCGGAAAATTCTTGATCACTGCACTGCGAAAGGTTCCAAAAAAGCCGTGTACAAAATTTGAAACGTATTTATCTATTAATGTGGCCTGTAGACGCGTGAGACTGCGTATATACGCTAAGTCTAGTGCCAATTTTCAAAAGTCTGCCATTTTGTAATTTTTTTCTGATCCGGAAAATCCTTGGTCTCTGCACAGCGGAAGGGTGGAGAGAAGCCGTGTATAAAATTTGAAACGAATCTATATATTAATGTGGTCTGTAGGCGCGTGAGACTGAAGCGTGATTGACGGACAGACAGACAGACCGAAAAGTTCAAAACCATATCCCTCCGTTCCACGGGGGATAATTACACAACCAATCGCGAAGTACTAATTGACTAAAAAGCCACCATACGATCAACCGAACCAAGCGGACGTTAACAGTCCGCACAACAAAATTGTAGTGCCTTGACCTAAGGTCAGCCATAATAGCTATAATTTTTAACACGAGTAATAATGAAGCAGCAAGCGAAAATTACAGGGATCGTTTTTTTCCGCCCTTTCCGCCTTTTCCGCCCTTTTTGAGTCGAAATTTGTGGTCCTCGAGATCAGTTGAATTCTGTAATAATATTTTAGGCATTTTTTAGGGGGGGGGTCAACTTGCGTGTCATTCGTGCTTTCCGCCTTTTCTTGATATGTCATTATCATGTGATTTTTTTCGGCTCGCGCCTTCGGCGCTCGCATTGAAATGATATTTTGTACATTTATTAATACCTTTCACTCTGCTTACAGCGCCGCCCGAGCCCCCAGCTGCTTTTTATTTTGCGGGGGAATTTCCCTTTCAACAATTTCCCGCCCTTTTTGAGAAAGGCGAAAACGATCCCTGTAAATTAAAGCTACGCAAATATTATGCTACGGGCACTGGACATCTCGGAACCTGTCAAACTCGGCACCTACAAAGTCGGCACTTTTTGGACAACTCGGCACCTAAAATTTTGGACAACTCGGCACCTCATTTTCAAACTCGGCACCTAATTTATTTTTTTTTGTTATTTTTATACTCTGAATGCTTCAACAACACTTTTTTTTATTAAAGTGGTTCATTTTTATACTTTTTCTTTTTAGATTTATCAGTTATCGCTGATAAGTGTTTCATCTCACAATTCCATGCAACAATTGCAATTAGCAGTTGCAATCCAACCTATGATCGCAAAATCACAGGGAACAAAACAATAACAAATACAGATGAAATCACTTAATCGCACACCGGTTAAACGCATAAATCTGTTAAGTACATATTATTCGCAAATCCCAAACCATTTCCAATGCTATCTTTTGGAAATTTAACCGGATAATTGCGTACCGCTTAATCGCATAAACTGGATGGGTCTAGGACAATTCCCCCCAGACAACTCCCCCCCGACAATTCCCCCCGACAATTCCCCCGTAGGACAATTCCCCCCCCCGAACAATTCCCCCCGTAGGACAATTCCCCCCGAGGACTGCGCAGAGTCGGCGTACCAGCGACGTGGTGGCTCGGGCAAGCGGCCACCCATAATTTGACCAGATGCACCGCGAACATTACGGCGGATCCGACCGATGTAACATGTAAAAAACCGTTTTTGCTGGCACTGAGGTGGTCAACTTAAAGTTCATTGTTTGGATAAGGCATGTAAATTGCAATTGTGACAATGTTGAAATGAAAGGACAATTACCATCTCCAGTTAGAAGATAAAAGGGCAATGATTTGTAAAAAAAAAGAGAGAGAGAGAGAGAGAGAGAGAGAGAGAGAAAGAGAAAGAGAAAGAGAGAAATACAAAGAAAAAAAAATAAGAAAAATAAAAATGAATGGGGGGGAATAGTCCTCGGGGGGAATTGTCCTACGGGGGAATTGTTCGGGGGGAATTGTCGGGTGGGAATTGACTGGGGGGAAATTGTCTGGGGAGAATTGTCCTGTTCCCAAACTGGATAAATGCATAGCTTTTTCACGTTAAAATGGAAAGCACACCGCTTAATTGTATAATTCTGGGTGACTATCCAAACAGTACCAAACTTAAAGCAAACTAATGGAGTGAGCTGCTCCTCATTTATTTATCTAATGCATTGTCTCCTGTTTGCTTGACCAATTTTGTACTTGTACCAACCCCACTCGCGGTTGTCACTAAATAATGACCTGAATCCCCGCACTGCCTTAGCTGACGCTAGATAATGGCCTGCAGCTTCTAATCCCCGCGCTGCCTGATCTTTCACGAAATTATGGTACTCCGGATAAACGCATATATCGGATAAACGCATGACAGGGCTTGGCAAACTGGCTATGCGATTAACCGGTTTCGTCTGTACATTAAAGGTTTCAGAATACCCTGACATGAAAGGCTCTTTGCTCTAGCGACATAGTGAATGATGTCAAATGAAAGGCTCTTTGAGCGCAAAAAATCACAGGGAACAAAAAAATAATAAATACATAAAAGGTTTCAGAGTACACTGACATAAAAGGATTTTTTTCATGGTGACTGCAATGAATTGTGGTGTCCAGAGTGAGCTGTTGGGGCGTGCGAGTGTGTGTGGGTGTGTGAGCTGGTGCCACTTCTTTTTTTTTACATTTTTTCCAGCGATCTGTAACAAACGAACATACAAGTCTTCAGTGAGTTTTAATTCAGGGATTTAAGATCATGCATATATTTTTAAGTGCGCAAAATGGTATCAGCCCATTCGATCTTCGTCCAGCAACACATAACAGATAACAACTAGGGCCTCAGTAAGGCAGGATCCCCAGTGAAGCAGTAAAAGTAAAATGAGGTCAAGTCACGCTGCAAGGCTTCAGGTTCCTACTACAATCCTTCTATGAGAAGTCGGCCGGACTAAGTCTAAGCCAAGCATTCACTATATTTGACAATTTCCAACGATATCAATTTTTGACCGATTTTCACATTAATGCTACGTTTCACATCTTCAATATAATAGTAATACTTCATTCTGAGTGCGTACGATATTGTTTTTTGCCTGATGCCGTAGATGCCGTACACGCCCGTAGGCTCCCTTTCGAACGTTTCTTATTTTTGTCAGTTCAACGGAAGTAACTTATTTCAACTCAAATCGCGAAATAACAACGCAAATGGCGTAATTATATCACATTTGTAATTAGATGGCGTTTCATTTTCAGGCTGTGCTGTAAATATCGTCACAATAATGACTCCTTTATCGATTTTGAGCACGGTTGCAGTTGATATATTTTCACCATGCAAGGTTTCCGGTTCCTATGACATACCCTTCTATAAGAAGTCGGTCGAACAAAACTTAGTACTTTTTCTGGACAGACAGACGGACGGACCGGCTCATAAGGGTTTGGTCAACTCATCCCAATGTCAACTTATCCCACTTTGGCCAACTCATCCCACTTTTTTCATACCAACTCATCCCACCTTGAAAGTCAACTCATCCCTCCAACCAACTCATCTCAGTACCGAAATTTTTTATCTCCCCTTTAATGTATTCAATTTCATGAAATCACATAAGCCACATTGTCGTGTGTTTTGTAGTAAATTGCAATTAAACTCATATCTTGGGTATATAAATAATAATGAGGATTGAGATTTTGAACGATAGATGAGACAGGGGAATGATTTGAAATACGAATTGCACTTCAGCTTACCAATTCATCCAGACACCAAAAACGATTTTAAACAATGACTGAGACAGAGACAATGTTTTGATGAATAATTGCACTTGAGCTTAGCCATTCAACCGGACACCAAAATATACCTTTTCATGTTTTGAATTGCATGTACCATGTTGCCTTGTGGCAAATTGCAATTTGGATGCAAGCGCCAAAATATGTGATCAGCTCTTTTATGTTTTGAATTACATAAAATGACAGAAACCATGCTTGCCCTTGTGGCGTTGTGACAAATTCCAATTGCAATCAGAACGTAGCAAGTATCGGGCAGTTTCGCCGAAAATCACCCAGTACTGCGAGGAGTACAGAACCGGGTCCCGCTCAACCTCCAGGCTTTTGAAAGCAGCAGCGATAAGAAACAAAGCTTAAAAATTGGAAAAGTTTGTGGTGTGTTAAAAGTGTGTGTGACACATCGTGTTTGACATTCTGAAAAGCAAAAAAAAAAAAAAAAAAAAAAAAAAAAACTGAAAAAAAGTTTTTGGTGTGTAAAAAAGGTGTGTGACATATCACCGGTTGTTATTCTAAAAAGGATTATGGTGTGTAAAAAGTAACGATAAGAGATTATTAATAAAGTTTTGTTTCAACTAGAAATATTTCTATTATTACTTATCATTTCCGAATAATAAAAACTTAAAAAAATAATGTGGGATGAGTCGGTTGGTGGGATGAGCTGACTTTCAGGCTGGGATGAGTTGGTATGTAAAGTGGGATGAGTTGACTTTCAGGGTGGGATGAGTTGGCCTGGGATGAGTTGGCATTGGGATGAGTTGACCCAAGACCGCTCATAACTATATCCCTCCGTTTGGTTAATGGACACTTCGGCCCAGAACAACTTCGGCCCAACCACTTCGGCCCAACGCGAAAGACACTTCGGCCCAGCCTTGGACACTTCGGTCCAATGCTGGTTTGGACCGAAGTGGTTCTGGGCCGAAATGTCTAAATCCCCTCCGTTTCACGGGGGAAAATGCTATGTTTACCCCGACTGCATAAAAAGAACAAAAAAAACTTGTAGCCCTTTGTGTTAACTGAAAATCATTCTGAAAGTTTCTAACACGCATTTTACCAAAAGATAGAGGTCATTTCGGTATTCGGTACAAACCTCCCGGAACAAACCCCCATCTCCCAGGAACAAGCCCCTCTTTTTGCTGGCATGGGAACAACCACAGGAACACATCCCTCCGTGAACTAACCGCAACTCCAGAAAAAAGGAATAACATTTTTAAATTGCACTTTACTGACCTCTGTTTCTGTTTGCTCCTCTTGAATTTACGCTGAAAAGATGAATTACATTTTTTAAGAATTACCATTTATATCTTTATAGTTGGCAATGGTATGGCCTAGAGCCTTACTGTTGTTGCACATCACATGGACTCAGGCGTTTCATGGATAAATCTTTCAATTGCAATTCCACCTTTTTATTGTTATTTGCAGAATATATATCGACTTGGGCGTTTGTTTGCTAAACCATGCATTACAATATGATATGTACGCAAGAATATACTATCGTCTTACACAAACATAACAAATACTAAATATTTGTATTTGTAATAATCAAAGCATTTCTTTTACCATCGTGCGCCGACTCGTAAAAGTCCGCATAACGGCTACCTTTCTTTTTCTCTTCGTCTTCTGAATTACATCAAGCAAAAAATAATCAAAACATACATATTGAGGCGGTGGCGGCGTAGGAATTTGCTGCGGGGAAGGACAGGCTGGGGGAGGGTGGGCTAAAGATGCACCCCACGAAGTGAAAACATCTTTCCGTTTTTTGCCCATTTTTGTTCACCTAGCAAGTTCTTACCATTTGGTGTTGTGACACTTATGTTCATTAATGCGCTTTTTTTTTTGGCTGAGTACATAAAAAGTTACTGGCAATTTTTCTGTCTCCCAGACCAACGGGAGACATATTGTTTTCCTAGTAGTAAAACCCTCATTAATGAGTATTTTCGTACTTCGATGCGTTGTATATAAAGGTGGCACAAAATACATTATGAAACTGTTTTTGGTAAGGAATTAAGTAAATAAGGAAGTTGTACCTATGAAGCCATCAATCAATGCATTTATGAGGGCAAGTAATTCCACGAAAGAATACATTATAGTGTTGCACAAACATAGCAAATATCAAAGCGGTTCACTTACAAAGGAGCCTGAAGGCGTAGCCGTACTAGGCATCGCTGTATCCTAAAATATAGAAAAAAATATACAAAACAGGACATATTGTCCGTGGGAACACGTGTGCCCCAACCAAACTTTGCCACCGAACCGCCAACTGGAAACAGTTATCTTAACATAAATGTTGGTTAAAATCCGTCCAGATAAACTTGACATATTGTGTACACAAAAGCAGGACGCTCAGGAGCATCTACATACACACCCACACACACACGCTCATAGAGGTCAGCCAAAAACAATATATCTCTCCTTATTCGGGGAGACATAATTAAAACAACGTGTAATCAACGACTGAATAGATGTCTTGCAAATGACGTTTTGATTTAAGGGCGGATATTTACGAAAGCATCTGTGTAATTACTCCAGATCCTCCACCCTTATATATACGCAAGAATACAATATGGTGTTACACAAACATAGAAAATATCAAAGCGTTCACTTACAACTGAGCGTGACGACCCAGATGCATTTGGAATCGGTGTGTCCTAAAATATAGAAAAAAATATACAAAACAAGAAATATTGTCCGTGGGAACACGTGTGCCCCGACCAAACTTTGCCACCGAACCGCCAACTGGAAACAGTTATCTTAACATAAATGTTTGTTGAAATCAGTCCAGGTAAACTTGATATATCGTGTACACAAAAGCAGGAGGCACAGGAGCACCCACACACACACTCATAGAATTCAGAAAAAAAACAATATATCTCCCCTTATTCGGGGAGACATAATTAAAACAACGTGTAATCAACGACTGAATAGATGTCTTGCAAATGACGTTTTGATTTAAGGGCGGATATTTACGAAAGCATCGGTGTAATTACTCCAGATCCACCACCCTTATATATACGCAAGAATACAATATGGTGTTACACAAACATAGAAAATATCAAAGCGTTCACTTACAACTGAGCGTGACGATCCAGGTGCATAGGGAATCGGTGTGTCCTAAAATATAGAAAAAAATATACAAAACAAGAAATATTGTCCGTGGGAACACGTGTGCCCCGACCAAACTTTGCCACCGAACCGCCAACTGGAAACAGTTATCTTAACATAAATGTTTGTTGAAATCAGTCCAGGTAAACTTGATATATCGTGTACACAAAAGCAGGAGGCACAAGAGCACCCACACACACATTCATAGGGTTGAGAAAAAAAAACAATATATCTCCCCTTATTCGGGGAGACATAATTAAAATGACGTGTAATCAACGACTGAATAGATGTCTTGCAAATGACGTTTTGATTTAAGGGCGGATATTTACGAAAGCATCGGTGTAATTACTCCAGATCCACCACCCTTATATATACGCAAGAATACAATATGGTGTTACACAAACATAGAAAATAACAATGAGCATCTACATACACACCCACACACACACGCTCATAGAGGTCAGGCAAAAACAATATATCTCCCCAGATGTATGTAGATGCTCCTTGTCAAAGCGTTTCACTTACAATGGAGCCTGCCGGCATTAGAGCACTAGGCATCGGTGTGTCCTAAAATATAGAAGAAAAAATATACAAAACAGGACATATTGTCCGTGGAAACACGTGTGCCCCGACCAAACTTTGCCACCGAACCGCCAACTGGAAACAGTTATCTTAACATAAATGTTGGTTGAAATCCGTCCAGATAAACTTGACATATTGTGTACACAAAAGCAGGACGCTCAGGAGCATCTACATACACACCCACACACACACGCTCATAGAGGTCAGACAAAAACAATATATCTCCCCTTATTCGGGGAGACATAATTAAAACAACGTGTAATCAACGACTGAATAGATGTCTTGCAAATGACGTTTTGATTTAAAGGCGGATATTTACGAAAGCATCTGTGTAATTACTCCAGATCCACCACCCTTATATATACGCAAGAATACAATATGGTGTTACACAAACATAGAAAATATCAAAGCGTTCACTTACAACTGAGCGTGACGACCCAGATGCATTTGGAATCGGTGTGTCCTAAAATATAGAAAAAAATATACAAAACAAGAAATATTGTCCGTGGGAACACGTGTGCCCCGACCAAACTTTGCCACCGAACCGCCAACTGGAAACAGTTATCTTAACATAAATGTTTGTTGAAATCAGTCCAGGTAAACTTGATATATCGTGTACACAAAAGCAGGAGGCACAGGAGCACCCACACACACACTCATAGAGTTCAGAAAAAAAACAATATGTCTCCCCTTTATCGGGGAGACATAATTAAAGCAACGTGTAATCGACGACTGAATAGATGTCTTGCAAATGACGTTTTGATTAAAGGGCGGATATTTACGAAAGCAATGGTGTAATTACTTCAGCCCCACTCCCTTATATATACGCAAAAATACAATATGGTATTACACAATCATATCAAATATCAAAGCGTTTCACTTACAACGGGGCCTGACGGCCCAGGGACACTAGACATCGATCTGTCCTAAAATATAGAAAAAAATACGAAACAAGAAATATTTTCCGTGGGAACACGTGTGCTCCGACCAAACTTTTCCACCGAATCGCCCACTGCGAATAGTTGTCTTAACATAAATGTTGATTAAAATCCATCCAGATAAACCTGATATATCGTGTACACAAAAGCAGGACGCGAAGGAGCACCCACACACACGCTCATAGAGTTCAGACAAAAACAATATATCTCCCCTTATTCGGGGAGACATAATTAAAGCAACATGTAATCGATGACTGCATAGATGTCTTGCAAATGACGTTTTGATTTAAGGGCGGATATTTACGAAAGTATCGGTGTAATTTCTTCAACGCCCAGTTATATATTCGCAAGAATGCACTATAGTGTTACACAAACATAGCAAATGTCAAAGCGTTTCACTTACAATGGAGCCTGCCGGCATTAGAGCACTAGGCATCGGTGTGTCCTAAAATATAGAAGAAAAAATATACAAAACAGGACATATTGTCCGTGGAAACACGTGTGCCCCGACCAAACTTTGCCACCGAACCGCCAACTGGAAACAGTTATCTTAACATAAATGTTGGTTGAAATCCGTCCAGATAAACTTGACATATTGTGTACACAAAAGCAGGACGCTCAGGAGCATCTACATACACACCCACACACACACGCTCATAGAGGTCAGGCAAAAACAATATATCTCCCCTTATTCGGGGAGACATAATTAAAACAACGTGTAATCAACGACTGAATAGATGTCTTGCAAATGACGTTTTGATTTAAAGGCGGATATTTACGAAAGCATCGGTGTAATTACTCCAGATCCACCACCCTTATATATACGCAAGAATACAATATGGTGTTACACAAACATAGAAAATATCAAAGCGTTCACTTACAACTGAGCGTGACGACCCAGATGCATTTGGAATCGGTGTGTCCTAAAATATAGAAAAAAATATACAAAACAAGAAATATTGTCCGTGGGAACACGTGTGCCCCGACCAAACTTTGCCACCGAACCGCCAACTGGAAACAGTTATCTTAACATAAATGTTTGTTGAAATCAGTCCAGGTAAACTTGATATATCGTGTACACAAAAGCAGGAGGCACAGGAGCACCCACACACACACTCATAGAGTTCAGAAAAAAAAACAATATATCTCCCCTTATTCGGGGAGACATAATTAAAATGACGTGTAATCAACGACTGAATAGATGTCTTGTAAATGACGTTTTGATTTAAGGGCGGATATTTACGAAAGCATCGGTGTAATTACGCCAGATCCACCACCCTTATATATACGCAAGAATACAATATGGTGTTACACAAACATAGAAAATATCAAAGCGTTCACTTACAACTGAGCGTGACGACCCAGATGCATTTGGAATCGGTGTGTCCTAAAATATAGAAAAAAATATACAAAACAAGAAATATTGTCCGTGGGAACACGTGTGCCCCGACCAAACTTTGCCACCGAACCGCCAACTGGAAACAGTTATCTTAACATAAATGTTTGTTGAAATCAGTCCAGGTAAACTTGATATATCGTGTACACAAAAGCAGGAGGCACAGGAGCACCCACACACACACTCATAGAGTTCAGAAAAAAAAACAATATATCTCCCCTTATTCGGGGAGACATAATTAAAATGACGTGTAATCAACGACTGAATAGATGTCTTGTAAATGACGTTTTGATTTAAGGGCGGATATTTACGAAAGCATCGGTGTAATTACGCCAGATCCACCACCCTTATATATACGCAAGAATACAATATGGTGTTACACAAACATAGAAAATATCAAAGCGTTCACTTACAACTGAGCGTGACGACCCAGATGCATTTGGAATCGGTGTGTCCTAAAATATAGAAAAAAATATACAAAACAAGAAATATTGTCCGTGGGAACACGTGTGCCCCGACCAAACTTTGCCACCGAACCGCCAACTGGAAACAGTTATCTTAACATAAATGTTTGTTGAAATCAGTCCAGGTAAACTTGATATATGGTGTACACAAAAGCGGGAGGCACAGGAGCACCCACACACACACTCATAGAGTTCAGAAAAAAACAATATGTCTCCCCTTTGTCGGGGAGACATAATTAAAGCAACGTGTAATCGACGACTGAATAGATGTTTTGCAAATGACGTTTTGATTCAAGGGTGACGATTTATAAAAGCTAATCTCCCTCGATTACCCGGAGATTACGGTAAATAACTTTACATCGATGACTTTTCGCATGTTTGTAGCATGTAACAATGTGCATACATACATTTAAACAAGAATGTCCTGGGACATTGCCCTCAGCCTGCTCTTAAACCTATTAAATTGCAGCTTTAAAGGAAGAATCTAGTAGATACAGCAGTGTAAATTGTCGAAGTCGCTAGCAATGACCTTGATCTTGAAGTCAAGGTCGCTCTGTTCAAAGAAGCTACCTTCAAATTTAGGTTGTAATCCGCTCCGCCAAACTTGTGTTACGGTACCAAAAATCAAGTCGCAGGGCACAACTTCAACGTCTCAGAGTAGCCTAAAAGGTCACCCAAGTCTAGTGAGGTCACGATCTTTTTGTATAAAAGCTCTGCACCACTTCTGGTTAAAATCCGTCCACTCAAACTTGAGATATGGTGTCCACAAGAAAAGCGTGACGCACATAACACACCTGCACAAAAATTAAAAAATATCGCCAAAAATCCGATTTCTACGGAAGCATAAAAAAATTTGGCGTGCATCTAACTACGATCATAGGGGTTGGTATTGCAAAATATTAGAGCAAACAACCGAGGCATCTCAGTATTTTAATATTATAACGAGCAACAAAATAAGTGCCTAAATGAAAACTAAAATCCGAAAATTTTTTGTCATTTTTGGCAAATCGTCAAAAAAAGTAATTTTCCAAAAGACCGTCGTCAGAAAAAACATTTCTAAGCATTTTTGAGGATTGGACGAAAACTCTCCGAGCCTTAGTATTTTAAATTTCAAAATTGTAACAACTCTTATTTGTTAGTTAAATCTGTCAATTTTGGTCAAATGCTAAAAATTAATTATTGGCCGTATTTAAGAAGGAGCCGTGTGTAATATCGAACAATTTTCATTGATAGTTTTTTGCAAAACCATTATCTAACACTCATACACACCGCCGACGGCGAAAAGTGATGGGTAAAGCCCCTCATCGACGAAGTCGAAGCTGTTCTAAAACTTACTAACTGTACGGGCACCTACCGTATTGGCCGGCCTTTCTGGTGGCTCATACTGAAAAATTCAAATAATATCACAATTATGATAAACTGAAGTTTATTGCTGTTATTTTTTTTATGTGGGACACATTTTATTAGTTGTGGACTAGCAATTAATTACTTTCAATTTTATATGGCAGTCCGGCCCAACTGTTTAAACCTAGAACAGTCTATTTTTAAGTTATCTGTTGACGCAGAAAAGCAAATATCCATCATGGATTTTTTTCAACAAGGTACCAAACTAGGGCTAGTTCGATATTGCAGTACCATAGTTGACTCTTTCTGATTAATTCTAAACTGCTCCGACACGAACATTTTATGAAGTGGACACTATTGGTGACTTTCTTTGGTGTTATCGTTATATAGAAATGCCCAAAATATTCATTTATTTCCTGGAGAGTTTAATAAATTATCTAGAAAATTTCATATGCTTTGTTTGGTTGCTGCATAAAACCAGACTGTTTCTGGAAAATCATGAATTTGTTATATCCCCAAACTCGTTATACCGCCATTTTCTTCAAGAACGAAGTGTTGCGGTATAACGGGGCTTGACTGTATAACCGCTAATATATGTATTTACAGTATATAGTCGTTGCTTCGAAATCGGTTAGTTCGAATTATGGGTTAATTCGAGCAAAAGTGCCCCGTCCCAAATGTTTACTAAACATTTATACCAAAAAATTCGAATTAACGAATATACCGGTTAATTTAAACAAAATGAAACGTGACAATTTTTTATATTTTTTGCTTGAACTCAAAAATTACTCAAGAAATTACTGAACATCAATGGTGATTTGTCTTTTGTGCTTATTTGTAATGAAGAGCCACCCAAACACCATTGATTGTGCAACAGATCGCAGCATAACAAAGGCATTAAAAACTCACTCCTGATGACATGAGGCAATTTGGAAGTGAATAGAAATCCGCATCAATTCCTTTTATCTTTTTAACCAATGAAATTAAGATTTAGTGTACCCTATTTTAACCAATAAAATCTGCAATTGTGAATTATTCATCATGGGAGTAGATTCAGTTTGGCTTTAAATAAATTCGAACAATTTCGCCGGCTCCACCTTGTTCGAAGTAACGAATATTTACTGTATATATAATTTTGAGTACGTGTACTCACTGCGGTTATCACACAATCGTCATTGTCCTACAAAACAGAACGGTATTCTTGTTAGAGCCTGACACGAGTCAAGAGAACTTTACAGAGATGACTATTCGCATGTCTGTAGCATAACAGATACAATTTTTCTAAGTGAATTTTTCTTGTTTAAATAGAAAGATGAAGATCAGGTTTGTGCCTTTAGCATTGTAACTATTCAAGCCATTACCATGTATTGTCAGTAGCATGTAACAATGTGCATGCATGCATTTGAAAAATTACTAACTGCCTGGGAAACTACCTCCCGCCTTCTTGGTGGCTCATACTGAAAAAATTCAAATAATATCACAATTATGATAAATTAAAGTTTATTGTTGTTGTTTTTTGATGTGGAACATACGTTATTATTTGCGGACTAGCAAGTTATCACTATTGCACTTTTAACAGTTTGCCTTCTTTCAATTTTATACGATAGTCCAGCCCAGCTGTTTAAAGCTGGAACAGTCTATTGAGAAGTTATCTGTTGACGCAACAAAGCAAAAATCCATCATGGATTTTTTTAAACAAGATGCCAAACCAGGGCTAGTTTAATATTGCAGTGCCATATTTGACTCTTTCTGATTAATTCTAAACTGTTGCGACACGGACATTTATAAAATTGACACAATTGGTGACTTTCTTTGGTGTTGTCGTTATATAGATATGCCCAAAATATTAATTTATTTCCTATAGAATTTAATAAATTATCTAGAAAATTCCGTATGGCTTTATTTACTTGCTGCATAAAACTAGACTCTTTCTTTAAAATCATAAATTCGTTATACTGCCAAAGCTGAACGCGTTATAAAGCCAGTTTCTTCAAGAACGAAGTGTGGCGGTGTAACGGGGCTTGACTGTATAGCTGCTAATATATGTTATTATGTATAATTTTGAGTACGATGTACGTGTACTCACCCCGGTTATCACACAATCGTCATTTCCCTACAAAACAGAAAGGTATTCTTGTTAGAGCCTGACATCTGCCAAAAGAACTTTACAGAGATGACTGTTCGCATGTTTGTAGCATAACAGTTACAATTTTTGGAATTGTGTATTTTTTCTAGTTTAAATAGACTGCTTACCATTTCACATATCTTTGTCTCGCTTGAATAATTTCATTCATATATGTAAATTTTGTCATTCCAGAATTATTGGCTGATACCTAAGAGACAAAGGCTATCCATACTGGAAACCGCTAACATTCTCATCCGATGACCCAAGACCAACAGCAGCAAACAGACTATGGGAAGAAGGATTGATGGGATCCCACTCACCACAGCCCTACTCTGAGCGCGCTGGTTTCTATCCACGAAGGTGATAGGCACGATATTCGTGTTTTCCTATTTCTTCTTTTTCTTTTCTTTCTTTTGCCGTTGTGCCAGATTAATTTTTCATGGAGATTTTTTCTGTTCACCGAATCAACCGTCTCTTGCAGTTTTGTTGATTTTCGAAAAGACTCCGTCTCGTGAGTACCTTTGATTTTTCTGTTTTGATCTATATATTGGCCAATTTTTGATAAACTTGAATAACATGCATGTCCAAGGACATGACCCAGCCGAGTTACCAAATAAGGAAAGAAAGAAAAACTCTGAAACGAATACTATTAGGCCAAAAATTGAAGTATGTAAATTGAATTTAATTCCAATCTGGAAGCTACCCAAAAAGGGATGTTGGAGAGATTGGGCTTTGACGATTCACGTGTTTACCGACATCTACACAATTTCACAAAATGTTTACAATTCGACTATTTCGGCCTTTTTATCATTTGTGAAAAAAGTAAAGGAAGCATTGCTGCGTAATATCAACACGATTGGAGCAAAACTGTAGGAGGAGTAGCATTTTAAAGAAAAAGTTTAACATACGCACATACATTCAAGCCCCCTATAGTGATGCGACTAAACCAGTCCGATAAAGTAGGCTTGGTTACAAAAAGACGGCCAGAATTATCTTTTTTTAACCTACTTATTGATGTGAAGTACTTAATTTTTGTATAGTTTAAATAGACTGCTTACGATTTTACATATCATTACTCGCTTAAATGATTTCATTCATATGCAGGGTTCGTCCTAGGGCCGCTACGTGGCGAGGCTAAAACGCGCGCCTCCTTTTTCGATGCGTATTTCCTACTCTACGCGCGTATGCCCATATATATATGTTACAGCAAATCTGTAAAACCAGCGAATCTATAGATTCGCTAAAAATTTCAGCGAATCTACAGATTCGCTGGTTTTTTTTCACCTAAAAAATTATACAGATTCGCTGAAATTGCCTGATCGGCCATCTTTACCGACATGCTCACTTGTTTTCGTTAATATTTGACATTTAATTGCTTTTGAGTGATTACGTTTGTCCAGATGTATTTTACACACCTTTTTCTTGGTTTGTGTGAAGGGAATATATTAAAATCGGGCTTCATTCTCTGTTTCCATTGCTATTAACTCATTTCATGTAGCTGAGGATTTTTGGTCATTTGATGAAAATACAGCAATTGAATGATTCCAACACCGGAATAAAGTTTCTATTCGTTGAAGTCCAGTTTCTGTTAAATTAAACTATGAGTATGCGGAGTATCGAAAAGTATCACCGACTGGATAAGCTTACCGTAATTCAATTGCAATTTATATCACCCGGAGGTGAAGAGATTTTTGTGTTGCAGTCACAGAAAAATAATTGCAATTTGGCAAATAGCAATTTGATACCCAGAAAGGGAGTAATGATTGCAATTTATTTAGAAACAATAGTATTGAGATTTGCTGTGATCACTTTTATGAAAGACGATAACACAAAGAGAGAAACTTAAGTTAACCCCTTGTGAACATTGATAGCAAATATTTTCAAACGCTTTCCAATATTGTTTTTCATTTGAGACTAGAAATTCGCATTTCAACAATGCACTTTAAAGCTAGTTAAATAAAAATATGTGTAATTTTAAATGTTCCGACTGCAATATAAAAGCAAATAAATTTCAAATATCACCCAACACAAGTAATCCTGTCGGTAAAGATGACTGGTCAGGCAATTTCAGCGAATCTGTATAATTTTAATGGTGAAAACCAGCGAATCTGTAGATTCGCTGAAAATTTTCAGCAAATCTACAGATTCGCTAAGTGAGTCAGCGAATCTACAGATTCGCTGAAATTTTCAGCGAATCTATAGATTCGCTGGTTTTACAGATTCGCTGTAACATATATATAAAAGGAAAGCACTTCAAAACACACCATTTTGTATCTAGAATGGTATAAGATCAACGCGGTAATCGTTTATTTGAAAATCTGTAAAAGAAGCATATAATTAAAGCAAATTAAAGATCTGCAAATACGCGCCCCTAATTTTCATTCGTTATTTTTTGTCAGGAGTGCATTTTTCAAACGCAAGCCCCTGATTTTCTTGCGTATTTTCGGATTTCGGTGTGTAAAAAAGCGCGCAAACGCGCCCTCGGACACCCTGCATATGTGTCAAGTTTTTATTCCAGGAGTATTGACCGATGCCTAAGAGACAATTTCAATCCATATTCCCTTGTCACGAGTAAACAATTCTCAACTTCTCGTGAAGTTCTGTCATCCGAAAAAAGAACTAAAATCAAAAGGGTTTGGAAACCGTTCACACTCTTTTCTGATCCCCTGAGACAAACAGAAGAAACAGACAATGGGAAGAGGGATTGGTTGGATCCAACTCGGCAATAGGCCTACTCTGAGCGCACTGGCTTCTAACCACGAAGTTGATTCTCGTGTTTTCCTATTTCTTCTTTTTCTTTATTTTCTTTTGCGTTGAGCCAGATTATTGTCAACAAATACATTGTGATAGACATGCAAATTTAATCATCTACCACATCGTATATAATGAAAATTTCTGGCATGCTTATGTGATTTTCCTGCTAAAAGATATCTGAATACCAGGCCTTTACGTTGACTTTTTTTCGGCATCTGTGCGAAGAGGCAAGTGAATGTTTAATCTATCTGCCCCACTTTTTGTTTCTTCAGTAGGTCACCGTTCCAGTCGTTAATCTAAAGCCCTGGTGTAATACATTTCATTTTGTAACATGCATATGATTTTCATCTTAAACAAACAGATTTGCTGAAACTGCATGCTTGATCGATTGGAAAACAAAACACAAGAGTACAAGTTATATAACATCCACTTTCAATCGATACCTAATTAGTTTCTTGTTTTTAGTAAACAAAAACAAATGTTTCCCTGACTAAACCGCTCTGAAAAAATTCCTTTCTTTTAATTACTGAAATAGAGTGTTAATTTCTGCAAACATAGCCACCATTCATTGTAAAAAATTATAAATAAACAAAACAGATGGTGGTCACTAAAACAGATATAAATGGACGTCTTTTTTCATCCGAGTCTGGAAGGTGGTCGCTAAAACGGGTTTACTGTAGGCCCTTCTGTCTGGAAGGTGGTCGCTAAAACGCGTAGGCCCTTCTTCTCCAGATCTGAAGTTGGTCACTACAGTAGTTTTACTGTACTTTCATTTTTATCCGGGTCTGGAAGTTGGTCAAGACAGGCAGGTTTTACCGTACATCTTTTTACCCGAATCTAGAGGGGGTCACGACAAACGAGTCTTACTTACATCTTTTTATCCAGGTCTTGAAGGTGGTCTGGACTTTTTTGCTAACCGTTATCCTCCACACTCCGCCCCCACCCCAGCTATTTAATGTAGGTCCGGCTATACACGCAACTCTAAACCTTTTAACCTTGGCAATGGTAATGGACTGTACCCTAAGTGTAGTTATAGCCTTGATATACTACCTTGTCTTCGTACATTCCCACTGGCCAAAAAGCACAAGAAAGGCATTCTTTATAACTGCGCATTAGATGACAAACCTCGGTGGGAGAAGGTGGAAGGCATTTCGGTGCCAAAAGGGTAAGCTGCCTCTCATAACACAAGATATGAAATGACCCACTTTAATAGCGAAAAATGCTTCAGCAAGCAATGCTAATCGATACAAAATAGCTCCTACAATAGCATTCCATGACCCCTGACTGAGTGGCATGACACGTAACAGCCGTAGATGAGAAACGCACAAAAAGCTTAACTTCAGGCAAAAACAAATAGCAATGGATCGACAGTAATGCTGTTACTGTTTTGAAGCTATCTAAAGAAATCTGGAACACTCGAGAATCTTCTAGAAAACGCTGAAATCCCTAAAGGAGCCAAAAAATTGGGAGGCGGGGGGGGGGGGGAAGGGGGAGTGTTGACGTTATGCACCTTTCGTGATTTTCTATACGAGTCGGTCGGGGAGACATATAATTTGAGATCACATTATTATCATTCTATGCTCTAAAATAAATGTCCATGATTGAAGTGCTTTACTCCTGAGAGAGTAAACGGTCGGGGAACGTTGCAGATATCGATGCTACCGGGAGTTTCTGAACATTATTAATTTATTTGCGCCATTACATACCCACCCCATAGTATATGCTCAAACACTCTTAATACTATGATACTCAGGGTCTTCTTTTCAAAACACCACCGGCCGGTGTCCTCCCCCCCCCCATCACTGTCGTGACCGAAACCCCATCCCCCCCGTTCCCCGTGAGTATACTCACATATTCTAGTATATCTTGCACTATAAAAAAGAAAGAAAAAACAGAATATATTTGAAGCCACTAAACAAGAAACAAGCTATAAAATAACACAGTGTGATATAAACAAGAATGTCCATGGAGATCGCCTTTACGAAAAAAAATTCGTAACATACGAAACAAGCATGTCCAAGGACATGACTCTGCCGAGTTACCAAACAAGGAAAGAGAGAAAACTGAAACGAATACTGTTAGGCAAAAAAAAAAAAGAAGAAATATGTAAAATGCATTTAATTCGAAATTTGAACCTTCCCGAAAAGGGATGTTGGAGAGGTTGGGTTTTGGCGATTCACGTATTCACCGACATTTACACAAATTTTACAATTTTTTTAAAATTCCACCACTTCGGCTTTTTTTGTCATTTGCGAAAAAAGGAAAGTCCATGTGGAGAATCATCTAAGAAACTCTCGATAAATATTTTATAACTATTTGAAAAAGACTGAGAGAAATGAATGGTTTGACAATTCAGTTATTTACTACCATTTATTCTAGTTTTTGCCAAACTTCAAAGTTCCGCCATTTCAGCAGTTTTTGGCGAACCGCGAAAAAAAATAGCAGCCTGTTAGGGGAACCCCTGGGGGGAACAGCACTGGAGTGATCGTGCAGAGGGTTTCAAGATAAGTAATGTCGCCACTGTGGTTCAGACGGGGCACGAGGCCCCTAGCCCCTAGTCGGTTTTCATGCTTCGGGGCCCTGCCCCGAGCGGAGTCAAAATCTCGTGTTGGGTCAGATATTTTTAATATTAGTGAATGCACTGTCGCATTTGCGACCAACGTTTTGGGCCCTTGATGTATCAAATATATAAACTTGTTGGAGTTGGTTGCGCTTGCGCGATCACCGATTTTAGGTTGATTTACAACACTAAAGTAGGGACAGCATTTCAGCTTCATTTATTAGCGGTACTATTTGTGCACTGTTACTCGATATTGCGCCTCAGATGCTTTTGAAATGTTCTCCCGTTTTTTCCCACAATGCTGTGGTTACCATGACTCTATCAATAATGCAATAGTGTCCTTAACACCCAGATCAAGTTGGATGTGGACGAACTAACCGATTTTGGCTTCGCGAAGTATTATAAGAAGCTATCTGAGTAATGACTGTTATTTACCAAGATGACGATTTAAGCAAGAATTAAGAGTAGTTTATGTCATCATTATGACTTTTTCGTAGCAAGCCACAAATAAGTTAAGTCCATTGAGGACATCTAAGTACTGCAGAATATCTGTTTTTCTGGTGCTTTTCTTCGAATTTGGTCGACTGTGCCGGTGTACAGATTGACCAAATCCGCACCGAAAAGCACAGCTACAGGTCGAGGCCTTTCATATGAGCCCAAAATCAAGATTCTACGACTAACAGAATTGGAGATATGGCGCGTACAAAAAAAATGATGACAGACAGACGGATGCATTTTTTATTTTTCTTAGAAGTGTACAGAGGATTCTTTTGAGCAAACAGACTTGACTTTTTAATCGACCTAGTCAAGAATTACACTTTATTTTGTCTGCCAATCGAAACTCGTTTGCTGTCTTGTATTTGTTATTTAGATAACCCGTTAATAAAATCAAAATAAATGTTAGTACAGTTTATTTTTGCACGGAGGAAGGGGGGGGGTGGCAGGTGTTCCATAATGTACCAGGACATTGTATTGAAAAATGCTTGGTGAAGAGCCTATGACGCGGTTTTTAGAAGCCACAGCGTCACACAATTACGCTTCTCTCAAAGGCCAGAGCGAACGCTGCAGTACGTTAGGTGTCAAAAACTAATATGATGGTTATATACTTAATATTTATGTCTTATGGGATATCGATACATTCTCTACTACATGTTTCACAACATTGCAAATTTAAGTCTTTTGTGAACATGCTTGACGTTTGTTTTTAGCATTTAGATATTTTTCCGATTGTTCAGATCTTTAATTATGTGAATAAATTTGAGAAAAAAACTTCGATAAAAATGTTTGAATTCAACAATAAAACATTTCCTTTTTAATGAAAAACAGGCGAAATATCAATTACTTAGACGATATTATCCAACATAGGCCATCAATTCTTGTCTCGATCCCAGGTTTTGCCTGCCCTGACCCGCCTCGACCCGAACCCGCCCCGTCTCAGCCCTAGTCGATTCTGTATTGCCGATGGTTGGTACTGCTATAAACAACCACCTCCAATTCCAGTCGCAGTGCAGAAGTGAACGGCCCTAAGAAAGTCTTTTTGTTTCGTTTCAAATAAAAGTGCGACAGAGAAAATATACGTGCCTAAGAATAAAGTGCCTAAGAATTTTGAGTTTCGACTGCGAGGGAACCGGGTAAAAAAACTAAAGAAATGATAGAAAAACATAGGAGAAATATCGCAAAACAGCTCATACATTGAACTAAAGAGATTAAAACTTGAAACTATTTGTTCAAACTTTCAATCAATTGTTGAAATCATACGGGTTGTTAAAAACTCGAAGGCTCTTTGTTGCAACAGATATTTGATATTTATGCGAAATCTCTCTATCATTTCTGTCATTGTTTTACTTGGTTGTTTTTATTCGAAACTCAGAATTTTTGCTAAATGTCAAATTTTTCTTACATCAAAGAAGCAATCGTGTTTTTAACAAAACATATGTTATCTTTCAAAAATAGATCGGAAAAGTCACTAGTGTTGACCGCCAGAAAAAAGGCGAAGCAAAAATTGAAGTCCGTATACTATACAATATATAACCTAGCAAGGATCAAGTTAAAGAGATAAAACGAAATAAGCTTAAGGATAAACCATCTCACAGCGAGCCTCAAAAATTAGAATTTGTCCCTCCATTGTTGATGAACGCCGCGAAATTACGCCGGTCAAAATTATCACTCGAACCGACCGTATCTATCCCGGAAACAGTATTTTTGAGATTATTGGTTCCTCGGATCAACAATTTCTTACGCCTCACAAAGAGACACAACTCGAGTGGCCAACGGTGGACTTGAGGATCCCAGGTCAGATATAAAATAACTATTCCGCAAAAGATACCACTTGAGACAGCTTACTGGTAAGTTATCATTATTAGCTCATTTATTGGCGATTTCACCCCTAATTTAAAAACACTTTTTCAGCCACTGAAATTAAAAACGATTGCCACATTTTCAAGCGACTTACGTTTTTTGAGAATGTTAATCATATATTTACCTTGCTTTGGAAATATCACTCCTGTTGCTAGCCAAATTGAGCTTTAATCTTAATCAATTTTAACTATTCTGCAAAAAGACCACTTGAGCCGATAAGCAAATGTTTTTTGTCTTCCAACATCGAATCTTATCAAGTTCCTCAAAAAGACCGCTCGAGCGAAGTTGACTTTTATGATCCGACACAATATAACTATTCTACGAAAAACACCGTTTGATACAACTTTTGTGAGCCACACAAATTAAATTAAATATTTTACTTAGGAGAATCTTACACCCTAATTTATAATTTCCGCAAAAAACCACTCAAACCAAGTTGATTTTTGCGACTTTCGTTTTTTTTTTGAGAATGTTTATCATATCTTGTTTTGCAAAAAATTATTCGAGTGAGAAGTTGATTTTTTATGATCTAATCAAATTTGAACTAGTCTGCAAAAAGACCACTCGAGCCAAGCTCACTTTAGATGATCTCATATAAAATAACTATTCCACAAAAACACCACTTGAGATATCATGTTTTTTAAAGACCACTCAAAACAACTTGCGTTTTTTAGTATGCTAGTTAAATTTCCTTGTTTTGCTGAAAAAAAAATCACTGGAGCCAAGTTGAGATTTTAATGATCTTAATGAAATTTAAATATTCCGCAAAAAGACTGCTTTGAGCCATACTTAATGCTTTTGGAGGATCTTAATCTAGTTTACAAGTTCCGCAAAAAACCACTCGAACCAAGTTGAGTTTTTAAAAGAATTTCAAAGAAGGACGCTCGAGTCTAGTGGACTCTTTAGAGTATTTCATCGAAAATAACCATTCAGCAAAAGGACCACTCGAGACACAAATTCAGTTATCATTATTAGTTCATTTATTGGCGATATTTTACCTAATTTGAAAACACATATTCCTTCGCGGAAAATAAAAATATTGTCAATGGCCTATTCGAAAGCGACTAGCTTTTTTCAGAATATAAATCATATTTACCTGTTTTGCGAAGGAAATCACGCGAGCCAAGTTTAGTTTTATGATCTTAATCAAATATGACTATTCTGCAAAAATACCATTTGAGCAACACCAAATGCTTTTTTTTTTTTGATGATCTTAATCTAAAGTTCCGCTAAAATACCACTCAAGCCAAGTTGAGTTTCTGAGGATCTCACAGAAAGTTACAATTCCGTAAAAAGACCACTTGATACAACTAAAGTTATTATTATCTTAGTTCATTTATCTGCGATATTTTACCTAATATAAAACACGTTGATATCATTTTTTATTAAAAGACCACTCACAGCAACTTGCGTTTGTTTAGCATGCCAGTCAAATTTCCTTGTTTTGCAAAAAAAAATCACTCGAGCCAAGTGGAGTTTTGATGATCTTAATAATATGTAAATATTCTGCAAAAAGACTGCCTCAGCCATACTTAACGTTTCTGGAGGATTTTAATCTAACTAACAAGTTTCGCAAAGAGACCACTCGAACCAAGTTGAGTTTTTATAAGGATTTCATAGAAAATATCTGTTACGCAAAAGACCATCATTATTCATTTATTAGCGATATTTTACCTAATTTGAAAACACATATTCCTTCGTTGAAAATAAAAATATTGCCAATGGCCTATTCAAAGCGACTAGCTTTTTTCAGAATGTAAATCATATGTTCACCTGTTTTGCCAAGAAAATCACGCGAGCCAAGTTTAGCTTTATGATCTTAATCAAATATGACTATTCTGCAAAAATACCATTTGAGTAACACCAAATGCTTTTTTTTTAGATGATCTTAATCTAATTTGCAAGTTCCGCGAAAAGACCACTCAAGCCAGGCTGAGCTTTAGAAGGATCTCATAGAAAGTAACAATTCCGTAGAAAGACCACTTGATACAACTAAAGTTATTATTATCTTAGTTCATTTATTTGCGATATTTTACCTAATATAAAACACGTTGATATCATTTTTTTCTAAAAGACCACTCACAGCAACTTGCGTTTGTTTAGCATGCCAGTCAAATTTCCTTGTTTTGCAAAAAAAATCACTCGAGCCAAGTGGAGTTTTGATGATCTTAATAATATGTAAATATTCTGCAAAAAGACTGCCTCAGCCATAATTAGCGTTTCTGGAGGATTTTAATCTAACTTACAAGTTCCGCAAAGGGACCACTCGAACCAAGTTGAGTTTTTATAAGGATTTCATAGAAAATATCTGTTACGCAAAAGACCACTCGAGTCTAGTGAATTCTTTAGAGTATCCCATCGAAAATAACCATTCGGCAAAAAGACCACTTGAGAAAATATTCAGTTATCATTATTAGTTCATTTATTAGCGATATTTTATCTAATTTGAAAACACATATTCCTTCGTTGAAAATAAAAATATTGCCAATGGCCGATTCAAAGCGACTAGCTTTTCTCAGAATGTAAATCATATTCACCTGTTTTGCGAAGGAAATCACGCGAGCCAAGTTTAGCTTTATGATCTTAATCAAATATGACTATTCTGCAAAAATACCATTTGAGCCACACCACATGCTTTTTTCATGATCTTAATCTAATTTGCAAGTTCCGCGAAAAGACCACTCAAGCCAAGCTGAGTTTTTTAAGGATCTGATAAAAGTAACAATTCCGTAAAAAGACCACTTGATACAACTAAAGTTATTATTATCTTAGTTCATTTATTTGCGATATTTTACCTAATATAAAACACGTTGATCTCATTTTTTTTTCTAAAAGACCACTCACAGCAACTTGCGTTTGTTTAGCATGCCAGTAAAATTTCCTTGGTTTGGAAAAAAAATCACTCGAGCCAAGTGGAGTTTTGATGATCTTAATAATATGTAAATATTCTGCAAAAAGACTGCCTCAGCCATACTTAACGTTTCTGGAGGATTTTAATCTAACTAACAAGTTTCGCAAAGAGACCACTCGAACCAAGTTGAGTTTTTATAAGGATTTCATAGAAAATATCTGTTACGCAAAAGACCATCATTATTCATTTATTAGCGATATTTTACCTAATTTGAAAACACATATTCCTTCGTTGAAAATAAAAATATTGCCAATGGCCTATTCAAAGCGACTAGCTTTTTTCAGAATGTAAATCATATGTTCACCTGTTTTGCCAAGAAAATCACGCGAGCCAAGTTTAGCTTTATGATCTTAATCAAATATGACTATTCTGCAAAAATACCATTTGAGTAACACCAAATGCTTTTTTTTTAGATGATCTTAATCTAATTTGCAAGTTCCGCGAAAAGACCACTCAAGCCAGGCTGAGCTTTAGAAGGATCTCATAGAAAGTAACAAATCCGCAGAAAGACCACTTGATACAACTAAAGTTATTATTATCTTAGTTCATTTATTTGCGATATTTTACCTAATATAAAACACGTTGATATCATTTTTTTCTAAAAGACCACTCACAGCAACTTGCGTTTGTTTAGCATGCCAGTCAAATTTCCTTGTTTTGCAAAAAAAATCACTCGAGCCAAGTGGAGTTTTGATGATCTTAATAATATGTAAATATTCTGCAAAAAGACTGCCTCAGCCATAATTAGCGTTTCTGGAGGATTTTAATCTAACTTACAAGTTCCGCAAAGGGACCACTCGAACCAAGTTGAGTTTTTATAAGGATTTCATAGAAAATATCTGTTACGCAAAAGACCACTCGAGTCTAGTGAATTCTTTAGAGTATCCCATCGAAAATAACCATTCGGCAAAAAGACCACTTGAGAAAATATTCAGTTATCATTATTAGTTCATTTATTAGCGATATTTTATCTAATTTGAAAACACATATTCCTTCGTTGAAAATAAAAATATTGCCAATGGCCGATTCAAAGCGACTAGCTTTTCTCAGAATGTAAATCATATTCACCTGTTTTGCGAAGGAAATCACGCGAGCCAAGTTTAGCTTTATGATCTTAATCAAATATGACTATTCTGCAAAAATACCATTTGAGCCACACCACATGCTTTTTTCATGATCTTAATCTAATTTGCAAGTTCCGCGAAAAGACCACTCAAGCCAAGCTGAGTTTTTTAAGGATCTGATAAAAGTAACAATTCCGTAAAAAGACCACTTGATACAACTAAAGTTATTATTATCTTAGTTCATTTATTTGCGATATTTTACCTAATATAAAACACGTTGATCTCATTTTTTTTTCTAAAAGACCACTCACAGCAACTTGCGTTTGTTTAGCATGCCAGTAAAATTTCCTTGGTTTGGAAAAAAAATCACTCGAGCCAAGTGGAGTTTTGATGATCTTAATAATATGTAAATATTCTGCAAAAAGACTGCCTCAGCCATACTTAACGTTTCTGGAGGATTTTAATCTTACTAACAAGTTCCGCAAAGAGACCACTCGAACCAAGTTGAGTTTTTATAAGGATTTCATAGAAAATATCTGTTACGCAAAAGACCATCATTATTAGTTCATTTATTAGCGATATTTTACCTAATTTGAAAACACATATTCCTTCGTTGAAAGTAAAAATATTGCCAATGGCCTATTCCAAGCGACTAGCTTTTTTCAGAATGTAAATCATATTTACCTGTTTTTCGAAGGAAATCACGCGAGCCAAGTTTAGCTTTATGATCTTAATCAAATATGACTATTCTGCAAAAATACCATTTGAGCCACACCACATGCTTTTTCATGATCTTAATCTAATTTGCAAGTTCCGCGAAAAGACCACTCAAGCCAAGTTGAGTTTTTAAGGATCTCATAGAAAGTAACAATTCCATTAAAAGACCACTTGATACAACTAAAGTTATTATTATCTTAGTTCATTTATTTGCGATATTTTACCTAATATAAAACACGTTGATATCATTTTTTTTCTAAAAGACTACTCACAGCAACTTGCGTTTGTTTAGCATGTCAGTCAAATTTCCTTGTTTTGCAAAAAAAAAAATCACTCGAGCCAAGTGGAGTTTTGATGATCTTAATAAAATGTAAATATTCTGCAAAAAGACTGCCTCAGCTATACTTAACGTTTCTGGAGTATTTTAATCTAACTTACAAGTTCCGCGAAGAGACCACTCGAACCAAGTTGAGTTTTTATAAGGATTTCATAGAAAATATCTGTTACACAAAAGATCACTCGAGTCTAGTGAATTCTTTAGAGTATGCCATCGAAAATAACCATTCAGCAAAAATTTATTATTATCTTGGTTCATTTATTTGCGATAATTTACCTAATATCAAACACGTTGATATCATTTTTTTTTCTAAAAGACCACTCACAACAACTTGCGTTTTTTTAGCATGCCAGTCAAATTTCCTTGTTTTGCAAATAAAAAAAATCACTCGAGCCAAGTGGAGTTTTGATGATCTTAATAAAATGTAAATATTCTGCAAAAAGACTGCCTCAGCCAAACTTAACGTTTCTGGAGGATTTAATTTAACTTACAAGTTCCGCAAAGAGACCACTCGAACCAAGTTGAGTTTTTATAAGGATTTCATAGAAAATATCTGTTACACAAAAGATCACTCGAGTCTAGTGAACTCTTTAGAGTATGCCATCGAAAATAACCATTCAGCAAAAAGTTATTATTATCTTGGTTCATTTATTTGCGATAATTTACCTAATATCAAACACGTTGATATCATTTTTTTTCTAAAAGACCACTCACAACAACTTGCGTTTGTTTAGTATGCCAGTCAAATTTCCTTGTTTTGCAAAAATAAAATCACTCGAGCCAAGTGGAGTTTTGATGATCTTAATAATATGTAAATATTCTGCAAAAATACTGCCTCAGCCATACTTAACGTTTCTGGAGGATTTTAATCTAACTTACAAGTTCCGCAAAGAGACCACTCGAACCAAGTTGAGTTTTTATAAGGATTTCATAGAAAATATCTGTTACGCAAAAGACCATCATTATTAGTTCATTTATTAGCGATATTTTACCTAATTTGAAAACACATATTCCTTTGTTGAAAATAAAAATATTGCCAATGGCCTATTGAAAGCGACTAGCTTTTTTCAGAATGTAAATCATATTCAACTGTTTTGCGAAGGAAATCACGCGAGCCAAGTTTAGCCTTATGATCTTAATCAAATATGATGATTCTGCAAAAATACCATTTGAGCCACACCAAATGTTTGTTTGTTTTTTTTTTTCTTGATGATCTTAATCTAATTTGCAAGTTCCGCGAAAAGACCACTCAAGCCAAGTTGAGTTTTTAAGGATCTCATAGAAAGTAACAATTCCATAAAAAGACCACTTGATACAACTAAAGTTATTATTATCTTAGTTCATTTATTTGCGATATTTTACCTAATATAAAACACGTTGATATCATTTTTTTTCTAAAAGACCACTCACAACAACTTGCGTTTGTTTAGCATGCCAGTCAAATTTCCTTGTTTTGCAAAAAAAAAATCACTCGAGCCAAGTGGAGTTTTGATGATCTTAATAAAATGTAAATATTCTGCAAAAAGACTGCCTCAGCTATACTTAACGTTTCTGGAGTATTTTAATTTAACTTACAAGTTCCGCGAAGAGACCACTCGAACCAAGTTGAGTTTTTATAAGGATTTCATAGAAAATATCTGTTACGCAAAAGACCATCATTATTAGTTCATTTATTAGCGATATTTTACCTAATTTGAAAACACATATTCCTTCGTTGAAAGTAAAAATATTGCCAATGGCCTATTCCAAGCGACTAGCTTTTTTCAGAATGTAAATCATATTTACCTGTTTTTCGAAGGAAATCACGCGAGCCAAGTTTAGCTTTATGATCTTAATCAAATATGACTATTCTGCAAAAATACCATTTGAGCCACACCACATGCTTTTTCATGATCTTAATCTAATTTGCAAGTTCCGCGAAAAGACCACTCAAGCCAAGTTGAGTTTTTAAGGATCTCATAGAAAGTAACAATTCCATTAAAAGACCACTTGATACAACTAAAGTTATTATTATCTTAGTTCATTTATTTGCGATATTTTACCTAATATAAAACACGTTGATATCATTTTTTTTTCTAAAAGACTACTCACAGCAACTTGCGTTTGTTTAGCATGTCAGTCAAATTTCCTTGTTTTGCAAAAAAAAAATCACTCGAGCCAAGTGGAGTTTTGATGATCTTAATAAAATGTAAATATTCTGCAAAAAGACTGCCTCAGCTATACTTAACGTTTCTGGAGTATTTTAATCTAACTTACAAGTTCCGCGAAGAGACCACTCGAACCAAGTTGAGTTTTTATAAGGATTTCATAGAAAATATCTGTTACACAAAAGATCACTCGAGTCTAGTGAATTCTTTAGAGTATGCCATCGAAAATAACCATTCAGCAAAAATTTATTATTATCTTGGTTCATTTATTTGCGATAATTTACCTAATATCAAACACGTTGATATCATTTTTTTTTCTAAAAGACCACTCACAACAACTTGCGTTTTTTTAGCATGCCAGTCAAATTTCCTTGTTTTGCAAATAAAAAAAATCACTCGAGCCAAGTGGAGTTTTGATGATCTTAATAAAATGTAAATATTCTGCAAAAAGACTGCCTCAGCCAAACTTAACGTTTCTGGAGGATTTAATTTAACTTACAAGTTCCGCAAAGAGACCACTCGAACCAAGTTGAGTTTTTATAAGGATTTCATAGAAAATATCTGTTACACAAAAGATCACTCGAGTCTAGTGAACTCTTTAGAGTATGCCATCGAAAATAACCATTCAGCAAAAAGTTATTATTATCTTGGTTCATTTATTTGCGATAATTTACCTAATATCAAACACGTTGATATCATTTTTTTTCTAAAAGACCACTCACAACAACTTGCGTTTGTTTAGTATGCCAGTCAAATTTCCTTGTTTTGCAAAAATAAAATCACTCGAGCCAAGTGGAGTTTTGATGATCTTAATAATATGTAAATATTCTGCAAAAATACTGCCTCAGCCATACTTAACGTTTCTGGAGGATTTTAATCTAACTTACAAGTTCCGCAAAGAGACCACTCGAACCAAGTTGAGTTTTTATAAGGATTTCATAGAAAATATCTGTTACGCAAAAGACCATCATTATTAGTTCATTTATTAGCGATATTTTACCTAATTTGAAAACACATATTCCTTTGTTGAAAATAAAAATATTGCCAATGGCCTATTGAAAGCGACTAGCTTTTTTCAGAATGTAAATCATATTCAACTGTTTTGCGAAGGAAATCACGCGAGCCAAGTTTAGCCTTATGATCTTAATCAAATATGATGATTCTGCAAAAATACCATTTGAGCCACACCAAATGTTTGTTTGTTTTTTTTTTTCTTGATGATCTTAATCTAATTTGCAAGTTCCGCGAAAAGACCACTCAAGCCAAGTTGAGTTTTTAAGGATCTCATAGAAAGTAACAATTCCATAAAAAGACCACTTGATACAACTAAAGTTATTATTATCTTAGTTCATTTATTTGCGATATTTTACCTAATATAAAACACGTTGATATCATTTTTTTTCTAAAAGACCACTCACAACAACTTGCGTTTGTTTAGCATGCCAGTCAAATTTCCTTGTTTTGCAAAAAAAAAATCACTCGAGCCAAGTGGAGTTTTGATGATCTTAATAAAATGTAAATATTCTGCAAAAAGACTGCCTCAGCTATACTTAACGTTTCTGGAGTATTTTAATTTAACTTACAAGTTCCGCGAAGAGACCACTCGAACCAAGTTGAGTTTTTATAAGGATTTCATAGAAAATATCTGTTACACAAAAGATCACTCGAGTCTAGTGAATTCTTTAGAGTATGCCATCGAAAATAACCATTCAGCAAAAATTTATTATTATCTTGGTTCATTTATTTGCGATAATTTACCTAATATCAAACACGTTGATATCATTTTTTTTTCTAAAAGACCACTCACAACAACTTGCGTTTTTTTAGCATGCCAGTCAAATTTCCTTGTTTTGCAAATAAAAAAAATCACTCGAGCCAAGTGGAGTTTTGATGATCTTAATAAAATGTAAATATTCTGCAAAAAGACTGCCTCAGCCAAACTTAACGTTTCTGGAGGATTTAATTTAACTTACAAGTTCCGCAAAGAGACCACTCGAACCAAGTTGAGTTTTTATAAGGATTTCATAGAAAATATCTGTTACACAAAAGATCACTCGAGTCTAGTGAACTCTTTAGAGTATGCCATCGAAAATAACCATTCAGCAAAAAGTTATTATTATCTTGGTTCATTTATTTGCGATAATTTACCTAATATCAAACACGTTGATATCATTTTTTTTCTAAAAGACCACTCACAACAACTTGCGTTTGTTTAGTATGCCAGTCAAATTTCCTTGTTTTGCAAAAATAAAATCACTCGAGCCAAGTGGAGTTTTGATGATCTTAATAATATGTAAATATTCTGCAAAAATACTGCCTCAGCCATACTTAACGTTTCTGGAGGATTTTAATCTAACTTACAAGTTCCGCAAAGAGACCACTCGAACCAAGTTGAGTTTTTATAAGGATTTCATAGAAAATATCTGTTACGCAAAAGACCATCATTATTAGTTCATTTATTAGCGATATTTTACCTAATTTGAAAACACATATTCCTTTGTTGAAAATAAAAATATTGCCAATGGCCTATTGAAAGCGACTAGCTTTTTTCAGAATGTAAATCATATTCAACTGTTTTGCGAAGGAAATCACGCGAGCCAAGTTTAGCCTTATGATCTTAATCAAATATGATGATTCTGCAAAAATACCATTTGAGCCACACCAAATGTTTGTTTGTTTTTTTTTTCTTGATGATCTTAATCTAATTTGCAAGTTCCGCGAAAAGTCCACTCAAGCCAAGTTGAGTTTTTAAGGATCTCATAGAAAGTAACAATTCCATAAAAAGACCACTTGATACAACTAAAGTTATTATTATCTTAGTTCATTTATTTGCGATATTTTACCTAATATAAAACACGTTGATATCATTTTTTTTCTAAAAGACCACTCACAACAACTTGCGTTTGTTTAGCATGCCAGTCAAATTTCCTTGTTTTGCAAAAAAATTCACTCGAGCCAAGTGGAGTTTTGATGATCTTAATAAAATGTAAATATTCTGCAAAAAGACTGCCTCAGCCATACTTAACGTTTCTGGAGGATTTTAATCTAACTTACAAGTTCCGCAAAGAGACCACTCGAACCAAGTTGAGTTTTTATAAGGATTTCATAGAAAATATCTGTTACGCAAAAGACCACTCGAGTCTAGTGAATTCTCTAGAGTATGCCATCGAAAATAACCATTCAGCAAAAAGGACCACTTGAAACAAATTCAGTAATCATTATTAGTTCATTTATTAGCGATATTTTACCTAATTTGAAAACACATATTCCATCATTGAAAATAAAAATATTGCCAATGGCCTATTCAAAGCGACTAGCTTTTTCAGAATGTAAATCATATTTATCTGTTTTGCGAAGGAAATCACGCGAGCCAAGTTTAGTTTTATAATCTTAATGAAATATGACCAATCTGCAAAAAAACCATTTGAGCCACACCAAATGTCTTTTTCTTTATGATCTTAATCTAATTTGCAAGTTCCGCGAAAAGACCACTCAAGCCAAGTTGAGTTTTTTAAGGATCTCATAGAAAGTAACAATTCCGTAAAAAGACCACTTGATACAACTACAGTGATAATTATCTTAGTTCATTTATTTGCGATATTTTACCTAATATAAAACACGTTGATATCATTTTTTTCCTAAAAGACCACTCACAGCAACTTGCGTTTGTTTACCATGTCAGTCAAATTTCCTTGTTTTGCAAAAAAAAAAATCACTCGAGCCAAGTGGAGTTTTGACGATCTTAATAATATGTAAATATTCTGCAAAAATACTGCCTCAGCCATACTTAACCTTTCTGGAGGATTTTAATCTAACTTACAAGTTCCGCAAAGAGACAACTCGAACCAAGTTGAGTTTTTATAAGGATTGCGTAGAAAATATCTGTTACGCAAAAGACCATCATTATTAGTTCATTTATTAGCGATATTTTACCTAATTTGAAAACACATATTCCTTCGTTGAAAATAAAAATATTGCCAATGGCCTATTGAAAGCGACTAGCTTTTTTCAGAATGTAAATCATATTTACCTGTTTTGCGAAGGAAATCACGCGAGCCAAGTTTAGCCTTATGATCTTAATCAAATATGACTATTCTGCAAAAAAACCATTTGAGCCACACCAAATGTCTTTTTTTTTTTGATGATCTTAATCTAATTTGCAAGTTCCGCGAAAAGACCACTCGAGCCAAGTTGAGTTTTTTAAGGATCTCATAAAAAGTAACAATTCCGTAAAAATACCACTTGATACAACTACAGTGATTATTATCTTAGTTCATTTATTTGCGATATTTTACCTAATATAAAACACGTTGATATCATTTTTTTCTAAAAGACCACTCACAGCAACTTGCGTTTGTTTAGCATGCCAGTCAAATTTCCTTGTTTTGCAAAAAAAAATCACTCGAGCCAAGTGGAGTTTTGATGATCTTAATAATATGTAAATATTCTGCAAAAAGACTGCCTCAGCCATAATTAGCGTTTCTGGAGTATTTTAATCTAACTTACAAGTTCCGCAAAGGGACCACTCGAACCAAGTTGAGTTTTTATAAGGATTTCATAGAAAATATCTGTTACGCAAAAGTCCACTCGAGTCTAGTGAATTCTTAAGAGTATCCCATCGAAAATAACCATTCAGCAAAAAGACCACTTGAGACAAATTCAGTTATCATTATTAGTTCATTTATTAGCGATATTTTACCTAATTTGAAAACAAATATTCCTTCGTTGAAAATAAAAATATTGCCAATGGCCTATTCAAAGCGACTAGCTTTTTTCAGAATGTAAATCATATTTATCTGTTTTGCGAAGGAAATCACGCGAGCCAAGTTTAGCTTTATGATCTTAATCAAATATGACTATTCTGCAAAAATACCAATTGAGCCACGCCAAATGTTTTTTTTTGACGATCTTAATCTAATTTGCAAGTTCCGCGAAAAGACCACTCAAGCCAAGTTGAGTTTTTTAAGGATCTCATAGAAAGTAACAATTCCGTAAAAAGACCACTTGATACAACTTAAGTTATTATTATCTTAGTTCATTTATTTGCGATATTTTACCTAATATAAAACACGTTGATATCATTTTTTATTAAAAGACCACTCACAGCAACTTGCGTTTGTTTAGCATGCCAGTCAAATTTCCTTGTTTTGCAAAAAAATTCACTCGAGCCAAGTGGAGTTAATAAAATGTAAATATTCTACAAAAAGACTGCCTCAGCCATACTTAACGTTTCTGGAGATTTTAATCTAACTTACAAGTTCCGCAAAGAGACCACTCGAACCAAGTTTAGTTTTTATAAGGATTTCATAGAAAATATCTGCTACGTAAAAGACCACTCGAGTCTAGTGAATTTTTTAGAGTATCCCATCGAAAATAACCATTCAGCAAAAAGGACCACTTGAGACAAATTCAGTTATCATTATTAGTTCATTTATTAGCGATATTTTACCTAATTTGAAAACACATATTCCATCATTGAAAATAAAAGATATTGCAAATGGCCTTTTCAAAGCGACTAGCTTTTTTCAGAATGTAAATCTATTTACCTGTTTGCAAAAAGTCACTCGAGAAGCTTGAGCAATACCAAATGTTTTTGGAGATCTTAATCTAATTTGCAAGCCCCACAAAGACCACCCGAGCCAGTTAAGATTTTTAAGGATCTCATAGAACATAACCATTCCGCAAAAGACCACTTGAGACAACTTACGTCAGTTATCATTATCTCTTTTCATTTATTAGCGATATTTTACCTAATTTTAAAAACACATTATCTAGCTGAAATCAGTTTTTGTGATCTTTATCACTTTCAACTATTTTTCAAAAATACTGCTTGAGCCACAGCAATGAAATTAAAGGTTTTGGAGCATCTTAATCTAATTTACAAGTTCCGCAAAAGACCACTCCAGTCTTGAAGATCCAATAGAAAGTAACTTTTCTTCAAAAAGACCACTCAGGCCAAGTTGACTTTCTATGATCTCATAGAAAATAACTATTTCGCAAAAAGACCACTTGAGAGAACGTTGTTATCATTATTAGTTCGTTTATTAACGAAATTTTTCCTAATTTAAAATCACATAATCTGGCTGAAATTTCTTTTCTGAAAGACCACTCAAGCAACTTACTTCCGTCTTTTAATAATGTTATTCAAATTCGCTTGTTTGGAAAAAAAGTCAGTCGAGCTAAGGTGAGTTATTATGATCTTAATCAAACTCAGATGTCCTTTAAAAATAACACTTGAGCAACACCAATTAAATTAAATATTTTTGCAGGATCTTAATCTAACATCCATGTTTGTTTGACAATGTTAATCATATTTATTTGTTTTGAAAAACCACTCGAGTCATTTTACTTGTTTTGCAAAAAAAAACATTCGAGTAAAGTTCAGACCACTTGAGCCACAATAAATGTTTTTGTCTTAATCGAACTTATAAGCTCCGCAAGTTGGCTTTGTATGATCTCATAGAAAAAAACAATTCCACAAAAGACCACTTAGATAAATTAAGTTATCACTATGTGATTTTTTGTTCCTCGTTCATCAGTTTAGAAAACACAAGCACAAACAACTGACTTTTGGTTTTCTCTTTAAATCAAATACCTTGAAAAGTGGCGAATATTGACTGTGTAAAGCAAACGCCAACAACTTGACTCCATGCAACGACTGAAAACAGAGCAAGGACAAGGGGGTGGGGCTTTAAAAGCTATTACAGTCACCCCTTATAAAAACTGCAACTTTGTAGTGATTTCTATGAAAACAATCGTCTTGTGTTCCACAAAAGCAACACTCTATTTCTGCTTCGCTTTTTGTAATTGAAACCTTAAATGGTAGTGTATTTTTCTGTCAGATGCAACTGCTATTTTGTTCACCGTGTTTACTATATTGTGCACAAAGATGCCATCTGTTAATTGAAGGAGGAACTTCTTAAGCTCACACGATTCCCAAAGAGTGGATGTTAAAGAAGCTCGATGCGGCGTTAAATGTTGGGATTGGTTTGAAGACTGCCTCTTGCTGTCTGGGTTCTATGTGTGTTGTGTTTCAATGACAGTTCATAGAGAGTATATAGGGACTTAAAACGCCTGCCAGAGGTATAACTTTGAAAACAGTTTCCCGGTTAGCGGGGTCTGTTTGGATCTGGGAATTTCTCGATTTGTTCTGTTTAGACATAACAAGCTGCATTTTTAGCCGCATTTAATAAGTCGGAAATTTGCGCATTATTTAAGAGAAAAACTTGATTCGGATATCGGGGGTCGCGGGGGAGGGTGGGGGAGGAGAAGCCATACCCTTGCTCCTCCCATGCATGCCCTCAGCCTCATACCCCTAACCGTATCTTTATCACTCCCCATATCCTCACCCATTCCCTTTACCTCGTCTCTCTCCATGCCCCCACCCCGATACCTTCGCCCCTCCCGATACCCTCACCCTCCCCATAGCCTTACCCCTCCCAGATACCCTCACCCTCTTCCATGCCCTCAACCCTTCCCATACCCTGGCAAGTACTGGCTGGCGACGACTCCCGGCGGCGACCCTAGCAGCGAATCGGCACGCGCTTTGAGGTCTTGTATTTTGTTACCCCCATGTCCCCCCTCGTGCCGTACTTGTAGGGTGTGAAGGTTGGGAGGGGGTTAGGACGGTGGGGAGGGGTAGGGTGCTGGAGATGTGTACTTTTTTCCACACGACGTCTCGATGTTTGTTAGTAGAGACTTTAGTGTATTTCAATTTTGCGTATTCCTGTGCTGTAGGTACACAAACGCAAACACAAAACCCACGCACACCAACACACCCAACCCCCCCCCCCCCGCTTACCAACACACCCAATCCCTACCCCCCGCTAATCAAGGTATGTGTTATACCGGCCACTGGCATAAGTGGTCTCGCGGGGGTGGGGCATTGGTGGAGGAGGTATGTGTTATACCGGCCACTGACATAAATCGTCTCGTGCGGGGGGTGAGGGATGGGGAGGTATGTGTTATACCGGCCACTACTATGTTGCAGGGCACTGTTTTCTCTCGTCCAAGCTTACTCATTTTGAGCGCGTTGGCACAACCCAGTGACCTAGGAAACAGATAATAGCACGCTTATGCTGGAAATGTCAAATGTGTAGGTTCATTGCCTGTAGCGATGGGTCTGGAGAAAGTAAAAAAAAAAAAAAAAAAAAGAAAAGGCCAAAAAGGGTCTTCACTGGTATAAAAAAATAATGTTACTTGATAATAGGGCAAAGACTAAATCGGAGCTTTTGTATCAATGGCTTGTTGTAACCCGAGAAGCGCATGTAAAAGTCAAGACAAACGGACTCCAATGTCTGTTATACCTTCTTGAACCATATCATACCAAATAGAGTCTATTTCTGACTCATTTGCAGAGTCTATTTCTGACTCACTTGCAGAGTTGGTTTCTGACTCACTTTCAGAGCTCCTGTCATCAACACCCTCTCCACACTGCTCCATATGTTTGAAGAAAGCTTCTTCGCTGTTGCATAATGTACCACATTCTGTACAAGCATGTGCATTCTTTTCATCCATGTTGACGCTTTGACTTTCCATAGAAGACTCATCTAAAATTTCATTGAAGGGTGTTTTAAAGGGTTTTTCATATCTATCTCCAATTCTCCTTCTGAAGTGTGAGCATCCTTTAAGTGACTTTGAAGACTTTGTGGCCAATTGTAAGATTTCAAACAAATGTTGCATTTATACAAGCGGCCAGTGCACACAAAACATGAGTACAGGCTAATATTATACACTTTCAATCGATACTTACTTCATTTCTTGTTTTTGTAAACAACAACAAATGTCTCCCGACTAAACCCATCACCCCCCCCCCCAAAAAAAAAAAACTTCTTTAATACTGAAATAAATCATTTATTTCTGCAAACATAACCTTAATTCATTGTAAAAAACTCAAAATAAACCAAACAGATGGTGGTCACTAAAACAGATATAAATGGACATCTTTTTTTCATCCGAGTCAGGAAGGTGGTCGCTGAAAGGGGTTTTACTGTAGGCCCAGATCTGAAGTTGGTCATTTTAGTGATTTTACTTAACGTTACATTTTTATCCGGGTCTGGAAGTCGGTCAAGACAGGCAGGTTGTACCGTACGCCTTTTCACCCGAATCTGGAAGATGTCACAACAAACGGTTCTTACTTTACCTCCTTTCATCCAGGTCTTGAAGGTAGTCGGGATTTTTTTGCTAACCATCATCCTCCACACGAACCCCCCTCTACGAGCTTTTTACTGTAGGTCCGACTAAAACACAACTCTAAACCCTTTCACCCAAGGCAACAGTAACGGTCTGTACCCCAAGTGTAGTTACAGGCATGATAGAGTACCATGTCTCGAATAGTAATGGGAAGGAATTCTTCATAAGTGCGCATCAGATGACGCACCTGGTGGGAGAAGGGGGAGGCATTTCGAGGCCAAAATGGTGAGCTGCGTCTCATAACACAAGATATCAGATGGGCTACTTTAATAGTAAAAAACGCTTCTGCAAACAATGCTAATCGATTCAAACTTGCTCCTATATATAGCTCCTAAAAACACCTTGGCAACAGAATCAAGTATGTGCGAAAAAATCAATAGCTAGATCTGCTTAGACCTATAATACGACAATAGCATTCCTTGAACTCGTAGATAACGATTCCATCATGCACCACAACTGACACTGACCCCTGACTGAAGACCATGTTACGCAAAAGCCGTAGATGAGAAACGCACAAAAAGCTAAATTTCAGGCACAAACAAATAGCAATGGACCGACAGTAATGCTGTTACTGTTCTCAAGCTTTCTAAAGAATGCAAGAACACTCGAGAATCTTCCGGAAAACACAGAAATCCCCAGCGAAGTTAACACCTATGCTTAGATAACCAACCAGCAAAAAAAAATAGGAGGCTGTGGGGACGTTATGCACCTTTCTTGATTCTCTATACGAGTTTAATAATGTTTAACAGAACCGTGCGACTTCTCCGAGGAATAACTACACCAAACTTAAAGTCGATCTGACTTTCCGAGTTCGAGATATTTTGCTTAACAACAGATAATTTTTTACCCGTCAAAAATTGAAACAGTCGTTTGACTAAACCAAGGAATATCCATATAAAATTTTAGGTCGATATGACTTTGCGTTATCGAGATATTATACATATAAGATCTGGTTCGAAATATACAAATTTTACGCGATGACGTCATACGATGCATTCGTTCGTTCTACTCGCGAAAAATATTTCAAGTTTCTTTCGTATCTACCAGCAATAATCCCACCAAGTGTGGAATATCCATATAAAATTTGAAGTCGATAGGACTTTCCGTAATCGAGATATTTTGCACAAAGATCTTGTTCAAAATATATACATATATTACGTGATGACGTCAAACGCCGCATTCGTTCGTTCTAATCGCTAAAAAATCTACAGCGTCTTTCGGACCAACCAAGCAACAATCCCACCAAATTTTAACTTTCTCCGATGTTCAGTAGCTGAGAAATTTCGAACACAAGATTTTTACGTAATAACGTAATACACCTGCCCTAATCACGTATCATGCGTCAAAAGTTGATAGAACCGTCCCACCTTACCAGGGAATAAATCGATTAAGTTTGAAGTTTCGTTCTCGAGATATCTTGCACACAACACTTTGGATACAACAGATTGACACACACACACACACACACACACATACACACACATACACACACGCAGAAGGTACAAACACTACATGTCTCCCTTTGGTCTGAGAGAGACATAAATATTTACGAGAATATTAGAATAGAGAGTATAAGAACAGAAAGGTACACACCACATTTCTGCTGAAGTTTGACCAATATAGAAGTTTTACTAATATAAATTGAAAAAAAAAATACAACAGATGAATCTTATCCCCCATTACTATATCTCTCTGCTCGTACGGAGACCTCAGAAAGGTCCTCATTGAAGGTTGCCAAAATGTCGCGGTAGAATGGGTTAAATATTTAATCTTACTTCTTGCCAATCAGAAGAATCTTATCCCCCATTACTATATCTCACTGCTCGTACGCAAAACCTGAGAAAAGGCCCTCAGGTTCAAGGTTGCCAAAATGCCGCGGTAGAATGGGTTAAGTATTTAGACCCATGAAGTGTTACAAGCAGTTTGACCAAAGAATAACAAATAAAAGCACTTTTTCATATAAATGTTCTCTTATTGTTTCTTGTCTTTAACCAAGCAAAGGTGAAAAACACGCACGCAGACCTAAACAACCCATATATATTTCTAGCAGGATCACCGAGAACGGAAAATGGTATGTACAGTGGGGGGGGGGGGGTGAATGAACGGGGGGGGGGGCTTATTTGAACACACTCTATGTGTGCAAATAAACCCGGTGGGGCTTTTTTTTGTAAAGACTGGCTTTCTTGCACCCAAAGCTTAACCAGAATCATTATGACGTCATCACGTCATCATTATGACGTCATTCAAACAGGCGCGCACTTTATCCAAAGCTGTTCCAGAAACCCCATGGTGGTTCAGGAACACCTGTGACGTCACTTCCTGTTCCAGAACCATCGTTTTCCTACTGGTCATCCTCTAAACGAGCGACCCTTCCAACCACCAACCCTCCTTTAAAAATTAAGCTTTTTATGTATTTGCGTTTTAGTTGTGTGTAGATGAAACATGTCATCAACTGTAACTGTTTAGTGATTGGCAAATGAAGTAAAAGTTAGAAAATTCTTAAAGTCAATTTGCCCAACCAGTCTTTCTTATGCGTTTTGAGAGCTTGAGACGCTTACAAATAAAACAACCGTAATGGTGCCCTGAAATGACAGTTTGTTTAATTGATACAAAAGTTTTTTGTAAGGGGGTGAGGTGGGGATTAGATAGGGAGGGGCGGTGCACACACGATAGGGCAGGTTGGAATAGCTGAAAGTTAAGAGGACTGGTAGTCGGCTAAGTTGTAAAGATCATGTTCTTAAAGTCATTAAAATACAAAATGCTATGGACAACATTTTATTTCTTGTTCACTACTCTGGTTTCTGCTTATAAACAAAAATAATTCCTTTTTTCGGACATCAACCTTCAAAATAACACGTCAATCACATCAAAATTATAAGAAGCGATACATTTTTGTAAAATACGCACAACAAATAACGCTTTTACATGCCACAAGCCGGACACCCCAACTTCTCCTATTTCATTTTTTTCCAAAAGTATTTTTTCATTTTTCAAATTTATTTTTATTTTACATTTTTTATATTATTTATTATAGGAGAAGTGCGATTTCCCAATGCTCTGACAGACTTCACGGACTTGTATCTCCGGGTTGTACCACATATATATATATAAAGGTTTTTATTTGACTATGCTAAAGCTTAGTACGTTAATTTAAAAAAGTTTAAAATAGTTTTCTTTGTTAACTTAACAATATTGCAACTACTCTTACAATATTTTAAAGCTTTCATAGCACCACTGTCAAGAAAATTAGACGAACAGCTGCTCGAAAAGCTTCATACTACCCTTACAAGTGAGAGACTTGTCCGACATATAAATAATTTGCAATTTAAAAATTGGAGACACGATACAATGGTTGAAACAGTTGGAATATTTGAAAGTTAAGAGGACTGGTAGTCGGCTAAGTTATAAAGGTTATTTTTTTTAAAGTCATTAAAATACAAAATGCTATGGACAACGTTTTGTTTCTACTCTGGTTCCCGCTTTTAAACAAAAACAATTCCTTTTTCGGACATCAACTTTCAAAATAACACGTCAATCACATCAAAATTATAAGAAGCGACACATTTTTGTAAAATACGTTCAACAAATAACGCTTTTACATGCCGCGAGCCGGACACCCCAACTTCTCCTATTTCATTTTTTTCCAAACATATTTTTTCTTTTTTCAAATTTATGTTTATTTTACATTTTTTATTTTATTTATTATAGGAGAGGTGCGATTTCCCAATGCTCTGAACGGCTTAACGGAGGTATCTCTCCGGTGTGTACCACATATATATATATATATATATATATATATATATATATATATATATATATATATATATATATATATATATATATATATATATATATATATATATATATATATATATATATATAGCAGTTTTTTTTGACTATGCTATACCTTAGTATGTTAATTAAAAAAAACGTTTAAAATGCTTTTCTTAGTTAACTTTACAATATTGCAACTACTCTTACAATAAGGTTAAAGCTTTTATAGCACCACTGTCAAGAAAACAAAATAGACGAACGGCCGCTCGCAACACTTCATACTACCCTTACAAGTCGTAGACTTGCCCGACATATAAATAATTTGCAATTTAAAAAATAGAGACACCATACAATAGTGAACAATCTTAGAATATTTTACAAATGTAACCTTTCCGCTATCCACACATTGTATGATTCATTATATACTTTATAACCATTTTTCAAACATTGCAAAAGTACGTTAATTTTGAAAGATTCTACAGTCAATTGTTTCCAATATCTATCTTAACATATAATTTAAGGTCAAATATCTTCCAAATATGGACCCAGAGCGCAAGTAAGAAATAATTGAAGAACATGGAAAAGGAAGCAGGCGCAATGTATTGAAACAGTACTGTCCCATGAACCAACAAATGTCTCGGATTTCTGTTGAAAAGTTTGCCGTTGCATGGATGTAAATCTGAAACGTAAAAAAGCAATTTTATTTTTGGTTAAAATAAAAAGCCAATTACTTAAAAAATGAATGCTACACGAAATGTTGACAAAATTACCTTTGGAGCCGCCCATAAAGTACGTACGTAGCGAGGGGGATCTGAGCCAGTGTGTACGCACTGCGTACTGGGGGGAGAGTTAAGCCTGGTGAGTACGTATGCATTTTTTAACTTTTCAAAAGGAATTTATACATGATAATCCTTTTTAAGTGATTCCCTGGTGTTTTTATTTGTTCCAATATGCGTTCAGGGTGCGTCAAAAACATCCCGAAAATTTAGCTTACGTTTGTGAAGTGAAGTGACAGATTAATACCGCAAAAATTATCGATAAAATTACACCCCTCCTTCAAAAAAAAAAAATAATAACTAGAGCTGCAAGTGCACACCAAACATAAGAGTATGGGCTTATTTTATACACTTTCAATCGATACTACTTAGTTTCTTGTCCTTGTAAACAAATCAAATGTCTCCCCGACTAAACCCATTATCCAAACCAAAGAAATCCATGTTTTTTTTTAATTACTGAAACAAAATATTAATTTCTGCAAACATAACCATAATTCATTGTAAAACAATTCAAAATAAACAAAAGAGATGTTGGACACTAAACAGATATAAATGGGCGTCTTTTTTCATCCGAGTCTGGAAGGTGGTGGCTAAGAGGGGTTTTACAGTCGGCGCTACTAATCCAGATCTGAAGTGGTCACTACAATAGCTTTACTACAAGTTATTTTTTTATCCGGGTCTGGAAGGTGGTCAAGACAGGCAGGTTTTTACCGCACGTCTTTTTACCCGAATCTGGAAGGGGTAACGACAAACGGGTCTTACTTAACATCTTTTTATCCAGGTCTTGAAGGTGGTCTGGATTTTTTGCTAACCATCATCCTCAACACGCCCCCAAATCCTCTCCAGCTTTATAATGTAGATCCGACTCTAAACGCAACTCTGACCATCCCATCGGCCAAAACGCACTAGAAAGGCATTCTTCATAACTGCGCATCAGATGACGCCCCTCGGTGGGAGAAGGGGGAGGTATTTCAGTGCCAAACTGATGAGCTGCTTCTCACAACACATGATATCAGATGGCCTACTTTAATAGCAAAAGATACTTCTACAAACAATGCTAATCGATACAAAATAGCTCCAATATACAGAACACCTCAGCAACCGAATGAAGTATGCGATGAAAAAATTCAATAGATGGACCTGCCTAGCCCTATAAATAAGACAATAACATTCCATGGCCTCGTAGATAACGATTTCATCATGCACCACAACTGACACTGACCCCTGACTGAGTGGTATGTTACACAACAGTCGTACATAAGAAACGCACAAAAAGCTCAATTTCAGGCACTAACAAATAGCAACGGATCGACAGTAATGCTGTTACTGTTTTGAAGTCTGAAGAATGCAGGAACACTCGAGAATCTTCCAGAAAAACGTTGAAATCACCAGTGTAGTGAACAGCTAAGCATAGTTAACAAAGGAGCCAAAAAATGGACAGGCGGGGTGGAATGTTGACCTTAGACACCTTTCGTGATTCTCTATACGAGTTTAATAATGTTCAACCAAAAACGTGCTACTTATCCGAGGAATAAGTACACCAAAATTAAAGTCGATCTGACTTTCCGATGTCGAGATATTTTGCTTAACAACAGATAATTTTTTACCCGTCAAAAGTTCGTCTGACTGAACCAAGGAATATTCCTATAAATTTTAAGTCGATATGACTTTTCGTTGTCCAGATATTATGCATACAAAATCTGGTTCGCAATATATACATATTTTACGAGATGACGACATGCCGCATTCGCTCGTTCCACTCGCAAGAAAAAATATTCGCTTCTTCCGGTCTTTCCGCGCAACAATCCCACATAGTTTCAACTTTCTTCGATGTTCAGCAGCTGAGAAAATTCGCACACAAGATTGTTACGTAATGACGTCATACACCTGCATTAATCAGACACAAGATCTTATATCAGGGTTCGCACTGGGTTCTCAGAAAGTGAGTCAAAAAGGAAAGTGTGACTCAGTTGGGTCCAGAAACTGAGTCACAACATCCTGCAACGACACCTCTACCCCCCCCCCATCTTGATCCCCACCCATCCCATGCCCCCTCCCCCAAGGGCGCTCTTTCTTTTAAACTTGATTATTTTTTTTAACGTTGAAACAGCTGAACGCTTTTAAAAAAAAACGTAATTGCTATGAGTACCCTGAACACAATTATGCAATGGCTATGCTATAATTTGAAACCCGAAATTAAATACTGTGCTTCGGAAAAAATTGGATTCCAATTATGAATAATACTGGAATGATAAAACAGATTGCGACTTCATTGACAAATAATTCGTTTAAGCAGGTCCATAGCTAATCTACTCGTTTAACTCAAACTGTTGCAGTGTGCTAATCGAACAACAAAAGCAAATCTCTAAGAAATTCGCGAAAATACGTTCGTTTTTTTTAGTTCCATATTTTACTTTAACCGGCTTCTGATTTCCCTGAAATTTCTTGCTAAAGGATTCAAAATCGGGACCATTTACGGACACACGAAGAATTTGATCCAGTCGGTCATCAGAGAGACGATTTCTTGACGTTGTTTTAATGATGTTTTGTCACTTTCATCTCATTAAATGGCTGTGACGGAAACACATTGAATTAAACTTGAAGCTTATAAAATAAAAAATCATGTAAATCAAACGTGAAAATAGCGGTTTTTCTTTTGAATGGAGAAACACTGAAATGCAACTTAGTTAGACTGGCGCAATTTACTTCGAAAAGACACCTTAAGAGGTGTTCGATGGTTATATAATGACCCAACAAAACGAAAAAGTGGTGTGTATAATTTTGACATTGGGCTGACTTTTTCACTGCAAAAAATATTATAATTAATTTAATTATTACAATATGTTTTCTTTCCAAGGTGTGACTCTGTGGGTTTTAAAAATATGAGTCACAGTGACTCGGTGGGTTCCGAAAATGTGAGTCATTTCGTAAAAAATGCCCAAAAAGTGGACAAAAACCCCGCCAACGCGAACCCTGTTTATATATATATATATATATATATATATATATATATATATATATATATATATATATATATATATATATTACGTGATGACGTCATACGCCGCATTCGTTCGTTGTACTCGCAAAAAATACTACAGACTTTCAGACCCACCAAGCAACAATCTCACCAAGTTTCAACTTTCTCCGATGTTCAGCGGCTGATAAATTTTGCACACAAGATTTTTACGTAACGACGTCATACGCCTGCCCTAATCACGTGACATGTATCAAAAGTTACAGAACCATCCGACCTACCAACCAATTTGACAGCTATTTTTCGCTGTTTGCAACTCTTGCACTAGGGGCGCTGGAATCAGCTGGATATATAGGCTGTATAGGGAGTGTCATATCTTAGTAGTTTATAGTCTTTGCTTATATTAATGTTTTTAATATTTGCACATACAAAGAAATGACAAAGAAAACGGAGGGTGCAGTTACAGTGGCAACAATTCTGTAACCTTTTGAGCGATAAGGTGCTGTCCATTATGTTTATGCAAGGAGTGTACAATGTAATGCAAATGTGATATCTCCATATTCAACTTATTTCTTATTTAAAAATTTCAAAAATATGATTTTTTTAACTTTTATAGGGAAATATTTTATGAAATACTTCACGAAATATTTGATACCAGCCGTGAATCATGAATCATAATCATGAAAACAGATCTGCCGTTGTATGGAAGAATGATGTAACTCCAAATTTTGATAATTTCTATCAAGAGCGCATTATTAGTCAGGAGAAAACATTTTATCATATGGGCGCATTGTGTTGCCATTCCGAGATATACAAAGTGACAAATTGAAAACGTCAGTTTTGGAAGAGTGCTTTATGTTCCTATAAATTGATAAATATTTACAGGAAATACCAAGTAATTCCAAGAGCCAATCCGATGGCTGCATTCAGGTAATGTGATGAAAATCATGTGACCATGTTTATGAAACACGTTTTTCAAAACAGGAAATTTGTTGTAACCTTTTTTTGTGCATTTTCGATATGAACACACACCGAAATGGAAAATAACATAAACAACGAGTGTCTGGAAATACTGAGCAATGCTAAGGATATGAACTTCGACACAGAAAATAAGGAAAACATTGATTCTCAGACGGTTAAAGGCGACACGGATTCGGGACTGTGCTTTTCAGATCAAACAGTGTTTGAATCTTACGAGAAGAGTACCGAAGATGGATTATCTCTTGAACCTCTTGACGAACTAGAACAAGCTGTAAATTATCTGCACGAAAACTTGATTGACCCGGATGATTCAACTGACACACAGTCGGAAAAGGAGCGTACAGAAAATGATAATCAGTTAGAAAATGACGACCTACAGCCTGAGCCTGAACTTGCACATGGTTTGCACAATCAACAGCAGCCTTCTTTGTAAGAAACATTTTAGATATACAAACCAATTTTCTGTAAAATTGTTAACTTTTTTTATGCATGAGAGTGTTAAAAAAACTTCTGAAATTTATTTTTTTAACTTAAGTAAACTGCTTCTGGCAAAAAAAAGTCATACACCGAAGTACAAAATCCCTGTTAAAAAAAATACAGGCCGGCAGAACAACTGTTGGTGCAGTTTTTTAAAGCTCTGTGGCGATGTGGTTTGCACTAGTGCATTTCTTATTTGACATAACGTTGACATAACGTTCCTATGCATGAAACGTAGAGGTCTTTCGTAATTAAAGAAAAAAAAAGATGTTTCTTGAGGAGACAATTCGAATCTCAAATGGTATGAAAATTCCAGGGGTGGGGGGGGGGGCGAGGGGGCACTTGGTATGATGAGGACAAATAAGGTAGAGGTTCGTAGTGGGGGGGGCTGTGAAAAATCACTCTCGTGGGGTTTGCAATGATACTGAAAATTACCCTTTCCACAAAAAAACATCTTGAAAAAATTCAAAAAAATCATAATACTTTCATAAAGTCATTTTCTTCATAAATGGTTGTACAGAATGGAAAAGGCACTCACGTATTTTTTTTTTTTTTTTGGCTTCATTTTTATTTCAGGAAGCGACGTCGAACAGAAGAAGAAAAGACAGAATTTTACCAACAGAAATACTCATTATTGCCCCCATGCAAAGACTCGTGCCGCCTGAAATGTGCCGAAAAGTTTACCAAGGAACAGCGAATTTACATAAACAAAAGTTACTGGAGTTTGACATTTGAGCAAAGGCGCTTATGGTTTGACGGACATATATTTGTAAATCCTGTAGTTCGTCGTAGATCTGAACCATCTGGCTCAAAATCAGATTATACAAGAAACTTTTCATTAGCCTACAATTTACCAAAGGACACTATAAAAGTCAAAGTGTGCAAGACTATGTTTTTAAGCTGCCTTGGATTAAAGTCAGATTCTAGTATTATGGAATTTGTAAAAATAAAAGAAAAAAGCAAGGATGGCAATATCAGAAATCTCATAAAAGACAAACGTGGTCAGTCAGCACCGCCCAACAAAAAGAATAAACAGTCTATCCTTGAGCACATTATGTCCTACAATCCTCAAATCAGTCACTATAACCGTGAACACGCCCCACATAAGAGATATCTTGACCCAAATTTAAATATACGTTTGATGTGGCGAGACTATAAGGAACAAAAATGAAGTTTCTTATGAAACATACCAAAGGGTCTTTAAATCGGAAAATATTGGTTTCGGAACACCTACGCAAGATGAATGCGACGTATGTGTAAAATACAATGCCCATAAGTTAGCAGAAACTGAAAACGATGCCCATAAAGAGGAATGTTGGGAGGAATGTAAAGTAGGAAGTGTCCATCTAGAAAACGCGCGTATTGCTAGATTAATATATCAAGCAGATAATAACGATCCGATACCGGATAATAGTGAAATATTTGCAGTTGATATGCAGAAAGTAGTTTTATTGCCAAAACTTACGACTAAAGAACATTTCTTCGTATCTCGCCTGGTTGTTTTTAATAAAACTTTTGCAAGTTTTGGTGGGGGCAATGATATGGTTGTTCTGTGGCATGAAGCCATAGCTGGTAGACTGGCACAAAACGTAGCCTCAGCTTACATCAAATGTATAAACACTTGCGGGAAAGATAGAATAATATTTTGGGCAGACAACTGCACTGCGCAAAACAAAAACTGGACACTATTTACCGCGATGGCTTGGTGCGTCAACCAAGTTTGGGGACCAAATTCAGTAGTAATACGATATCTCGAAAAGGGGCATACCTTTATGAGGGCCGATAGTGTCCACGCGCGTTTAAATGTCAAGCAATTTCCTTAATGAATTTATCATTCAGCATTTTCTCTCTTATGATGACATGATTGTAATTACACAACGTTTTGTGAAATGAAAAATATTGAGAAATATTACTGATAATTTTAATGCAGTTGTTATTGTGAGTTACATTACTTTACCTGACATCCTGGTATTTTTTTTACATAATTTGTCAGGTAGAACCAAGTAACTACCTCATTTCTTTTATTTTTGCATTTACCAATGTAATCACTAGTTTATATGTTCTCCAATGTTTTTCTGTTATTCAAGAATATTTTACATCAATTTGTAATAAAACGACAGCTTAATCTCAGTGCAAAACGCGTTTTCCTTCATTTCTCAAAATAAATCAAATGTGAGTTACGCTGTTTTTCCATACAACGGTAGAGATGCACTGCGTTAACATCTAGCTATACGACGGATCAAAATACGCTGCAGCTTACACACCACAATTTAGTTTATATCCATAAACATATTATACTCATTGATCCAAAGATCTCGCTGACATTTTAAAATTTTCGCAGCCTGACGAAAAGGGTCCTGAAAATTTTCGCCATATACATTTTTTTTCGTCATATACATAATAGTTTAAATGGTGCACGGCAAAAGAATAAACAAAACTTTAGGAGCAGAAAGAAAAATTCCAATTTCTCATCACCCAAGCGGGTGATCAAAATCCCGAGTAAAAAAGAGAACATCCGGCCGGTTCATCATTTTTGCCACTTAAAAAAAGCCGGGAGGCCGGGTGGTGGTAAAAAAACGGGTTGAATCTTAAAAATTCTACCTCTAACAAATCGGACAAAATGTCGTTTGTTTCACTTATTTTCGGACAAAATGTCGCCGGAAGAAATGTCTTCGGAACAAATGTCGCGGGCTCTCCTCCATAATTCGTTTGCTCTAATAACGGAAACTAAGTAAATCCCCGCACACAAATACATAAAACTGAGAAACTCCTCATTCACCCACAGGTAGAAAACGTTACATTTAAAGTTACCTATTGAAACTGGCTTGCTTTACTTCGTGTCTTTCACTTTTTTGCCTTTCAGTCGGTTCTGTCTCTCTTCGTGAAGAAGCTGCTTGATGACACCGACGTCAGTTATTTTATGAAACTAAAACACAAATTTACAAGTGTTATTGGTAAATTCAACAATTTGTTTTTATTCACTCCAAGTAGTTTTTACATATAGACCGCCTTGCTTATCAACGCTTAAAAGCAGCAGGTGCGCTGAGCCAGGATGCACAGTAATTCGGCCAGTTCTTTTTAGGTGGTATTCAGGGCGAATAGTTCTTGCCTGCATTTCAGCTCGAATATGGTGTAGGCAGATAGTTCCCCCTTAATTTTATTTATTTTACATACCATTTATTTTGTTCTACTTAACCCATTGAAACTACGGTATGAAAATATAACTCAGTTCTATTCTTAAACTCACTTGCTTTAAGCGATTGTCATATCGTCCGACCTTATACTCGTCTGGGCAAAGCGCACACGTCTTAAGCACGCGCGTTCGTTTTCTATCACATTTTAATTTTGCTGAAAGGTGCCGCTGTATATTATCACGGTATTCTCCACAAATCGGGCATCGGCTTGCACCGTGTTTTTCTAAAACGCAAAAAAGCACAAGAAGTGTTTATAAATAATAAGAAAACGCGTATATGTGTTTACCCTCCTTGTGACCTGCTATAATGAGTTGAAATTTGTATTGAGAATGCGTGGAATATGAAAGAGCCACGTTGAATCATACACGACGCATAAAACAGAAAACGTAGTAGACCGGAAACCGACGTGGTCACTGCAAATGGGTTGAACCTCGTTTTGGTAATCATAATGCTTTGGTCATTGCTCAGCTGTGTTGCCTTATGCTTCAAGATGTACAAAAATGAATAAAAAGCAGTTTACCGGAAGCGAGATTTGTCAGTGCAGACGGGTTCAACCTCGTTCTAATAACTGACTTTACATGATATAGCTATGTTGCATGATAAACGACGTACAAAAACGAAGAAAACGTAGTTGACCGGAAGCGGGGGTGGTCGCTGCAGACGGCTTTAACCTCTTTTTGGAAATGCATTCGGCATTGCTTCACTATGTTGCTATATGATTTAAGATGCACAAAAATAAATAACAAGAATATCCCAGGACATCGCGCCAGGCCTGCTCTTAAACCTATTAAATTCGATCTTTAAAGGAAGCATATCTAGTAGGTACAGCAGTGTAAATTGTTGAAGTCTCACAATGGCCTTGGTCTCGAAATCAAGCGCTCTCAGACCTAATGAGGTCGCGACCCTGTTCAAAGAAGCGACCTTCAAATTTTGATTGTAATTCGTCCAGCCAAACTTGTGTTACGGTATCAATAACTAAGTCGTAGTTGGTACCGCAGGGATCAATTTCAAAGTCTCAGTGTGACTTTGACCTTCAATCCAAGGTTACCCAACCCTTATGAGGTCACGATATTTTGCATAGAAGCTCCATACAAATTTTGGTTGAAATCCGTTCAGCCAAACTTGAGATATAGATCCACAAGAAAATGTGTCGTGTGGAAAGCACCCAAGTCTTTCATTACAGTTTAAAAGAAATGACACTTTTTGACAAGTCGCCATTTTGGCAATTTTTAACCGATTTAAAAAATAACACAAAGTTGCAAACTCCAATATAAATATTTTCACTGTGCATATGCCTAGAACACGCGTGGATAGCACCCAAGACTTTCATTAAGTTATCTAAGAAAATGGCAGTTTTTGACAAGTAGCCATTTTGGCAATTTTTGGCCGATTTGAAAAATAATACGACGCTGCACAACTTCAATATATGTACTAGAGCGGCCTGTGCACATAAAACATGAGTACAGGCTTATATTATACACTTTTAATCGATACCTACTTAGTTTCTTGTTTTTGTGTCTCCCCGACTAAACCCATAATTCCCCACCCCAAAAAATCCTTTTTTTTAAATTACTGAAATAAAATATTCATTTCTGCAAACATAACCATAATTCATTGTTAAAAAATTCAAAATAAACCAAAAATCGTGGTCACTAAACAGACATAAACGGATGTCTTTTTCATCCGAGTCTGGAAGGTGGTCGATAAAACGGGTTTTACTGTAGGCCCTTCTTATCCAGATCTGAAGTTGGTCACTACACCAACTTGACGTTACATTTTAATCCGGGTCTGGAAGCTGGTCAAGACAAGCAGCTTTTACAGTACGTCTTTTAACCCGAATCTGGAAGGCTGTGTTTTTCCCAGAGTTCGTTTTTTTTTTGCGTGATCACGCAATCAGGCTTCAAAATGATTTTTTTTGAAAATATTTTTTCATTCAAGTTTTATGTACACTTGCTGATTTTACACACCCCAATTCTATGAGACCTATGTCTTTCAAAAGAAGAACTGGCCATATGGGGTAACGACAAATTAGAAACGAATGTGTCACATTATAGTAGCGACAAAACACCTCTCCAGACACCTAAACATCCCAGTGGTTTCACTTTAATGACATGTGCTTATTTCAGTAAGGTATGGACGCTTAAGTGTTACATATAGGCTGATACTCATGTAAAAAAAAATCATGCATTCATGTCCAACAATCAAGCACTGAAAATTGTGGAGTGCGTGATTTTACGCACTGGACCAAAACGCTGGGAAAAACACTGCTGGAAGGGGTCACAACAAACGGGTCTTACTTTTACATCTTTTTATCCAGGTCTTGAAAGTGGTATAGATTTCTTTGCTAACCATCATCCTCCAAATGTCCCCACCCCAAGCTATTTAATGTAGGTTTCACTCTAAACGCAACTCTACCCTTTTACCCAAGACAACGGTAACGGTCTGTAACCTAAGTGTAGTTATAGCCATGATATACTGCCTCGTCTTCGTACATTCCCATCGGCCAAAAAGCACCAGAAAGGCATTCTTCATAACTGCGCAGCAGATGACGCACCTCGGTCGGAAAAGTCGGAAGGCATTTCAGTGCCAAAATGGTGAGCTGTCTCTCATAACACACGATATCAGATGACCCACTTTAATAGCGAAAATGCTTCCCCAAACAATGCTAATCGATACAAAATAGCTCCCATAATAGAACACCTTGGTAACCGAATCAAGTATGCAACGAAAAAAAAATCAATAGCTAGACCAGCCTAGACCTATAAATAGGACAATAGCATTCCATAACCTCGTTGATAACGATTTCATCATGCACCGCAAATGACACTGACCCCTGACTGAGTGGCATGCTACAAAACAGCCGTGGATGCGAAACGCACAAAAAGCTCAATTTCAGGCAATAACAAAATAGCAACGGACCGACAGTAATGCTGTTACTGTTTTGAAGCTTTCTAAAGAATGCAGGAATACTCGAGAACGTTCTGGAAAACGCTGCAATCCCCAGCATAGTGAACATCTAAGCTTAGTTAAAAAAGGAGCCAAGAAAAGGGCAGGAGGGAGGAAGGGGGTGTTGACGTTGGTTGTAGGAAAAAATGACACAGGAAAAAATGGCACAGGAAAATATGGCACAGGAAGAAATGGCTCCGAAAAAATGGCACAGGAAAATATGGCACAAAGTTTACTTTATGCACCATTCTTGATTTTTCATACTAGTTTTAATAATGTTTAACCAAAACCGTGCGACTGATCCGAGGAATAAGCACACCAAATTTAAAGGCAATTCCACTTTCCGATATTTTGCTTAACAAGAGATAATTTCTTACCCGTCAGAGGAGGAAACAGTAGTCTGATTGAACCAAGGAATATACATATAAAATTTTAGGTCGATGTAACTTTCCGTTATCGAGATATTATGCATAGAAGATCTGGTTCAAAATATAACATATTTCACGCGATGACGTCATACGACGCATTCGCTCGTTCTAATCGCGAAAAAAATGTGGTTTCTTTCGAACCTACCAAGCAACAATCCCACCTAGTTTGAACTTTCTTCGATGTTCAGCAGCTGATAAATTTTGCGCACAAGATTGTTACATAATGACGTCATACACCTCCTCCAATTACCTGACATCGGTGAAAAGTCGAAAAAACCCAAGAAATAACCAAAACAAATTTGAAGTCGATCAGACTTTCCGTTATCGACATATTTTGCACACAAGATCTTGTTTATAATATATACATATTTTACGCTATGATGTCATGCACCGCATTCGTTCGTTCTACTCGCGAGCCTTTCGGACCTACCATGCAACAATCCCACAAACCTTTAACTTTCTTCGATGTTCAGCGGCTGAGAAATTTCGCACACAAAATTTGTACTTAATGACGTCATATGCCTACCCTAATCACGTGACATGCGTCAAAAGTCAAAAGATGCAACCGTCCGATTTAACCGGGGCACAAAAACGGAAAACTGAGACAACTTTTAAGAAACAACTGTTTAGGTCACAAAATATTAGTTACTCACGGTTCGAGCTTCCCATGTGGACTTTTTTTCGCTTTACTTTCTGTTCGTCTTCTAAAAAGCAAAAATTTGATACTCACGTATAGAACTCGGAAAAAAGAGGCTTAGGAAAAGCATGTATAGGAGCGAATTAAAGCAGAGAGTATGAAAGTGTGTTTCTGTCTATCCGTGTCCGTCAAATGTCTCTATTTTGCACGTGTGTCTGTTCTATTCCATTTCAAGCTATAGACGTTTAAACTTTATATTAAAAACTTTAATTAAAGTTTTTGTTTTAAACTGTACCCAGTGAAAGAATACCGTAACGTTTCGTCTAGCGATGTTTCGTCTAAATATGCATGCTGCGACGTTTCGTCTTAAAAATATAAACCCTTATAAATGAACCGATTCCAAGAGATTGAAAGGTTAATCGATTCAGTTTAAATAAACTTTTTACGCTAAACACTTACCACTGCGTCTTTTTTTGTCAGTCAGCAAATAAAATTTTGCAGCTTCTGAAAACAAAAATGCTTTGTTCAACTAGAGCGGCCAGTGCACACAAAACATAAGAGTGCAGGCTTATATTACACACTTTCAATCGATACCTACTTAAGTTTCTTGTTTTTGTGAACAAAAACAAATGTCTCCCCGACTAAACCCATCTACCCCCCCCCCCCAAACTGAAACAAAATATTCATTTCTGCAAACATAACCTTCATTCATTGTAAAAATCTTAAAATAAACCAAACAGATGGTGGTCACTAAAACAGATATAAATGAGCATCTTTTTTCATCGGAGTCTGAAAGGTGGTCGCTAAAACGGGTTTTACTGTAGGCCCCTCTTATCCAGATCTGAAGTTGGTCACTATAGCAGTTTTACTGTGCGTTACATTTTTATCCGGGTCTGGAAGGTAGTCAAGACAGGCAGGTTTTACCGTACGTCTTTTTACCTGAATGTGGAAGGGGTCACGAAAAACGGTTCTTACCTTACATCTTTTTATCCGGGTCTTGAAGGTGGTCGGGATTTTTTTTGCTAATCATCATCCTCCACACGCCCCCCCCGTCCCCCAGCTATTTACTGTAGGTCCGACTATAAACACAACTCTAACCTTTTTACCCAAGGTAACGGTAACAGTCTGTACCCTTAGTGTAGTTATAGCCATGATAGACTACCTTGTCTTCGCACATTCCCATCGGCCAAATAGCACTAGGAAGGCATTCTTCATAACTGCGCATCAGAGATGACGCATCTCGGTGGGAGAAGGGGGAGACATTTCGTAGGCAAAATGGTGAGCTGCTCCTCATAACACAAGATATCAGACGACCCAATTTAATAGCGAAAAATGCTTCTGCACACAATGCTAATCGATACAGCATGGCTCGTATATATAGCACATCTTGGCAACCTAATCAAGTATGCGGCGAAAAAAAAATTAATAGCTAGAGCTGCTTAGAGCTATAATACGACAATAGTATTCCATGACCTCGTAGATAACGACTCCATCATGCACCGCAACTGACACTGACCCCTGACTGAGTGGCATGTTACGTAACAACCACAGATGAGAAACGCACAAAAAGCTCAATTTCAGGCAATAACAAATAGCAATGGACCGACAATAATGCTGTTACTGTTTTGAAGCTTTCTAAAGAATGCAGGAGCACTAGAGAATCTTCGGGAAAATCTTCCGAAATCCCCAGCGCAGTTAACACCCATGCATAGATAACAAAGCAGCCAAAAATGGGGAGGTTGGGTTGGGTGGGGGGGACTGTTGGCGTTATGCACCTTTCTTGATTTTCTATACGAGTTCAATAATGTTTAATAAAACCGTGTGACCTATCCGAGGAATAACTACACCAAATTTAAAGTCGATTCGACTTTTCGATGTCGAGATATTTTGCTTAAGAACAGATAACTTTTTATCTGTCAAAACTTGAAACAGTCGTCTGACTGAACCAAGGAATATCCATATAAAATTTTAAGTCAATATGACTTTCCGTTATCGAGATATTATGCATAAAAGATCTGGTTCAAAATATACACATTTTACGCGATGACGTCATACGCCGCTTTCTACTCGTGAAAAATATTTAGAGTTTCTTTCGGACCTACCAAGCAATAATCCAAAGTTTCAGCTTTCTCCGGCGTCCAGCAGCTGAGAAATTTCGCACACAAAATTATTACCAATGATGTCATACACCCGCCCTAATCACGTGACACGCCAAAAATTGATAGAATAGTCCGGCAGACCCAAGGAATATTCATATAAAATTTGAAGTCGATAGGACTTGCCGTTATCGAGATATTTTGCACACAAGACCTTGTTTATAAAATAAAACATATTTTACGTGATGACGTCATACGCCGCATTCGTTTGTTCTACTCGCGAAAAAATTCTATAGAATCTTTCGGACCTAACAAGCAACAATCCTACCAAGTTTCAACTTTCTCCGATGTTCAGCAGCTGAGAAATTTAGCACATAAGATTTTTACGTATTGACGTCATGCACCTGCCCTAATCAGGTGACATGCGTAAAAAGTTGACATAACCGTCCGACTGACCCAAAGAATATGTATGTAAAATTTGAAGTCGATAGGACTTTCCGTTATCGAGATATTTTGCACACAAGACCTTGCTTATAATATATACATATTTTACGTGATAACGTCATAGGCCGCATTCGTTCGTTCTACTCGCGAAAAAAATATATAGGGTTCTTCGGACCAACCAAGCAACAATCCCACCAAGTTTCAACTTTCTCCGATGTTCAGTGGCTGAGAAATTTCGCACACAAGATTATTACGTAATGACGTCATACGCCTGCCTTAATCACCTGACATACGCCAAAAATTGATAGAATCCGCCGACTGATCCAAGAAATATTGATATAAAATTAGAAGTCGATAGGACTTTTCGTTATTGAGATATTTTGCACACAAGATCTTGTTCAAAATATATACATATTTCACGTGATGACGTTATACGCCGCATTCGTTGGTTCTACTCGCGAAAAAATCTACAGCATCTTTCGGACCAACCAAGCAACATCCCACCAAGTTTCAACTTTCTCCGATGTTACCAAGGAATAATTCGATCAAGTTTGAACTGGAATCGACGTTTATTCTCGAGATATCTTGCACACAACACTATGTTCACAACAGACTGACACACATATACACAGACTCACTCATACACATACACCCATACGCACACACATAACGTACAAAAACTATATGTCTCCCCTTGGTCGGGGAGACATAAAAAGTCACATCGCTACGACTTATCCAGTAAGACAAAGTGAGCTGGGTTAAAAAGTGATTGAATCGAGCCATGTACTGTGGGACACCAAGACGCCAAGAGACGTGATCTGAGAAATTTTAAGCACATCATTTTATCAACGGATCCAGAGTATTGGGGTTGGATCCATCACTGTGTTTTACAGATTCAATGTGGTCACAAGTATCTGTGTTCGTAGGGGAGGGCGGGGAAAGAGAGGGGATGGGCGGCAAAAATAGATACTAAATTCAACAAGCCAATGTCACTGAAACCTTATAGCAGGTTGAGACCCTTTTTCATGCAAACTGCATATAAATCTTAGTTTACACAGTCCATCTGAACTTGAGATATGAAAACGAGCAACCAGCTCATGTCTATATCCCTCCATTTCATGGGGGATAAATAGTAAAGGTTTATACTCACTTGCTGTAGTGTTGTCTGAACGCTCTGCAGTCTGTAACACACAAAACATTCATTATACGTATAAAGGAAATGGTCTAGGACAAGTGCCGCTTGGACAAGTGCCGCTGGACAATTGCCGCCGAAACCAAAATTGAATGGGTTCCTTCCCCATCAATTGATGTTCTTTTGATTGACTTTTTGCAAAGGAGAATTGCAGCTCCATTTAACCACGATCCTTTGTATTTGTTTAATGAATACGCAGGAATCTGATTTTTTTTGAAATGGAGATACTTGTGCAGGGGTTCTGTTTGCCGGAAATTTGGACGCCAGAATATCGCGCACCAACTGATTTTCCTTCATTTTTGGCGATGCCAGAGGGGGAGAGATTCCGTAAAATCATTCCCCTCTCTGTTGTCTCCCAAGCTCATAATTCGCACCAGTTCATCGCAGTGCTCCGCAGCTTTTCATGAGGGCGCGAGAAAATATTGCGCCCGTTTTGAGATTCTCGCGCTCAATTTTAGAGGACGCGAGATTTTAATTTTTTACAATTTTTTTTCAATTGATAATCGATATATTCAATTTTTGTGCACATTCAAATCCCTAGAATTCTTCAGCCATAATGTACCTTTATATTACTTCATTGCATTTTTGGGGAAAGACTCGTTAGATATTCTTCTTGAACATTTCGGAGAGGAACAGACACACAAATATAAAACGGTGGATGGTAATTGAGGGCTAGAAATCAACTTTAGTTTGCTCTTGCCCGCCGGGAGAGCGGATACTTATTTTACTTAGCCAAAAAAAAATTACTTGCCCCCGAAAAGAGATGACATACACTGAAGCATGGTTTGTATGAGTGCATAATAAAGCCACGATCATGTATTAGATTCAGGAGACTGCGAGAATACCAATCACTGATATTTAACACTTGACAAGCCTTTGGCTTGCAAGGGTTATATGAATTTGTGCGAGCAGTCGTTCGTCCTTTTTTCTTTACAGTCTTTCCGATTTTTTGTGTCTTCTTCATCTGTGAAACTATGGGCCCTAGGACAACGAAACTTTGGACTTGTGTAGAACTTGTGAATAATAATAATAACACGGATAATTTTGGCGGAGACCATGGACCCCAAATTCTATAAATCGCCCCGTTTTTATGGCTGGGGCCTTTGGTGCCTGTTGTAAAATACTGTATATTATTCAAGAAATAACCCATTGAAGGAAGTATTTTTGAGTTTTAATTTTTGTCAATTGTTCAACCTTTTGCTAGCGAAATGAGGTTCTAGTTGCATATGTATTAAGCACAAATATTTACCAAGAAAATTACAATTGAAAATTAACCCCAAAATGTTACATGACCGACGGGCAGGTGTACCTTCAACCCGAAAAAATTTTACTTGCACCAGACAAGCGTTAATTTTGAGGGCTGCTGGTATTGTGAAGACGTGCATATAGATTCGATGCGGGCACGAGAAAAATGGCCAAAAAGAATGCGTTCTTGTGTAAATGATCACCTGGTGTTCTCTTTCATTAAGCTATCGCCCACATTTTGTGAAAAAAGAGCCTTTTTAGCATCTCGAAAAATTTATTGTTCCTTCTAATTGAACGATCTTTATATTTTAGATCTATATCTTTTGACGGAAAAGATTTTTAATCAAAAAATTTCATATGGGATATATCAGCTGGTGAATTTTACTTTAAGTCCAATCAGCCCAAAAAGTCCAGTAAATATTACCTCTGACACTTTTGTTGAATGTACTTTTTCTGAAACTTCGGATTCTGCATTTATTTCCTCGTTTGAACTACCAAACGAGCCAGGCATCTCCGCACCCTAAAAATATAACAAGTATGCCCAAGGAAATGACAGAGCCTAGTTACCAAAACAAGGAAAGAGAGAAAATCTCTGAAACGAATGCTGTTAGGCCAAAAAATGAAGCATGCAAAATGAATTTAATTTGAATTTGGAAGCTACCCGAAAAAGGGATGTTGGAGAGGTTGGGTTTTGACGATTCACATATTTACCGACATTTGCACAATTTTACAAAATTCCACCATTTCGGCATTTTTTGTCATTTGCGAAAAAAAGCAAAGTCCAGAAGGAGAAGCACCAAGAAACTTTCGATTGAAATTTTATAATTATTTGAAAATGACTGAGAGAAATGACTGCTTTGACAATTCAGTTATTTACTACCATTTATTCCAGTTATTGCCAAACTTCAAAGTTCCGTCATTTCGGCAGTTTTTGGCGAACCGCGACAAAAAAAATAGCGTGGTAGACGAGCCCTTGGGGAACATCTAAACGATTGGTGTAAAACTGTAAGAGGAGTAGCATTTTAAAAATGGGTCAAAAGGGCACAAAAGTGCCGCCATTTGGTCAGTTTTCGTCAATCGTCAAAAAAGTAACAGCCAGGTGGGGGACCGCCCAGGAAACATTCCTGCGTATTATCAAAACGATTGGAGCAAAACTGTAGGAGTAGCATTTTAAAGAAAAGGTTTAACATACGCACATACATTCAAGCCCTCTATAGTGATGACAAAGTCATCTCAGTTGAAATGAGAATTGTTCGCCTCTCTAGGGGCAATAGTACATGGTTTTACAAAAATATAAATAATTTAAACAATAATATCCAGGGACATTGCGCCCAACCTCCTATTATTGATTATTCTTTCCTGCATAGGGGGTTGGTATTGCAAAATATTAGAGCAAAAGGCCGAGCCATCTCGATCAGTATTTTAAAATATGGGAAGCAAAACAAGTGCCTAAAAGAAAATAAAAAATTAAAATAAAATTGTCATTTTCCAGAAAACAGTTGTCAGGGAAACATTCATTTGCAGTTTTGAAAGAATTTGCCGAAAAACCTTTAAACCTTAGCATTTTGAATTTCAAAATTGTAAGAATTTATTTATGGTTGGAGAGGGACTTGCCTAGGGAACAATCGTGTGTAATATCAAACAATTCCCCCATGGTAGTTTTCGAGAAAGCATTGTGTAACACACATACACAGACTAACTTATAACTTAGATGCATACATATTGTTGGCCCTTCATTTTACGTAACAGTTATCAAAACATAAATAAGACTCTCTTTATTTACCTAGTTTTATAAATCACACCTAAAATTTTTGGTTTCTTGCATAAAAAATTCCCCTTTAGGAGCGTTTTCTGTTGACGACAGGGATTTTTCACCCTCGTGGTCAGCAGAGGGGAAAATGGGGAAATAGGGAGTGGAAACCCCCAAAATGGCGTGCACCAAGCTCCGACCATAAGGGTGGGTCCTGTGACATTTCATATCAAATGGCCTAAAAGTCTAATAGGAATGAGTGGTACCGGACGGAAGGACAAACAGAGCCCAATCCATAAGTTCCCTTTCCGGGACATAAGCCTCGGTTAACATACATGCACACACCCTTTTAAAAGTGATTACAAAAGACCATTGGACAGAGTCGGCTGGTCTAAAAGCAATCCCTTCCCGTAGTTTGCAAGAAAATAATGTCCAATACACAACAACACACACGCAGCCGACGACGAAAAGTGATGGGTAAACTAAAGCCCTTCTTGGACAAGTTAAAGCTGGGCTAATAAAGTCAAATAAATATTACCTTTGATACTGTTGTTGGTGATACCTTTCCTGACACTTTGGATTCTGCATTTGTTTCTTCGTCTGAACTACCAAACAAGTCAACCTAAACACATAAACGTGTACATTTAGGCATCTCCGTATAAAGCGCCAAAATATAACAAGCATGTTCAAGGACATGTCCCAGCCGAGTTACCAAACAAGGAAAGAAAGATAACGCAATTTTTATACACAAAAACTTTTCTACGGTTAACTCTAAAAAAAAAAAAAAAAAAAAAAAAAAAACAACAACCACGTCCAGCAACATGGCGAGCAGCCTGGGTGGAAGCTATCCGAAAAGAGGTTGGAGAGGTTGGGTTTTGACGATTCACGTATATACCGACAGTTACACAATTTTACAAAAAATTAAAATTCCACCATTTCGGCATTTTTTGTCATTTGCAAAAAAAGCAAAGTCCACGTAGAGAAGCACCTAAGAAAGTTTCGATAAAAATTTTATAACTATTTGAAAAAGACTCAGAAAAATGAATAATTTCACAATTCAGTTATTTACATCCATTTATTCTAAAACATATTATCTGAAAAGTTGACAGAGGGATGGACAGAGAGACAGAGGAACCCGAATTCAATAATCCTCCGCTACGCGCTACGCGGCGGCGGGAGACTAATAAGCCACCGGCACGGAGGATATGCAAGGGTCGATTTCCCCCCCCCCCCCCACCACTCTGTTAAGCCAAATAAAGAAGAAAAATACCTCACTGTCTTCAGAATTAGCCATGCCCACACCTGAAAACAACATTTGCACAAATGCAATGTATTTTGTAAAAAAAAAACTTTCTACGTATATGATATTCATGATACATGATGCAAGCCCCTCATTTAAGTATGACTCAACTATAAACACACACAGGTTACTCAAAAAATAATACACAAAAATGCATATTAAATTTACATTACACAAATTTACATAAATTCCCATAATCAAAAATCCCCTAGTCTTGATCCCTACTTAAACATACAACAATACGAGTCAAACTTGTTAAAGCTCCCCGCTCACGCCATCACTTGTAATATTTCTAAATTTAGTCAGAAAAAACATGATTAGGTAGCTGGGGTTGAACCGGGAAGCTTTGGCACACAATGGGGACGCTGTACCACGGACGGACAGAGCTCAATCCTATAGTGTCCCCTTTCGCGGCGGCGGGGGGTCAATAAAATATATTTATACATACTGTGAGCAAGTAGCATATGAGCTTCCATGAGTCCAGGAAGAAACGGGTCTTTGCACACAGCACAAGTTATTAACTGTAATTTAAACACAAACTGTTGACAGTGAGAATATTAAACGCAGTATAAAGAACTCACAACAGAAAACAAGCATGCAAAAGGACATGACCCATCCGAGATACCAAACAAGGAAAGAGAGAAAAACTCTGAAACGAATACTGTTAGGCCAAGAAAATGAAGAACCTTGTTTCTAACCGTAACTTCTTTATAATTTTAATACACAAAGAGTTTTCTAGGTTTAAATCTAAAAAAAACACAAGCACGTCCAGGAGCAGCCCAAGAACGTTCACGCGTGCTATTGAAAGATTCAATGAAAAAAAAAACAACAAAAACCACATCAAGAAAAAAGTAGATTTGGCTAAAAACCACTTCAAGGACTATGTAAAATGCATTTAATTCGAATTTGGAAGCAACCCGAAAAGGGATGCTGGAAAGGTTGGGTCTTGACGATTCACATATTTACCGACAGTTACACAATTTTACAAAAAATTTTAAATTCCACCATTTCCACATTATTTTGTTATTTGCAAAAAAGCAAAGTCCAGGTAGAGAAGCACCTAAGAAACTTTCGATTAAAGTTTTCTAACTTTTTAAAAAAGATGGAGAGAAATGAATAGTTTGACAATTCAGTTATTTACTACCATTTATTCCAGTTTTTGCCAAATTTCAAACTTCCTCCATTTCACTAGTTATTGGTAAACTGCAAAAAAATAATATCCTGGTAGGGGAACCCTGGGAAACATCCTTGCGTAACATCTAAACGATTGGAATAAAACCGTTAGGAGGACTAGCATTTGAAATATGGGTCAAAACAGGCACAAAAAGTGCCGTCATTTTATCAGTTTTTTGTCAATCATAAAAAATCATAACCATGTGGAAGACTACCCAGGAAACATTCCTGCGTAATATCAAAACGATTGGAGCAAAACTGTAGGAGGAGTAGTATTTTAAAGAAAAAGTTTAACATACGCACATATATTCAAGCCTCCTATTGCGATACGACTAACCTAGTCCGACAAAGTCGGCTGGCTTAAAAACTGTAATTGAATTAAAGGTGGAGTAAACATGTTTCACTTATTTGTATATAATGAATTGCCACGTTACCTCTTCTTCCTGACATTCCTCCTTTTCCTGTTCGGCGCATTGCCTACAAAGGAATAAAAAATATCTAAATGAGAATAAGATGCATTTTGACCGAACGATGATTTTGAAATAGTAGGCAGAAAAAAGGATTTTTCTGTTTTTCTGGGTACCATTTGTCTTGGGTGCGATCTATCCTTAACTCGTTTAGAAGCAAGGTATGGACTTGCAAGAAGAGCGCCCCGTAAGCTCTCAACAGCTGCGGCAGCGCGAGAGCAGCCAGAGTCGCGACCCGTTTTTTTCTACAAAAAGAACATCGAGTACACTTTGCCAGAGAGGAGAGTTGGGCAGGCGAAAATGCGTATTGAAAACGACGCCCGGCCACAAGCAAACAATAAGAAGCTAGTGCATCATTGCCCTACCCCCCTACGTTTGCATTTTTGGGGGGTATAGTTCCTAGGCCAGCAAAAAGGGGGGTTTTGGGGGTTTTGTTCCTGGGGGGTTCCGATCGTTCCAGGGGCCTACATTCAAAACAGTTTTGCAGAGAAAAGCCACAACAGCGGTCCCATTTCTTAAATTCCAAGCTTTACACGCTCATTGCTGTAATCAATATAAATATAACTTCTATTATTGAAACACAAACCGACTTGATATAGGCATATAAGGGATTAAACACCAAAGCCTTCTTTATAAGCAAACTGAAGCAAAACCCCTTGTTCCTTTCATCAATATGTATATGTAAACCAACAAAAAGAAAAACAGACAAACAAAATTTTAAGTAGAATGGCCAGTGAAACACTTACACTAGTGGAAACGAACAGCTGTGGCACTTTCATTTCGGAACGGACTATTTTTGTTTTATTTTTGTGAACAAATACATGTCCTCCCTGCACCCCGCCGTCTCAATATAAATATACCAGGAACGTAAAGTATGACGTCAGTAATAAGCGAAAATCGAAAAACATCTCCCAGGACCACGTTCCGATAACACCTACATCAACTCCGGAATCCCAAATTTATGCCGCGACTGCAACAGATGTTTTTACATCAAATGATCGTGACGTCAGAAATAACGGGTCACGGCGTTGCACGTCAAAAATTAATAGAATTTAGTGTAGGGCTATAAACTGTATCAAATTTTAAGTCAGTTGCCCACTCTGCTACGGAGCTAGAGCGCGCACAAGGATCCACAAATACACACACATACACACACAATTCAGGCAAAAACAATGTCTCCATTTAATAAATACAAAAATATATTTTCACTCTTACCTAAAATTTGAGTCGGTCTAAAACATATGATCAAATAAAATATTTAAAGTTTTCACTTTAAAATATATATAAACGGTGTCCTTCGTGTATCTTTTACAGGGAATTCGCATAATCAGGGAAAATTTCACAACACACAAACTGTGTGTTAGAATGTTTTTTCGTGAATGGTTGAAATGTAATTCGTGGTGATTAAAGTGTGACCGAGATATTGGAAAATTTTCATAAAAAGCTAGAGCCACAGTGAGCTAGGATCTCCTGTGACACTACAATGTTTCACACCTTCAAGAAACGTTTTAACCGCATGCAGAACGAAAAAGCATTAGCATTTGACCGGAAGCGAGGGTGGTCGGTGCAGACGGGTTCAACCTCATTCTGAGAACTGATGGGCATGATATAGCTGCGTTGCATGATACACGACGCACAAAAATGAAAAACACGCAGTTAACCGGAAGCGGAGGTGGTGGCTGAAACTTTTTGAACCTCTTTTTGGAAATGCATTGCTTCGCTATTTTGCTTATTGGGGGTTATAAAAGACCGGTCGGCCGGGTGGTCATTTTTCAATGAAATGGACGAGAAACTAGGATTTTTTCTAAGTGTTAGAATTATTTTAGTGAGTTCCCTGTAACATATTCATATTTGCTGCAGTGGTGTAGTACCCAGTTAAACGCTCTCTCTGCTCTTTCAGTTAAAAAAATATTTGCATTCAAAATAAACTTTTTTAGCTTTATCCCAAAAGTAACATTTTTATGTGAGCGCACTAATACTTTTCCTCTATCTTATTACATATGCCTCACCTTATTGGTCAAATCCTCGTATACCCCATTTACTGCCGCTGTTTGTTCTGGTTAAAAGAAATGTACGACAGTTATTCAGACGAGTTTTTCCGCTTTTCACCAACGACATGCAAGAAGCGACTGATCTATTCAAAGTGGAATTATTGAATACAGTGGAACCCCGTATATGGGTACCCCTCTTATTTGGACACCCCACTAATTTGGACATATTTTTTAGTCAGTTTTGATTTTCCATTGAAATAAATGATGTCCAAACCCCTGTAATCCGTACACACCGCTATTCTGATTTTGGACACCTCCCTTCAGCCTAAAAATGGACATTACATACAAAATTGACAGTGTGGATATGGATAAAGCGGCTGTGCTGTGTTCTGCTGTATAAACTACCATTGTGTAGCTAACATTTCCAAGATTAACGCTCACTGCAGTTATCCTAGATTTATTTCATAAATCGTACTTATACGCATTGAGTTGTGATGAATCTTTCATTCACAGAACATCCCTTTTAATACCCTCAAACTATACAGCCGAACCAGTAGCAACTGCTTGTCAAAGGTTACTCTGTAAATTAATGAAGTGCGAACCAGTAATAATTGCTTGTCAAAGGTTACTCCGCAAATAAATGAAGTGCAAACCAATCATCTTGCCCTTCAAATATTGCTTATTGCAATTATACCGTGAAACATGAATTGCAATTTACAAGGGAAACTATGGCACTTCAATACAAAAGAGAAAATTTAATGTCCGGCTTTTGAACCGTTCTGTAATATTGCGGTGAAATGGATAACCAGCGATCTCTGACATGTGCTTAATTGCAATAAAACACAACCCATAGAATCAACAGGGTTTTCAAGTGGTCTCTGTTGTTGTTTTGAAATAGATTAAATACTTGTCTTTGGCACGTGATTAATGAAAATAATTAAATAAAAGATAGTGTCAGGGTTTAAAAAGCAAGTCTGTTATAATAGGTGTTATAGTTGCTATAACCACGCAGTGTTTCTCCCCAGAACTCGAGCACCGAGAAAAACTCTAAAACGAATACCGTAAGGCCAAAAAATGAAGAACTTTGTTTCTGAAAGTAACTTTTTCATTATTTTAATACACAAATACGAGTTTTCCCGTGTGAAATCTAAAATAAAAAAATTTGTCCAAGGACAAAGTCCTAGCTTACAAAAGCGATAAGACCAATGCTAGCCTGCATGGGCAAGGAGATTTCCCTGAAAATTTGGACTTCAAAAGACGAGAGGGTAAAGAGCTAGCTAAATAATTAATTTAGAAACGGACCCGAACAGAGACTGACAAATACATACATAAGATTTTTCCAAGAAAACTGCTAGACAAATCTCTGGTAGAGAGGATAGTATACCAGAGATACCTTCGTGCAACGTATCGAAATTGTATCCACACACGTGTGCTGTTAGTCGGACATACACAACTATTGTGAGGTTTGCATTTCAGAAAAGTGCGCGGTTCTTATTCACACTAATGCGCATGTTTATTTAACTTGCGTTGATGCGAGGTTCTTATTTTAGACCAGTGCGTATGTTTACTGAAGTTGTGTTGATGCGTGGTTTGCATTATTTTGAACCAGTGCGTCTTCAACCATCAGGACCATCAGGACAACGTCATCGATCTTGACGTCACGTTCCGGCATACGCCACTTCTGTCATTCCTGCAGGCTTGGTAGGTACTCTTTGACCCAGCGACGCCAAAAAACGTCTGCCAAGTACTGCGCTTGTCGCCATCTTCTCACAGTGTAGTTATCGTCTCTGGCCAGCGACGCCGCTAGCAAACACGTATTCGACCGAAGCAGTAACAGCTTGGCTGGACCAGTGCGCATGTTTATTTAACTTGCGTCGATGCGCTGTTCGCATTTTGGACCACTGCACGTTTTTTCAGCTTGCGTCGATGCCGTTCGCATTTTGGGCCAGTGCGCATGTTTATTTAATTTGCATTGATGTGCGGTGCTTATTTTTGACCAGTGCAAATGTTCACTTAAATTTCGTCGTTGCGCGGTTCTTATTTCGGACTAGTACGAATGTTTATTAAATTTGCGTCGGTGTGCGGTTCTTATTTCAGACCAGTGCGCATGTTTATTTAACTTGCGTTACCACGCGGTTCGTATTTCGGACAATTGCGCATGCTTATGTAACTTGCGTCTATGCGCGGTTGTTATTTCGGACTGATACGCATGTTCATTTAACTTGCGTCTATAGGAGGAGTTTCAATTAAATAAACTTCACTTAAAAAGCACAAGGCGTATGCATGACCACCCAGAGACGGCTCATACAAATATAAATGACATCTGATAAAAACTACAGGACGTAATGCATCTTGAGGCTTTTTCTTCAAAAATTCCCTGATCGACTCAAAAAGCACAAGCCATATTCACAAACGCCTAAAGCATGCCTCACACCCAAAATAAACTAGAGCGGCCAGTGCACACAAAACATAGGAGTACAGGCTTATGTTATATACTTTCAGTCGATACCTACTTAGTTTTTTGTTTTTGTAAACAAAAACAAATGTCTCCCCGACCAAACCCATGATCCCCCCCCAAAAAAAAATCCTGTTTTTTTAATTACTGAAATAAAACATTCATTTCTGCAAACATAACCTTAATTCATGGTAAAAGAACTCAAAATAAACCAAACAGATGGTGGTCACTAAAACATATAAATGGACGTCTTTTTTCATCCGAGTCTGGAAGGTGGTCGCTAAAACGGGTTTTACTGCAGGCCCTTCTTATCCAGATCTGAAGTTGGTCACTATAGTAGTTTTGCTGTACGCTACATTTTCTATCCGGGTCTGGAAGTTGGTCAAGACAGACAGGTTTTATCGTACGTCTTTTTACCGAATCTGGAAGGGGTCACGACAAACGGGTCTTACTTATTATCCAGGTCCTGAAGGCGGTCGGTTTTTTTTTTGCTAACCATCATCCTCCACACGCCCTCCGCCCCCCCCCCCCCCGCTATTTAATGTAGGTCCAACTATAAACACAATTCTAACCCTTTTACCCAAGGCAACGGTAACGGTCTGTATCCTAAGTGTAGTTATAGCCATGATATACTACCGTGTCTTCGCACATTCCCATAGGCCAAATAGCACTAGAAAGGCATTCTTCATAACTGCGCATCAGATGACGCACCTCGGTGGGATAGGGGGGTGCATTTCGGTGCCAAAATGGTGAGCTGCTTCTCATAACACAAGATGTCAGATGACCCACTTTAATAGCGAAAAATGCTTCCACAAACAATGCCAATCGATACAAAATAGCTCCTATATATAGAACACCTTGGCAACCGAATCAAGTATGCGCGAAACAAAAATCAATAGCTAGACCAGCTAAGACCTATAGCATTCCATGACCTCGAAGATAACGACTCCATCATGCACCACAACTGACACTGACCCCTGACTGAGTGGCATGTTACATAACAGCCGTAGATGAGAAACGCACAAAAAGCTTAATTTCAGGCACTAACAAATAGCAATGGACCGACAGTAATGCTGTCACTGTTTTGAAGCTTTCTAAAGAATGCAGGAACACTCGAGAATCTTCTGAAATCCCCAGCGTAGATAACACCTATGCTTAGATAACAAAGGAGCCAAAAAATGGGGAGGCGGGGGGAGGGGGGTGGAGTGTTGACGTTATGCACCTTTCTTGATTTTCTACACGAGTTTAATAATGTTTAACCAAAACCGTGCGACTTATCCGAGGAATAACAACACCAAATTTAAAGTCGATCCGACTTTCGATGTCGAGAAACTTTCCTTAAGAACACATAATTTTTTTCCCGTCAAAAGTTGAAACAGTCGTCTGACTGAACCAAAGAATATCCATATAAAATTTGAAGTCGATAGGACTTTCCGTTATCGAGATATTTTGCACACGAGATCTTGTTTAAAATACATGCATATTTTACGTGATGACGTCATACGCCGCATTCGTTCGTTCTACTCGCCAAAACATCCTGTAGAGTCTTTCGGACCTACCAAGCAACAATCCTACCAAGTTTCAACTTTCTCCGATGTTCAGCGGCAGAGAAATTTCGCACACAAGATTTTTACGTAATGACGTCATACGCCTGCCCTAATCACGTGACGTACGTCAAAAGTTGATAGAACCGTCTGACCTAACCAAGGAATAAATCGATCAAGTTTGAAGTCGATCGGACGTTTCGTTCTCGAGATATCTTGCACACAACACTTTGTTCACAACAGACTGACACACACACACACACACACACAGACACACACACGCACACGTACACACATACACACACACAGAACGTACAAACACTATATGTCTCCCCTTGGTCGGGGAGACATAATGATATGGGAACATGGAAAGTAGCCCACGAACGTTCACACGTACTACTGAAAAACTCAATGAAAAAAAACACATAAAGAAAGGAATAGCATTTTAAAAATGGGCCATTTTGTCAGTTTTTCGTCAATCGTCAAACAAGTAATAGCCAGGCGCGGAACCCTCCAGGAAACATTCCTGCGTAATATCAAAACGATTGGAGCAAAACTGTAGGAGGAGTAACATTTTAAAGAAAAAGTTTAACATACGCGCAAACATTCAAGTCTCCTAAGTCTACTATTGTGACACGACTAACCCCGTCCGACGAAGTCGGCTGGGTTAAAAAGTGCCGAATGGGTCAGGTGCCGAGTTGGCAAGGTGTCGAGTTGACTATACCCGGTAGTGGGACACCCGCTAATTTTGACACCTTTTGGCCAGATAGTTTTGTCCATATTAGCGGGATTTCACTGTAGATGACTTACTTTCACATTCCGAGCCGCCAGATGACGTTCGCTCGTCAGCCTTCACCTATACAATTTTGTTTATTTCTTATTATTATACGCACATTTCCACAACATTTCCCTTATTAACGCGTATTACTAATCAAGAACATATATACACATGGATAACATAAATAGGAGAAACTACGGATAAATGCTCTAGCCACAAAGCAGAAACACACATATTACTATTTTGAAAAAATGCTATTTTTTAGGTTTCATTTCCAAAATTGCTAGTCTTTGCACTGCACAAAAGTTAGGAGAAATAAATAAATAAGTCCGTGCAACTTACTTTAAGGTTCTTTGACGGCATTCTGGAATGAAAGTATTTAAAAGTTTTCAAATTATAACTGATGCATTAAGAACACGGTTTAATTATTTTTCGGCGTAAATACATTGAAAGGTAGTGAAGTGACGTAACAATTTCTTTGTTACTTTTTTAAACAAAAATTTTCAAATATTATTTAAGATCGTAAAACATTAGAAAAATGGCTTCTTGCTACTTGACACATAGATCGCACTGAAAAAAATTATTTGTAAAAATGATACTAACCTTCGCCACCAAAGATTTTTGGGGTTGTCGCCATAGTCATATAGCAACTCTTCCCCAATATTGATATCTTTGATGGCAAACAGACACAAGCGTTGTCCAACCCGTTTCATTTTGCTATTTGCCGCTTTAGAAGGGGCGTCATTGACAAAGCGGCCCAAACGGTCTGTGTGCTCAGTCGCGTCGATGCTGTGAAAATAAAACAATAATGTCCAGGTACGTTGGAACCAGCAAAGTTCAAACTGTAGAGAATAAACCACTTTACCATGTCATTGCTGTTTACAGAATTATATATTTCAGCTGTTATATAAAAAAATGTGACTGCACCATAGACATTTCTCGACAAGAATGAATATATTACCCCCCCCCCCCCCAAAGCTGAACACATTTTTTTTTCGAATTTTAGGAGGAAAGGATTGCAACCCTGAACCTCACCCGCCCCCTCCCCATCCGCCACTGAGAATAAATTTCACTCTGCAGCGTCTCTTATGTGAGTCTAGGACTATTCTCCCTCAAAATTCCTCCCAGACTATTTCCCCATTCAACCCCACCCCCTTCTCAGCAATATCCCCCGTAGGAAGTACTTTAAAACATATTTGACAGAATGAAGTGAGCATTTTTTACTTACATGCAAACATCTTTGATTTCTGATCCACCCCCCCCCCCCCACTCCTGGACAAAAATTAAATAAATGCACTTTAATTCGAACTTTCCTTCTGTAAGAATGTGGCGTTTCGATTGCAGTTTGTCCACCCCTCAGTGTTAGCGCTTAAGGTGAAAATCGTGTCGGCCCGCCGGACCGACAACCCTAGAAAGTTACCAACCCGACGGAAAATTTATCGACCCTGGTTGACAAAGAACCCCCTAAAATTGTCCCAATTTCACCGGCCCGCCGCGGCGACAATTTTCAAAGTTTGTCGGCCCGGCAAAACATTTGTCGGCCCCGGGTCGATGTTAAGCGCATTCACTGCCACCTATCCGACATCCAGTCACCATCTCTCATTTATTTAACACTTATTTAAAAATTTATTTTAATATTTATTTAAAAAACAACACAAAGTCTACTCGAACTCGCCATCCTGCTCCCAACTAAATAAAGTCGACCCACCCACCCGTCAGTGCGGCAGTGCCCCATCTCAAATTAACTAAAAACACGATCCACTCCACGCCAACTGGCCCTCACCTACCAGACACCCTTGCCACCCAAATTCTAATATATAACTAAAACTAGGCTATCAGTCGATATGCTGCAATGAAGGATCAAGCAAATAAGAGATCAAACATGCACTTATGAGGCCAATGAAATACACTGAATTTTCCATTAGATTGGCGTTATATCATTTCTTGGCGATTTGGTGATGGCGGGGGAGGGGTGGTGGCGGGGATGGAGAGGGGAGGAGAAGGGGTGGAGGTGGTAGATATTCCAAATGGTAGGCGTGCATTTTTATCCAACCCTCTTGTGTGTAGTATTTCTGTTTCATAACCATGGGCACTGGCCATTGAAACACCAAAGATCATCTAACACACAATCTCCCCCTCCAAAGATCATCGCACACACAATCTCCCCCCTCCCTCCATCAGAAATTGCGCAATATGAGTCCCAAGTCCCAAGTTTCGTGGTCCTAGGGCCCGTAGTGCCAGTGGATGATACGACACAAGAAATCACGATTACTGTCAAGAAAAACTAGAGCCTTATTTCGCTAGCGAAATGTTAAACACTTGACAAAAATTAAATGCAAAAATACTTCTTTCAATGGGTTATTTCTTGAATAATATATTGCAAACAACACAGGTTGAATACACCTTATAAGCCGAGTAGTGTTTGGTTTTTGTTGGCTTAAGGTCTTATTGACTGAGAAGGCTATACAAAGTGCTATTTATGCAGTGAGAGCTCTCACAACGCTCAGCAACTGTGTTCTGTGATTTGCTTTAAACGCACTGCATTTACTTGCACAAATACACTCTTTAACACTTGACAAGCCTTTGGCTTGCAAGAGTTATATGAATTTGTGCGAGCAAAATTCGTCCTTTTTTTTTCTTCTTGACACTTTTTCCGATTTTTTTGTGTCTTCTTCTTCTCTGACACTACGACCATGAAACTTGGGACTTATGAAGAGCTTGATCTGAACATATGCATGTCACTTTTTATTTTCGTCTTTGCTTTCGTTTTCTTTGTTAAAACGCCATGTGAAAAGAGTGTATTTTTTGTAAGTAAATGCAAAGCATTTAACGACAGCACAGCATACAGAATCCCGGTCATCTGCCCCCCCGGTCAACTGCCCCCCCTGTCATCTGCCCCCCCCTTTTTTGCAACCCGGTCGACTGCCCCCCCCCCCCTTCAAAGTGGAGGGGGGTTGCTTGCCCCCTCCATATACTGTTTTTTCTTGGGTTCTTGGCTTACAAAGACAAAATAAATAAAATTATATCTATTTTATTGAATGTATTGCATTTCGGTACATTGCAATTCACCAATAGGAAAGTAATTGCAATTATAATTGCAATTAGTTTAAGGATCAGTCTCTCCTAAGATCAATATTGGTGAATAGATCAATGAAGATCAATTGTTTCAGAGACGAAGTAGACGGGGACATCACAATTGCCTAATTTTTTTAAGATTTTTTTTTCCACTAAAAAAAAAGGAGGGCAGATGACGACCCCCGTCAAATTGCAGGAGGGGGGCAGTCGTCCGGATTGCAAAAAAGGGGGGCAGTTGACTGGGGGGCAGTTGACCGGGGGGGGGCAGATGACCGTTTACCCAGCATACAGTATAGCTTTGTGCGAGCTCTCACTGCGTAAATAGATAACAAGGCGTATGCCTGATCAGTTAATAAAACTTTAAGTCAACAACAACCAAACACTATTCGGCTTATAAGACGTATTCAAGCTGTGTTGTTTGCAATATATTATTCAAGAAATAACCCACTGAAGGAAGTATTTTTGCGTTTTAATTTTTGTCAAGTGTTTAACATTTCGCTAGAGGAATGAGCTTCTCGTTTCATATGGCGTTTTAACAGAGAAAACGAAATCGAAGAGTTTTAACAAAGAAAACGAAATCGAAGACGAAAATAAAGTGACATGCACACGTTCAGATCAAGCTCTTCATAACTCCCAAGTTTCATGGTCCTAGGGCTCATAGTGTCAGAGAAGAAGAAGACACAAAAATCGGAAAAAGTGTCAAGAAGAAAAAAGGACGAACGGCGGCTCGCACAAATTCATATAACTCTTGCAAACCAAAGGCTTGTCAAGTGTTAATGATACCAGCGGCTGCTCGCACAAATTCAAAAACCCCTTGCAAGCCAAAGGCTTGTCAAGTGCTAATGATATCAGCAGAGTACAGGGACTGGCCGCGTATATTTGTGTTTTGAGCAATCTTCATGTTTTGATGTGTACATTTGTGATCTCGCCAAGGAAACTGCTTTGTAAACAAGCGCTTTCATTGGTTCAGTAAAACGCCAGTAGGCATTGCACAATTTTTTTGTTATTTCTAAAAATATCACACAGGTTTACAGTCTCAGACCATCCAGCATTCCAGATTCTAGACTCAATAACCTGTAAATTAAGACGCGAAATCAGCTTGTAAGTATACTGTGTGTCTTCAGCACTGCAGCATGAACAAGACCCACCTCCCTCCCTCAAAGTTTGTTCGCTGGTTGCGGTACGGCTATCTCCCTTTCCGGAAGCAGGGGGGGCTACCCCTCCCTACCCTTGCAACGAAACCCAAACCCGACATGTAAGATATAATTGACCTCATGTGCGACTCTGACATGTGCGAGTCCAATTACTTTAATTGCAATTTCTCAGGTGACTGAACTCCGGACTCAACACACATGGAATTGCAATCGGTCAAATTGCAATCAGTTCAATTGCAACCAATACATATTGCAATCATGCTATATTGCCATCAAAGGTGACTAATAAAGACATAATACAACCTTAGAAATAACTGTATAATATTGTGGGGTGGGGGACTGGGATGAGGGCGGGGAAGTGGGGTTGGTAACTGTGTGATCATGCATGTTTTTTGGTTGGTTGGGTGGGTGGGTGGGTGGGTGTGGGTTTGTTCCAGGGTGTGGGGAAGGAGGGTTAACTGTGTGATCATGCATCTTTTGAGGTTGGGTGAGGGGGTGTTCCAAGGGGGAGAATGGGGCGTGGAATAGGGGGTTGGGCGGGGAAGTGGGGGTTAACTGTGTTATAATGCATGTTTTTTAAATCTCGGGTAAAAAGTTGATGGGTGTTTGGGTGGGGGTTCCTTCCAGAGGAGTGGGGCGGGGAAGTAGGGGGTTAACTGTATGATCATGCAGGGACTCATTTGGGAAAAATGATAAGTGCGGTCGAAAAACTGCGTACCCCGACGTAAAAAGTGCGTACCAAGATATATGCAACTGGCTTGGTGATAACAGATATTAATATGCATAACATGTCAGCCCGAAGGGCGGAAAATCCAATCTTGCAAAAGAAATGATCACATTTCACAGGTACAATTCGCATGAAGGGTAAACAGTGCCCTGCTAAAAGTGCGGACGGTACGCAGAGTACGCCGCTCAAATGAATCCCTAATCACGGATGTTTTTATGGAGGGGTTTGTTCCAGGGGAGTTTGTTCCTCGGGGGGGGGGGGAGGGTTGTTCAAGGTCAGCAAAACGGGGGTTTGTTCCAGGGGGATTGTACCGAATACCGGTTGATTTCTATGTTTACTCTGCACACTAAAAACTGGCCCGAAAAGCCTGGCCCGTCCTTACGGACGAGACCGGCCTGACCCGACAGTAATGACTTCGGAACACACCCCTACAGCATCCTCTCTCTCACAGTCAGCCCCCTCCCTCTCTCACCAACTATCTCAACCTTTCTCTCTTTCTCTCTGTCTCAACCCCTCAACATACACATTAGGCGACTTCAGAGATAACAACTGCAATCCAACAAAGTGCAATAAAAGAAGTGTTTGTCTTTATGACTATTTACCTGTACATTTTATTTATGTCAAAAATGTAGGTGGTGCCATGTTTCTGTGCACGCTTGTCCCTCTCAGACCGAAGAACAAGGTCTCCTACATATTCCAACAAGAAGTCCCCCTTCTTAAACTGCTTGCTGGCAACTACACCAAACCCTGTCAAAAAAGGAACTAAATGGTCAGTGAAACACTTACACCAGTTGAACAGTACTGGCACTTTTGGCAACGGATTTTTTTGGTTTATGAACAAAAACAGATGTCTACCCTCCACCACCCCGCCGTCTCAGCATAAATTTTTTGAAGAAGTCGACCTACTTTAGCAACAAACATTAGTCGGATCACTTTCAACTTACTTTCTAAGGAAACAATGCCCACTCAGCTGCCCTCGCAAATGTATTGATCGATGGCACAAAGCCAGATATCTCATGCTGTGTCCATTTACACATGCCTCATTGAAATGCGGTGAACGACTCCACGACAACTCGCAACTAGACAACTCGCAACTCACAACTCGTAACTAGAGATGTCACGGTTCGTACCGAAAACCGAAAACCGAGAAAAGGCTTCGGTTCGGTTCGAACCGAAAACCGAAAAGCCCAAAAACGGTTTCGGTTCGGTTTTTTTTTTTTGCTATTTATAACAAGATAATGCATAAATTTGGTAATGTTATTTTAGTTCTTTTAGTAAAGTTTAGTTTTAATATATATATATTACATCGGACAAATCAACAAACATATTTCACACACTTTTTTTGGAACCTATGACGAATTCCATGCGTTTATTATGGCTACATTTGAGTCTGTCAGTCAATAAAAATGTAAATTCTTGTGTAAGTAAGCTTTGAGGTAATAAATATAAAACATTACCGTCAGGATTCGCGCTGGGTTCTCAGGAAAGTGAGTCGAAAAAAGGAAAGTGTGACTCAGTTTGGTCCAGAAAAACTCGGTGGGTTCCGAAAAAGTGAGTCATTTCGTAAAAAATGCCCACAAAGTGGACAAAAAACCCCGCCAACGCGAACCCTGATTACCGTTATATGTTAGGTTTTGTATCTGTTCTAAGGTAAAAAGAAATATCGGATTATCGGATTAAATGCAGGCCATTATAAATAAATAACAAAAAAAAACACGCATATATATATATATATATATATATATATATATATATATATATATATATATATATATAGAAGTGTACCTCCAGCAATACGGGGACCATTTTTGCTAAAAAACCAGTATTAGGGAGACCAAAAATTTAGGGAGACCAAAAGTAGGTCTCCTTAATTCTTAGCGTGTTTAAACGTTACGAAACTACTCAGCAAACAAAAAACGTATGATTTTATGGCATAGCGAATATAACATACTTTGGTTTAAAATTAAATTTGTGTGTTGAAACTTGATAACAAGCTTTCAATCTGATCCTAAACTTTATACCTTGTATAAACATTAGTGCCAAAAAATCAGCTTTAAGGAGACCGGGAAAAACTGCCATTTTTATTTAAGATCCGCTATATATTATGTATTTAAAAATATTATAGCAACCAGTATTTTTTTCCTTAACTGCTCAACATACTTATACATGGTTTAGCACGAAATTGAAGAAAAGGATAATTTAGCACTGTAAACAGGCATTTTTTCAAAGAAACGAACACTTGAGAGCAAGATGCATTATGACGTAATAAACATTATGACGTAATGAAACGTATCCCTACTTTATATATATATATATAGTGTGTAAACCGACTTAAGAGGACTATGTTTCATACTTATACAAAACACTTCAAAGGCTATTTTTTATATTCATTACTCTTTTTTTGCCTACCAAAATGATTTCTAAGGAATTTAAAATAACATTTAGCACTTTTTTGTCTTAATAATATACAAATTTTGCACATATTCATGAAAAATATATGGTCTCCTTATTGCTGGTTGTATATTTCTGGGTGTATAAACCGACTTAAGGCGACCATATATACAACTTGAAGAGACATTTTGTTTATCATTAATTACTACTTCAATTCTTTTCTTTCCTAAGTAATGTTACAGAGTTTAAATGTCACGTAACAATATTTTAACCAGAAACATGAAGCATCTTGCACATATCTGCATGCTAAATAGAACTAAATGGCACAGTCATTGGTAATATGTGCATAGTGTCATCTCTCAAGGCTGTCGTACATGCGTATAACTTATACACAATGCATATACATAACAAATAACAATAATAATAAACATAGGTTTAAAATAAATCTTCAAAAACACCCAACTAGTAGCAAAATATGCTACTTTGGGAGACCAAATATACAGAGCATTAAACCACACACTTACGGAGACCCGGGAAATTCCGTGGTTTTAGCCAGGTCGCCTAAAATGCCAAGGAAAATCTAGAAAAAATACGTAGACCAACTTTTTTGTTTATTTTTTGCTACTTAATATGACAAGAAGAAAAAATCACACCCATTATCTACAACGTATAGGAACATTTTTTGGTAATTTTTGTCTTTCTAAACTCAAAGGTAAAAAATATACAAATGGTCTCCCTAAGTGCTATATTAAAGGCATGGTCTCCCTATGACTGGTTTTAGATCTATATATATATATATATATATATATATATATATATATATATGAGGGCGGGTATGATTTAAATCAGTGATTTGATTCCCGATTTAAATCACTATAAAAAAGTAAAGTCACGATTTTGCCTTTTTTTGTTCCAGAGTAATATTCGTCAATAAAATGCTAGAGCAAGCCCCTTGAGTGTACACAGTGAAGATGCATTGTTAGGTTATTAACGACTTAAGCTGCTCATGCGACGCAGTCACCCACACCCCCACGCCTTTTGTGCCTTATGTGCACACTGAGTTAACGGTATTCCTCCATTGTGGTGCCCGTACTAATTTCCAAACAGTTGCTTGCTGATAGCAAGACTGCTTAATAAATAACGGCGCCAAGACTATTGTCTTATACAAATAAGCCCTGTCAATAGAAGTACTCCCGTTATGATTCACTATCATTGTTAATTTTAAAGTCAAAGAGTAATTAACCCAGCAAATTTGTGGTGCACTAAATCTGAAAAAATGACTGGTAGACGTCTAGCTCCCGTGTATAAAAATGAGACAAATAGTTCAAACGTAAAAGCTATTTGCAAATGTTCAATTATTCCATGTATAAATTGCTGAAAACTGCAGTGGCATTAGACTAATAAATAGTGAAAAATCAGTTCTGTACGTTTTTAAATGTTCTGTGATTTTTTTGGTGATTTAAATATAAAAGTCAATTTAAATAAAAAAAGTCAAAAATCATGGCTTTTTTTAAAAAAAGTCATGATTTCTACCAGCCATGATATATATATATATATATATATATATATATATATATATATATATATATATATATATATATATATATATATATATATATATATATATATATATATATATATATTTGAAAAGAAAACTACCGGTTGGTTTTGTTGAACCGAACCGAAAAAAACCGAACCGAACCGAAAATTTTTGTGGAACCGAACCGAACCGAGCCGGAGGTGAACCGTCACACCTCTACTCGTAACTGGACAACTCGCAACTAAATGAAAAAGAGGACAACTCGCAACTTGTTTTTTTTCTTTGTTTTGTTTTGTTTTCGCTCAATATGCTAATCTCTAGGATTCTTACCGTGAGTTCGAATCTGTGCGGATAACTCCGTGCAAAGTTTGCATGAAAGTTTAAGAGATTAAGGATGTGGAATCGCGGACTGCGAATTCTTTTTTCTTATGCGAATTTAAATTTAATCTGATAATCCGTAAGCTTCTCACCGCGATTTCGAATAATAAGACATGAGTATTTACGGAGATTTCATGAGTTGCAAAATCATGCAGGCTTTAATTTAACGGAGAATGATTTTAATCTGCATTAATGAGACATGAGTATTTACGGAGATTTCAAGAGTTGCATTAATAAAACATTAATAAGACATGAATATTTAAGGAGATTTCAAGAGTTGCGAGTTATCCACTTTTTTATTTAGTTGCGAGTTGTCTAGTTTCGAATTGTCTGGATACCGCGGAGAACAACTTTGGTTGGCAAAGTGTTAATATGTATCATTAGCGAAAAAGATCGCCTCCTGTTACACCATATCAATCCCGGAATCCAAAAATTATGCCGTGACCTTTTCGATTGAAAGTCGTGACGTCATCAATGCCGGGCACGCATGAAAATCTAACTGGAGCGGCCAGTGCACACAACACATAGGAGTACAGGCTAATATTATACACTATCAATCGATACCTGCTTAGTTTCTTGTTTTTGTAAACAAAAACAAATGTCTCCCCGACTGAACCCATGACCCGCCCAAAAAAAAATCCTTTTTTTTTATTACTGAAATAAAATATTCATTTCTGCAAACATAACCTTAATTCATTGTAAAAAACTCAAAATAAACCAAACAGATGATGGTCACTAAAACATATATAAATGGACGTCTTTTTTCATCTGAGTCTGGAAGGTGGTCGCTAAAACGGATTTTACTGCAGGCCCTTCTTATCCAGATCTGAAGTTGGTCACTATAGTAGTTTTACTGTACGTTACATTTTTATCCGGGTCTGGAAGTTGGTCAAGTCAAGCAGGTTTTACCGTCTTTTTATCCGAATCTGGAAAGAGTCACGACAAACTGGTCTTACTTTACATCTTTTTATCCGGATCTTGAAGGTGATCGGGATTTTTTGCCACCCATCATCCTCCACACGCCTCCCCCCACGCTATTTTAATGTAGATCCGACTATAAACGCAACTCTAACCCTTTTACCCAAGGCAACGGTAACGGTCTGTACTCTAAGTGTAGTTATAGCCATGATCGACTACCTTCTCTTCGCACATTCCCATCGGCCAAATAGCACTAGAAAGGCATTCTTCATAACTGCGGATCAGATGACGCACCACGGTGGGAGAAGGGGGAGCCATTTCGGTGCCAAAATGGTGAGCTGCTTCTCATAACACAAGATATCAGATGACTCACTTTTATAGCGAAAAATGCTTCTGCAAACAATGCCAATCGATACAAAATAGCTCCTATATATAGAATACCTTGGCAACCGAATCAAGTATGCGGCGAAAAAAATCAATAGCTGGAAATGCTTAGAACTATAATGCGACAGCAATCCATGGCCTAGTAGATAACGACTCCATCATGCATCACAGCTGACACTGACCCCTGACTGGGTGGTATGTTACGTAACAGCAACGCACAAAAAGCTTAATTTCAAGTAAATAGCAATGGACCGACAGTAATGCTGTTACTGTTTTGAAGCTTCTAAACAATGCAGGAATACTCGAGAATCTTCTGCAAAACGCTGAAATCTCCAGCGTAGTTAACACTTAGATAACAAAGAACCAAAAAATGGGAGTCGGGGGGGGGGTGACGTTATGCACCTTTCTTGATTTTCTACACGAGTTTAATGTTTAACCAAAACCGTGCGACTTATCCGAGGAATAGCTACACTAAATTTAAAGTCGATACGGCTTTATGGTGTCGAGATATTTTGATTAACAACAGGTAACGTTTTACCCGTCAAAAGTTGAAACAGTCGTCTGACTGAACCAAAGATATCCATATAAAATTTTAAGTCGAAATGACTTTCCGTTATCGAGATATTAGTTTCATCTTTCTCCCATGTTCAGCAGCTGAGAAATTTCGCACACAAGATTTTAACGTAATGACGTCATACACCTGTCCTCATCACGTGGCATGCGTAAAAATTTGAGAGAACTGTTCAACTGACCCAAGGAATATACATATAAAATTTGACGTCGATAGGACTTTCCGTTATCGAGATATTTTGCACATAAGACCTTTTTTATAATGTATACATATTTTACGTCATGACGTCATAAACCGGATTCGTTCGTTCTACTCGCGAAAAAATTCTGTAGAGTCTTTCAAACCTACCAAGCAACAATCCCACCAAGTTTTAACTTTCTCCGATGTTCAGCAGCTGCGAAATTTCGCACACAAGATTTTTACGTGATGACGTCATACACCTGCACTTATCACGTGACATGCGTGAAAAATTGAAAAAAAAAACCGTTCGACTGATTCAACAAATATCCATATAAAATTTCAAGTCGATAAGGCTTTCCGTTATCGAGATGTTTTGCACACAAGATCTTGTTCAAAATATATACATATTTTAATGTAATGACGTCATACGCCGCATTCGTTCGTTCTACTCGCGAAAAAATCTACAGAGTCTTTCGGATCAACCAAGCAACAATCGCACTAAGTTTCAGCTTTCCCCGATGTTCAACGGCTGACAATTTTTGCACACAATATTTTTACGTAGTGACGTAATACGCCTGCCCTAATCCATACGTGACATGCGTCAAAAGTTGATAGAACCGCCCGACCTAACCAAGGAATAAATCGGTCAAGTTTGAAGTCGATCCGACGTTTCGTTCTCGAGATGTCTTGCACACAACACTTTGTTCACAACAGACTGACACACACACACACACACACACACACACACACACACACACACACACACACACACACACACACACACACACACACACACACACACACAAACACACACACACCCTTGGTCGGGGAGACATAAGAAAAAAAATAGCCTAACGGCCTAACTGCTTTTCGTACGAATTCATAAAACTCTTGCAAGTCAAAAACTTGTCTAGGGTTAAAAAGCTATGCGTTCATCCAATTTATGCGATAAAGCAGTATGCAATTATCCGGTTAAATATCTCATCGAAAACAATGAAGATGGTTTGTGATTTACGAATATTATGCAGTTAACCCGATTTATGCGTTTAACCGGTATGCGATTCAGTGATTTCATCTGTACAACCACAAAATAGTAATAAAGTTTGGGGGGTAAGTAAAATATGTAAGGCATGTAATCAAGTTTCTAATCTAATCTAATTACGTAAAATAATAATGATTCTGAAATGGTACAGAAAGTATCAACACAGAGTAGAATGCCGGTGAAGTGCCCCCTCCAAATGGGTGGGATGTCATCTTCGACCCCCTATTCCCCACATAATCCCCCCCCCCCAAAAAAAAAACAACAAAATTACATTAAATAATTTTAGGCGTTTCGTGCTTATTAAACATAAACATACCCTTCTCTTCACCGAAGTAGGTCTTGCAGAGCCCCGGCTGGTCTATGCAGGCTGCCAGAAAATGGCGATATGGTTCCTCAGAGCGACTAATCCTCTGCTTCCTGGCTGCGAGGAAAACAATCTTTTACTATTTTACGTAGCAGAATTACATAAATAAACTAGACTGGCCAGTGTTTAACAAAAACAGATATGTCTCCGCTGCCCCCAATCAGTCACGTGGAAAAAAATGCTTAAAATTACACCAGTGGCGAGCACAAAAAACTATAAAATCGCCAAAAATACATTTTTACAGAAAATGAAGAAAAATTAATCATTTTTACCAAATTTCTTGGGACCCGGCCGAAAATCCTCGGGTTCGGGTAGATATAGCTATATGTTAGAAAAATGACGATATTCCCATAAATGTAATTTATTTCTCTTAACTATTCGTACACATACCGGTAATACAAAGTCTTCAGTTTGTCTTTTTATGATTTTCATTGTATTTTGACTCGAGTGCTTCCCACACCCCTATTTCCTCTTCCGTAAAAATCGTTAATATTGACGATTAAGATAGACCTTTCCGAGGGCAGAAATTATTGTTCCTCAGGACCCAGGGTTCCGGCTAATTTCGAGCCCCGCTTTTGCAAAAATGCTCATTATCGATTACATATTCAGTTTCTCGATTTTGTGTTGCTGTGCAAACTGGCCCTGGTGTCGTCTTTTCCATGTGAGAGAAGATGTTTGGTTTAAAAAAAACAGAAACAGACTAAATCCTGTGAGGTTGAACTGTTTAATGTTCATTATACTGAAAGAACCAGTCAAAAGAACAATTTGATTTTCACGACACTGCCAGATTGTGTAGCAATGTGAAAAGCAGGCCCGGTTAGATGAGAATTCATTGCTTTTAGAATTTACTTGGTTTGGTAATAAAAGATAGAGTGAACTGTATATGTACTTGTTAACTCTTAAAAAAACGGATACCTTTTGTGCTTATTCAAAGAAGGGAACACAAACAAATCAGAGTGTAAACTGGGGGACGCAAAAAAATCAAGGAGGGACGCAAAAATATGAAACCATGGTGTCCCTGGGACGCAAAGATTTTGAAGTTGAGGTAAAATCCTGGTACCACTTCACTTTATGCAAAACGGTTAACAGTTGATTGAGTCCAGTCTAAGGCTATTAATTGCACCCTACCTCAGTGATTGGGACAAGCGTGCATCCTGCAGCATTGCTGCATTCAAAATACAAAGGATGCATCGAGATTTTTCCGAATGCATCCTTGCTGCATCGAGAATTTTGCTTGAAAAAAGACGTGTGGTCGTGTGACTTCTGAAAGTGCACACGAACTTTTGCAACTTCTCTTCGCGCGCATGAAATTTCTGTGTGGCATCCTGACACATTATCCTTTTTTACTCAGGCCATCAGCCCTACAAAAGTTAATGAGTTATTGTGTTTTAGGCCTTTTGAAGTTTGGATGATGGGATGCATCGGAATAGTTTGGGATGCATCGAAAATTTCGTCCATGCAGCATTGCTGCAAATACCATTTTGCTTATCCAAATCACTGCTACCTAGTTTCAAGTTAATTACCGATTCTGCTGCCGAATTATGGCGTGCACAGCCATTTAAATAATACAAGGAATGGTGACGTCATACGTAAAGAATGACGTCAGTAATAAGTAAAAAGCGAAAAAGATCGACTAAGACCACATTCCGATAACACTACATCAATTCTGGAATCCAACATTTATGCCGCGACTGTTCCGTCAGAAAACGATATTTTTCGATCAAACTTCGTGACTTCATCAATATTGGGCCAAAAATCTCTCAAAACCATCGGACATTATAGCTAAATAACACTATCAGGTTTGAAACCATTTCCAGTGATACCACGGAGTCATCAAGAAAAAAAGATAAAAAAAGGATAAATTTGGGGAAAAAAAGTATGAGAAAAAGGATAATTCATATTTTTCTGAAACCAGCCGAGATCTAGTAAATCACCTGTCAATAGGCTTGCTTAGTCGCCAAACAGTGGTTGTCATATTGTTACACACGGTTGATGAAAATTCGCACAAATTTATAAAGGAATCCGGTCAAATTGTAGAAAAAGAAAGTCTTGAAAATTGGCTACTGAATTTTTTAAATGCCTCCATTTAGCCAATTTTTAGCGGATCGCCAAAATGAGTAATTTTTCAAAAGAGGCCTACCTAGAGAATATTCGTATACACTTTGAAGAAAATCTGATTAAAATTGTGAGAGAAGCATTTTGAAAACTGGCAAACGAAAAATTTTAAATGCCCCCCCCTCCCCCCATTTAGCCAATTTTTGGCGGATCACAAAAAAACTTTTTCAAATAGAGGCCTACCTAGAGAACATTCGCATAAAATTTGAGAGGAATCCGATCAAAACTGAGGGAGAAGAAGCATTTTAAGTAAAAGTTCACACACGTACATACAGACGACGGATACCCCTCTACTTATGTGATAAGACCAGCCCGAACATAGTCGAGTGGTCTAAAAAAGGTGCGCACGTACTTTATCGATGGTCCCTAGGGACATGCAACTCAAAATTATAGATTGAACTTATTGAAAATCATTCAACAGGGTTCGCGTTGGCGGGGTGTTTGTCCACTTTTTAGGGCATTTTTTTCACGAAATGACTCACTTTTTCGGAACTCACCGAGTCTTTCTGCACCCAAATGAGTCACACTTTCCTTTTTTGACTCGCTTTCCTGAGAACCCTGCGCGAACCCTGATTCAAGAAATAAAAACTACTTAACATCATTTAGAATACTGGATATTTTACAGTGTGGTAAGATATTGATTACGTTTACGAAGAATACGTTTCAGTTCCATGAAAAAATACCCCTATTCTACACATGTATTGATTTCAAGAATAGGCGCTGCAAAAAAGTTGGAAATTACATATACATACAGTGTAAGAGCGGTTAATATTATGGCTTAATCAAGGATTATGACTAGAGTGAGAAAAAATTCTAGCAGAAAAAATCATATATCTAATTAGGAAAAAATAGTATTTTGAACGAAAAAAAAACTGAAAAAGTATCAAAATAAAAAAATGAAAAGCGAAAAAAAAGGATGAAAATTTTTAAAAAGTATCAAAAAGTATTTAAGGATAAAAAAAGGATAAAATCGGGCTTTTTTTTAAAAAAAAAGGATAATCCTTTTAAAAAAGGATGATGTGGCAACACTGCATTTCGAAACCGCTCCGGAGATACACTGCAAAATGTCATTGGATATTCTGACGTCACCAGTGACGTCATCAGTACAGTGTCGCACGTCAATGGTTGACAGAATTCAGTTGAGGGCTATAAATTATAGTATACTAAATTTCAGTTCAATTTCCCGCACTCTGCTACGGAGCCAGAGCGCGCACAAAGTTGATTTCGCATGGACATAGACACACACTGTTGAGGCAAAAACAATATGTTCCCTTTAGTCGGGGAGACACAATACATGACATATACTTAGCAGGGATTTTTCTTGCTCTGTTAACCAATACTGCCGTGGACGCAGTGACGATCGAAGCATTGCTTCCACGAGAATTTCAGTGCGTCCATGACGCAATCAATGCGTCCGGTAGCAAAGTTCACGTGTGCAGTAATTCTCGGACTATAACTAAGTTTTATAATTTGATTTTAGATAGAAAATCCCTTATGCGGCTTGTAGTCCCGTAGGGTTAATTATGGTCCTGGCACTTTTGAGAAAATTTTCAAGAAGCCGTACTTACAATATAAAAACACTAATTTTAGTGCTTTATTTATCATTTTTCTCTTCGTCCTTCACAAACATAAATGCAGGAGTATCTCAGTTGATCTAACTGAGAGTTTATATCCGTCCAATGTACTAAATGATCAAGACTTTCATAGTTTAATTTCGATCAGAGTGCACTTTATAATCCGGTCAACGAAACATTTTCTTTTTGGATGGTTATTTTGAGTGAGTGATGCTAATTGCCCTATGTTGTGGGAATAACGGTATTTACAATATTAAGATAGGTACAGTTAAATTCAAACACTATACAAAAATTTCAATTCGACCTTTGTAATGCGACAAGTAAATATTTCACCAAAAATACTGATATGCTTATCGAATATTGATTGCATAATTTTATAATTGGACGCAACCAGGGTTCGCGTTGGCGGGGTTTTTGTCCACTTTTGGGGCATTTTTTACGAAATGACTCACTTTTTCGGAACCCATCGAGTCTTTCTGGACCAAACTGAGTCACACTTTCCTTTTTTGACTCACTTTTCTGAGAACCCAGCGCGAACCCTGGCCAACATATAAAAAATGATGCGTCCAAGCGGACGCATTCATGCTAAAAGCAATGCTTCCTGGGCAAAATCAATGCTTCCTGTAAGCAGGAAGCAGAACAAAAATACCTTGAATACTTAAAGCTACAATACCTGGCGAGTTATCTATGCGGTGCTTCAACATACTCTCTGACACCCACTCGTCATACCTACATAACAGTTAAAAATAGTTTTAAAGTGATGTTTTAAAACTCGATAATGTTCTTTTTTAATTTTTCAGTTTACATGAAGCAAATTACTTTGTTTAAATAAATTGCATTGATAAAAATTACATATACAAAATGCTCGCCCATTTTAAATGTATTGTGACTTTCAAAAAAAAAACGCTGATTTTTACCGACATTTACACAATTTTACATTTTTTTTAAAATTCCACCATTTTGGCTTTTTTGTCATTTACGAAAAAAAGCTGAGTCTAGGTGGAAGCACCTAAGAAACTTTTCATTAAAATTTTATAACTATTTGAGAAAGACTGATAGAAATGAAGGTTTCACAATTCAGTTATTTATTACAATTTATTTCAAATTTTGCGAAACTTCAAAGTTCCGCGATTTTGGCAGTTTTTTTACGAACCACAAACATCTAAACGATTGGAGTAAAACTGTAGGAGGAGTAGCATTTTAAAAATGGGTCAAAAACGGGAACAAAAAGTGCCGCCATTTTGTCAGTTTTTCGTCAATCGTCAAACAAGTTAAACACATTTAAACACAGCCATCAATAGTAAATCAAGAGCTGAAAGTTCAGACCCATTTTCCTTCGACGAACCGGGCCCATTTACAATACCGATCTGTATTTGCGCCCATAGAAGCTTCATACCAAGTGTCATTAAAATCCTTGCAGCAGTTTTTAAATTATCTGTTAACTTACTCTTGATAACAGACGGACAGACCAACCGAAAAGACCGACACGCGGTCGACCGCATATATTACCCTGTCGGGAATAAAAAAGTAATAGCCAGGTGGGGGACAACCCAGGGAACATTCCTTCGTAATATCAAAACGATTGGAGCAAAACTGTATTAGGAGTAGCATTTTAAAGAAAAAGTTTAAGATACGCACATACATTCGAGCCTCCTATAGTGATACGACTAACCCAGTCCGACAAAGTGGGCTCGGTTAAAAACCCAAAAATGTCCAAAAACGTAAAAACGTCGAAAAAATAGCCTGTTGTTTAACAACTTCACTATATTTTCTTCCTCTAAGATTTGGTTTGCAACCAATAAATAAGAACAAAGATATCGCACGAACAAAAAAATGCGGACAGACAGACGGACGGACAGACGGAAAAGTTCATACCTATATCCCTCCGTTACACGGGGGATAAATACATTTTTTGAACATTGCACTAAAAAGGGAATGGGAGGATTACGAGCAGATAACAAAAAAATTGCATATGTAGTATTACGAACTTCAACCGACTGTCCGAGTGACGGACAATGCAAACACTATATGCCCCCACCTTCTAGTGAACAAGAGGGTGCTTGCTAAACAAATATTTATTGATGTGTTTTATTAAATACCTTTTGTTCCACCCTATATAATGCACATGAAATGCTCCTGGCCGCTGATGCAGAACCTTTGCCTTGTAGTACTCGCTGCCCCACTTCACGGAAACGCATTCTTCTGCCTTATTAACAAAAAATAAAATTTGAGACGAATACATACACTAACTAGAACCTTCTTTTGCTAGCGAAATGTTAAAACACCTGACAAAAATTAAAACGCAGAAATACTTCCTTCAATGAATTATATCTTGAATAACATATTGGAAACAACATTGCTTGAATACGTCTTATAAGCCGTGTAGTGTTTGGTTTTTCGAGGGTATGTCTTTCGAGAATCCGGGACAGAAGGGCCCTAGACAAAAGGGCCTTGGACATAAGGGCCTTTCCCAAAACGGCCTTTTCCAAAAGGGCCTTTCCCAAAACGGCCCTAAATGAAAAGTTGGACAAAAGGGCCTTGAAAAATTTTTTGTTGGATATGGTTCTCAAAATTATTTTTATTTTTTAATGTAATAAAATAACTCCAAAAACAAAATTTATTGATTTAAAAAAATGGTCACAGTTCAAGTAAAGACCTCAAATTCAGAACTCGTTATATATCGGCAAGATACACTGACACTGACACTCCAACATATCCTGATTAGTGTCGTGTGTTTAAACAGCGCAGTGCAAAGAAACGAAACAAAGGACAGAGATTGTCTTTTGTGGCACAATGACTCCGAAATCTGGCATCTAAAGACAGTGATGGGAAGTAATTGAAAGAGTCTTTGCAATGAGTAAAACATCAAGGCAGTGATTGGTACAAACAGGGATTATCCTGTGGCACAGTGCTTCGGAAATCACGAGAGAGTGATAGGGAGTAAATGAAACAAAACATCAAGGCAGTTATCACTAAAACACAATAAAGTTTGGTTTTTACTTGTTATTTTATTACATATTTTATAAAATACTTAAAACTCAAAATCCTTGAAAAAATTCTTAAGGCCCTTTCGTCCAACTTTTCATTTAGGGCCGTTTTGGGAAAGGCCTTTTTGGGAAAGGCCGTTTTGGGAAAGGCCCATATGTCCAAGGCCCTTTTGTCCAAGGCCCTTCTGTCTGGATACCGTCTTTCGAGGGAAGGAGGGCTGACTCTGACCTACAGAGGAAACAGTAGGTGGGACAGGTAACACTCGAAACAACTTATGCAAAGGCCAGTGAATTTACCACTGCTCGGTTCGTTCACACGCCTTCCACGCGTGCTTGAATCCCATACAAAGCACTCAGTACAAACCACAAATTCACTCAAATTAGCCAATTCCGCAAAAAGATCACTCGAAACACCTCTTATTTCTGCATTTCTTATTCAGACTTAACTATTCTGGAAAAAAGACTACTTGAACTATTTTCAGTTGTTTTTGAGCATCTTACTCAATTATTTCGAAAATGATGCACTCAGATTTAACTATTCCGTAAAAAGACTACGTGCGCTAACTTGAGTTTTAACATCTGTGAAACAATGGATTGATGGAGCACGGGGGCAGCATTCTTTTCAAGGCGCACTTTATGTTCTAATTTCAAACTACTACTAGATTAATTCAGCCATGTCATATTTTTAAAGATAATTTGACTACTGTGGTAGCCTTACAAACTTGACAAGCAAAATCAAAAATTACATAAAAAATTCCCCCAGAATACAATTTTTTAGGAAACGCCAAAACTGAGCGCGCAACGAGCTCCGACCATGGGGGTGGGTCCTTTAAAATCTCGGATCACATAGCATACACGACTAAAAGGAATGCCTAGTAACGGACGGTCAGGCAGAGCCCAATCCATGAGCCCCCTTCCGGGGCATCCTTTGGGGGCTAAAAAGAACGATTAGAGCCAACTTAAATTCGCTTGCTAGGTTATAAACTAGAGCGGCCAGTGCAGGCTTATATTACACACTTTCAATCGATACCTACTTAAGTTTCTTGTTTCTGTGAACAAAAACAAATGTCTCCCCGACTAAACCCATGACCCCCCTTCCCCCCCCCCCCAAACTGAAACAAAATATTCATTTCTGCAAACATAACCTTCATTCATTGTTAAAATCTTAAAATAAACCAAACAGATGGCGGTCACTAAAACAGATATTTATGAGCATCTTTTGTCATCGGAGTCTGAAAGGTGGTCGCTAAACAGGGTTGGTTTTCTTCCGGGAAGAAAGGTATTTCTTCCCTGGGAAGAAATAGGGAAGAAACTGGGAAGAAACGGGAAGAAATACCTTTCTTCCGGGAAGAAAAGGAAGAAACTGGGAAGAAAATGGGAAGAAACCTACTTTGTCAAAAAAACATCAATGCAACATACGATCTATTTATTGATTTTACCAACCAATATTTAGTGTATTCTAATGTACTATCAAACAAAAAAAAACAAAAAAAAAAAAAAAGAAACGAAAAATATACATGGTAGCATCAAAATATAGTGGAGAAATAATGATCTTATATCATGTGCTTTGCAAATACGCGGCCGCAACAGCCTTTTAATCTTAATACTTAATCCCCCCATTTAAGGTAAACACAGCCTTTGTCTTAGGTTTTCACTGGCACATTAAGAGCAAACAAAATGATACACTAATTTCTCATACACAAAGTCAAAGTTTAAACACTTCACCAAAAGTACTCAGGCTATTACAGCGTACCCAGCTTTCCAACACGGGTTCCGGACAGAACCCCCCGGGACCAAACCACCCGGGACCGAACCCCCCCCCCCCCGACCAAACCCCCCGGGACCGAACCCCCCGCGCGCATAACCCCCCATGCCAAACCCCCCCCCCATATGGAGAGGACCACCCCCCCCCCCCCCGCTTTAGAGGAGCTCCAAGAGGAACTGTCCGATGAAATAGCTCCGATTGCGGAATATTTTATGGATACCTACATCGGTAGGGTGCGACGTAACCAGAGAATTGAGGTGGCACCGCAAAATGCAAGCTGCCGTTGCCGCTCAACACCCCAATCTATGGCGGTTCCTGGACATTCTTCGACGAGAACAGAGCCTAAACAATGTCACCATAAACCAAATTATAGGAGGTCACCTTCCAGAACCACGACGACAGCAAAGTGTCCAAACAGGAAATAAGATAGCGCACATTGTTCGTGACTTTCGCAACAGAAACATCTTGGGTTTTTTTTCAGAGGAATAGCTCACAATATTCAGTTTTAAACCAACAGTGACTGTTGACATTAGTCAGTTGTAGTCATCGTAGTAAAACAGCTTTTGCAAAATGTACAAATGAACTACATCTCAAGTTATAAAATCATGATTCAATAAACGTGTGTTTAAATTTGACATATTATATTGGCTTTTTGAGAGGGGGGTTTGGTCCGATCGGGGGGTTTTGGCACGGGGGGTTATGCGCGCGGGGGGTTCGGTCCCGGGGGGGTTCGGTCGGGGGGGGGGGTTCGGTCCCGGGGGGTTCTGTCCTAGACCCTTCCATCACACATTGAAACACAAGTCTAAATTTCTATAATTATCATTGGTCAGTTTATGTGTAGATTCGTGTTCCCTTTGTTTTTTTTTACATGTGGATTCGCGTCCCTTTCCAAATCGCGGCACGCAAAATTGCATATGTTTCCCGAGTACATAAAAAGCGGAGGTTATGGCACCCAATACTCTTTATCCAATCCCCATTAATCCTATTTATTACATACAAGTTTGATATGTGAATTCGTACCTATTTAAGAATTACTCCGAGTGCAGCTTAAGCAAATTATTTAAAAGAAATTCCAAATATTACACCGTTTAAGGTTCCTTCCATTTCTTCCCTGAAATTGGAGGGAAGAAAGTATTTCTTCCCTATGGGAAAAAACCCGGAAAAAACCATGGTTTTTTTCCCTCCATGGAAGAAACATGCCAACCCTGTCGCTAAAACGGGTTTTACTGTAGGCCCCTCTTATCCAGATCTGAAATGGTCACTATAGCAGTTTTTCTGTATGTTAAATTTTTATCTGGGTCCTGAAGTTGGTCAAGACAGGCAGGTTTTACCGTACGTCTTTTTACCTATATGTGGAAGGGGTCACGACAAACGGTTCTTACCTAAATCTTTTTATTCGGGTCTTGAAGGTGGTCGGGATTTTTTTTTTGCTAACCATCATACTCCACACGCCCCCCCCCCCGCCCCCCAGCTATTTACTGTAGGTCCGACTATAAACACAACTCTAACCCTTTTACCCAAGGCAACGGTAACAGTCTGTACCCTAAGTGTAGCTATAGCCATGATAGACTACCTTGTCTTGGCACATTCCCATCGGCCAAATAGCACTAGGAAGGCATTCTTCATAACTGCGGATCTCGGTGGGAGAAGGGGGAGGCATTTCGTAGGCAAAATGGTGAGCTGCTCCTCATAACACAAGATATCAGACGACCAAATTTAATAGCGAAAAATGCTTCTGTCCACAATGCTAATCGATACAGCATGGTTCCTATATATAGCACATATTGGCAACCTAATCAAGTATGCGGCGAAAAAAAATCAATAGCTAGAGCTGCTTAGAGCTATAATACGACAATAGCTTTTCATGACATCGTAGAAAACGACTGCATCAGGCACCGCAACTGACACTGACCCCTGACTGAGTGGCATGTTACGTAACAACCACAGATGAGAAATGCACAAAAAGCTCAATTTCAGGCAATAACAAATAGCAATGGACCGACAATAATGCTGTTACTGTTTTGGAGCTTTCTAAAGAATGCAGGAACACTAGAGAATATTCGGGAAAATCTTCCGAAATCCCCAGCGCAGTTAACACCCATGCATAGATAACAAAGCAGCCAAAAATGGGGAAGTTGGTGTGGGGGGGGGGGGCTGTTGACGTTATGCACCTTTCTTGATTTTCTACACGAGTTCAATAATGTTTAATAAAACCGTGTGACCTATCCGAGGAATAACTACACCAAATTTAAAGTCAATCCGACTTTCCGATGTCGAGATATTTTGCTTAAGAACAAATAACTTTTTACCTGTCAAAAGTTGAAACAGTCGTCTGACTGAACCAAGGAATATCCATATAAAATTTTAAGTCGATATGACTTTCCGTTATCGAGATATTATGCATAAAAGATCTGGTTCAAAATATACACATTTTACGCGATGACGTCATACGCCGCTTTCGTTCGTTCCACTCGTGAAAAATATTTAGAGTTTCTTTCGGACCTGCCAAGCAATAATCCAAAGTTTCAGCTATCAGATTTTTACGCAATGACGTCATACACCCGCCCTAATCACGTGACACGCCAAAGATTGATAGAACAGTCCGGCTGACCCAAGGAATATTCATATAAAATTTGAAGTCGATAGGTCTTTCCGTTATCGATATATTTTGCACACAAGACCATGTTTATAAAATAAAACATATTTTACGTGATGACGTCATACGCCGCATTCGTTCGTTCTACTCGCAAAAAAATTCTATAGAGTCTTTCGGATCAACCAAGCAACAATCCTACCAAGTTTTAACTTTCTCCGATGTTCAGCAGCTGAGAAATTTGGCACATAAGATTTTTACGTAATGACGTCATGCACCTGCCCTAATCACGTGACATGCGTAAAAAGTTGACAGAACCGTTCGACTGACCCAAAGAATATTTATGTAAAATTTGAAGTCGATAGGACTTTCCGTTATCGAGATATTTTGCACACAAGACCTTGTTTATAATATATACATATTTTACGTGATGACGTCATACGCCGCATTTGTTCGTTCTACTCGCGAAAAAAATATACAAGGTCTTTCGGACCAACCAAGCAACAATCCCATGAAAGTTTCAACTTTCTCCGATGTTCAGCGGCTGAGAAATTTCGCACACGAGATTTTTACGAAATGACGTCATACGCTTGCCCTGATCATGTGACATGCGTCAAAAGTTGACAGAACCGTTCGACCTTACCAAGAAATAATTTGATCAAGTTTGAAGTCGATCCGACGTTTCGTTCTCGAGATATCTTGCACACAACACTTTGTTCACAACAGACTCACACACACACACACACACACACACACACACACACACACACACACACACACACACACACACACACACACGTACACACACACAGAACGTACAAAAACTATATGTCTCCCCTTGGTCGATTAGACATAATAAAATATTTTTGCACTTAAAACCCACATGTTCACTCAAATTAGCCGTTTTCGGAAAAAGACGCTTGAAACAACTCAGGTTAGTTTTGCATATCTTAATGCAATTAAACTTTTCCTCAAAAAGACCACTTGACCCCTAGAAAATATGTCTTTGACCATATAGATTGCAGCATTGCAAGTGGGTGCCATTTCGCTACGTGTAGCAAAGTTCTGTCTAGTTTAATTTGAGTATTATCCTTAAAACAACTCAGATTAGCTCAAGTGGTCTTTTTGAGGAAAAGTTTAATTGCATTAAGATATGCAAAACTAACCTGGGTCTAGGAAAACTCCCCCCTGGAATACTCCCCCCGGAATACTCCCCCCCGACTATTCCCCCCTGGAAAACTCCCCCCGTAGGAATATTCCCCCCGAGGAATACCCCCCCCCCCCCGCCCATACTTTACATCGCCATTTCTTCATGCAACAAATGTGGAAACACTTTTTCAAAAGTACATTTATTCATGCCATTAAACAATAAAATGACGACCGAAATATTTTTTTATAATTTTGATGTACCTTCACTTTTCACATTACACTTACAAACGGTGTGCAATTACCATTTAAAACTTGCTTCTAAACTGATGTGTCCCATTTTTGAAAATGTCAGAATTACTAATCATTACACTAAGTCATTACACTAAGTCATAACACTAAGTCCCAGGCATTCGAGATTCGAGAATGGAATCGGGAAGAAGCCACCAGTTTTCCTCTTAATAATACCAGTGACTCCGGAAGAATTCACTACTTAAGCCCTACGCTGGCTTTATTAATTGCAGTCACCCACGATTGCAACCGCCAATAAATCCCCAAATAATAATTGCAACTGAAAGTTGATTGACAGTAAATCATCCTTCGTCCCGTCTGCAACCGCTAATTAATCCTCAGTCAATAATTGTAATTCGGATTCCATTGATAGATTGCACATCAGAAGACCCTATTGCAAGCTTTGGCTGTTCAAAAGTACTTTTGAAAAACTGTTTCAACATTTTTTGCATGAAACAATGGCATGAAAAAATAGCAATGGCAATATAAAGTATGGGCCGGGGGAGTATTCCTCGGGGGGAATATTCCTACGGGGGGAGTTTTCCAGGGGGGAATAGTCGGGGGGGAGTATTCCGGGGGGAGTATTCCAGGGGGGAGTTTTCCTGTTCCCATTTTCCAGTGTTTCGACAAAATTATCAGCTTCCGAATTATTATCTTGAACGAGGATATACAAGTGAATATAATGTTATCTCTTTTGGGTACAAATAATCATATTCAGTTTTCTAACCGTTTTCGAGAGTTTTTGACCTGAACCATGACGGAGGAGGTCAAGATCACCGAGGTACAATTTATATAACGTCTTTTACGCCCAAAGGGTCGAAAATAAGCTCAAAATCACTCTATCTCTGACCGTTTTCAAGATAATGGTCAACTTCCGGTTTTCGACCATGACCATAACACAGGAGGTCAAGATCACCGAGATAAATCTTATATCAGGTCTTTCAGGCACAACGGTTCGAAAATAGCCTCAAAATCGCTCTATCTCCAATTCTTTTCGAGATAATGGACAACTTCCTGTTTTTGACCTTGACCATGACAGAGGAGGTCAAGGTCACCAAGGTACCTCTTATAAGGTCTTTTAGACCCATAGGGTCGACAATAAGCTTAAAATCACTCTATCTCTAATAGTTTTCGAGATAATGGTCAACTTCCGGTTTTGACCTTGACCATGACAGAGGAGTCAAAGTCACCGAGATATCTCTTTCTAACGTCTTTTAGGCCCAAAGGGTCAAAATAAGCTCGAAATCGCTCTATCTCTAACCGTATTCGAGAAGACGGCCGACTTTCGGGTTTTTACCTTGACCATGACGGAGGTCAAGGTCACCAAGGCACCTCTTATGCAGGGTCTTTTACGCAGAAAGGGTCAAAAATAAGCTGAAAATTGCTATATCTCCAACCATTTTCGTCATAATGGTCACCTTCGGGTTTTCGACATTGACCATGACGGAGGAGGTCAAGGTCAAAAACGCTCTATCTCTAACTATTTTCGAGAAGATGGCCAACTTCCGGTTTTTGACCTTGATCATGACGGAGGAGGTCAAGATCAACGTGGTACCTCTTATTTAACGTCTTTTAGGCCGAAAGGTTCGAAAATAAGCTCAAAAACGCTCTATCTCTAACTGTTATCGAGATAATGGTCAATTTCCATTTTCGACCTTGACCATGACGGAGGAGGTCAATGTCACAGAGTTACCTCTTATATAACCTCTCTTAGGCCCAAAGGGTCGAAAATAAGCTCAAAACCGCTCTATCTCTAAATGTTTTCGAGATAATGGTCAGCTTCCGGTTTTTGACCTTGACCATGACGGAGGTCAAGACGAAAATCGCTCTATCTCTAACCGTTTTCGAGAAGATGGCCAACTTCCGGTTTTTGACCTTGATCATGACGGAGGTCAAGGTCAACACAGTACCTCTTATATAACGTCTTTTAGGCATAAAGGGTCGAAAATAAGCTCAAAATCGCTCTATCTCTAACCGTTTTCGAGATAATGGTCAACTTCTGGTTTTTGACATTGACCTTGACGGAGGAGGTCAAGGTCACCGAGGTACCTCTTATATAACGTCTTTTGGGCCCAAAGGGTCGAAAATAAACTCAAAATCGCTCTATCTCTAACCGTTTTCGAGATAATGGTCTACTTCCCGTTTTTGACCTTGACCATGGCGGAGGAGGTCAAGGTCATCGAGGTACCTCTTATATAACGTCTTTTAGGCCCAAAGGGTCGAAAATAGGCTCAAAATCGCTCTAACCGTTTTCGAGATAATGTTCAACTTCCATTTTCGACTTTGACCATGACGGGGGAGTTCAAAACAAATTTCCACTGAGAGCGAACCGAGTAGAAAAATGAAAGAAATATAACAAAAATATAGACGAAATATCACAAAAACAGCTTATTTAGAACATAAAGAAAATTGAAACTTGAAAATATTTATTAAAACCTTTAATACATTTTTAAAATTGCATACGCGTTTTTAAAAACTCCACTAATTTCATGTGCAAGGGAAATTTGACATTTAGACGAAATTTCTCTAGTGTTTCTTTCATTTTTTACCCGTTTATTTTATTCGAAACCAGCATACTAGTGATCGCTAAACGACGTCGTTTCCAGTTATCTCCCCCGAAGCTAGCTCCAAGAAGCGGTACTCTACAAAGTTTCTGGCAGAAAGATGTACGATGTTATATATACAAGTCATAGCTGACTCGGAGCTACCTCGAAACGACGCCGTGGCAACTGCTTAGACGCCAAATGTTTGATGAGTAACAGCGCTATACACGGCAAAAAAAAAAAATTGCTTTGTCGCAACTATCGCAGTGTGTCCCCATTATTGTCGGCACCTATGCCATGGGAACAGGTATATATTTACACGTTTATAATATTACCATTAACGGGTTCCGGACAGAACCCCCCGGGACCAAACCCCCCGGGTCCGAACCCCCCCCCCCCCCGACCAAACCCCCCGGGACCGAACCCCCCGCGCGCATAACCCCCCATGCCAAACCCCCCCCCCCATATGGAGAGGACCAAACCCCCCGCTTTGGAGGAGCTCCAAGAGGAACTGCCCGATGAAATAACCCCGATTGCGGAATATTTTGAGGATACCTACATCGGTCGGGTGCGACGTAACCAGAGAAGTGCTCCAACGTTTTACCATTGCTTGTGAAACATTACATTCTTCGACGAGAACAGAGCCTAAACAATGTCACCATAAACCAAACTATAGGAAGTCACCTTCCAGAACCACGACGACAACAAAGTGTCCAAACAGGAAATAGGATAGCGCACATTGTTCATGACTTTCGCAACAGAAACATCTTGTTTTTTTTTCAGAGGAATAGCTCACAATATTCATTTTTAAACCAAGAGTGACTGATGACATTAGTCAGTTGTAGTCATCGTAGTAAAACAGCTTTTGCAAAATGTTGTACAAATGAACTACATCTCAAGTTATAAAATCATGATTCAACAAACGTGTGTTTAAATTTGACATATTATATTGGCTTTTTGAGAGGGGGGGTTTGGTCCGACCGGGGGGTTTTGGCTTAACTCCTTATTTGTAAATTATATACACAAACAACCTTCATATAAATAAGAATTATATATAAATATCCTTAAATATCAGTGTATATATATTATTTTATATATTATGATATGTCATATATTAGATATTTTTATATTTTATAAACCATATCAGTCTCACATTGCGCCATTTTACTGGGAACGTCCAAAATGTGATTTTCTCATTCGTTAGCCATTCAAAATAATTCATTTCATTATAAACCATAAAGATACATATCGGGGCGACATACAGCCTATAGTGATCGCCAAACAGCACAGTGATCGTTAAACGACGTAACTAGTAATCGCCGATGTCGTTTCCCTCGAAGCTAGCTCCAAGAAACGGTACTCTACAAAGTTTCTGACGGAGAGATATACGATGTTATGTATACAAGTCATAGCTGACTCGGAGCTACCTCGAAACGACACCGTGGCAACTGCTTAGCCACCAAATGTTTCATGATTAACAGCCGTGTACACGGCAAAATGAAAACTAAAAAAAGAAAGAAAGTGCATTGTGTCGGCATTATTGTGCAGTGTGTCGGCATTATTGTTGGCATTATCGTCTGATTTATAAACCATATCAGTCTCAAATTTTAATCCAAAATGGTTGATGGCTGGAGAGATATACGATGTTATGTATACAAGTCATAGCTTACTCGGAGCTACCTCGAAACGACACCGTGGCAACTGCTTAGCCACCAAATGTTTCATGATTAACAGCGGTGTACACGGCAAAATAAAAACTAAAAAAAGAAAGAAAGTGCATTGTGTCGGCATTATTGTGCAGTGTGTCGGCATTATTGTTGGCATTATTGTCAGCACCTATCTATGCAATGTGAACATGTATTTACACTTTTATAATCTTACCGTTAATACGATCCTTATTTGTAAACAAAAACTTTTATATAATTAACACTTATATATAAATATACTTAAATATCAGTTTATATATATTATTTTATATATTATATATGTCATATATTAGATATTTTTAGATTTATAAACCATATCAGTCTCAGATTTTAATCCAAAATGGTTGATGGCTGGAGAGGAAGTTGAAGGCTACACAGGAAGTGTCATGGGTACACGACGTTGTTGGTAAACAACAGCACATGTTTGGCACATCTTTTTCTTAAATACTTTCTCATTGGTTCCTTTAAAATTTCCACTTTTCATGCAAGGAATAAATTTGAATGTTTTAGGAATTTTGCTTAGATTTTTTAACTGGGGTATCAGTTTCTCTTCTGATTGCGATTAACGAACGATTTGTTTTCTTTTGCAATGACCGACCAGGTCACTGAAATATCAAGTATAAAAGTAGATTTGCAAGATCTGCAAGAAGTAACTGAATATTTCTTTTAGTTTTGCTGCAATAGGTTTAAGAGATACTAAAACAGTGCGTCATGTAAATCTTGTGAGATCTGGTGACAAATTATTATTCTTTCGTAGCTTGACGAAAATTGTACTGCTCTCAAAACCTTTCACAGCTTGACTAAAGGACTTGATCAGAATGTTAAAATCTCTGTTCCTCCATCAACTATAGCTAACAAATCCAAGGAAAAATATGTTGTAGAACATATCAAGGCCAAGACAGTTAAGTTGCTAACGGGACCAGTTTTGAATATTTTGTGCACTTTCAGAACATGCTTCTACCATTACCAGCGTCCAGTGCGTTGTTGTCAAACAGCAGATCTCCTCACAGGCCAGCTGTTTCATAACAACGGCGTTCAGTTAAGTTCGAACCGCCCACTCCGTCTCAAGTACACTACAATTGCGGTATATTACTTGAGCTTAATGAATGTGTTCACGGCCGACAGGCAGCAGAAAGGATCTTGCTTTCGAAATTATAAACCAGCCAGTAAAATGTCTTTTTTAGGAAATCTAGGCGGGGTAAGGAAAGGATACACATATTTCTAACTTGTGTAAAACATATTAACTAGTGTTGCAATTTACGACAATTTCCTAACTGTTGAGCGATAATAGGTCTTTGTGTTGTAAACAAAGAATGGATATTATTCCTTCACAGGCCAATTCGTATTTACCAGTCTTGATGGTGTAGTTTCGTCTGGAAATTAAATTAGGTAAATTATGAGAAATGGTAGGTAAAGTATCAACCTTTCATTTTTCAACATATACATATTAAATCTTATTCCAACTCGTACTTTCGGGCCTTTCTGGATGTACGAGTACTGTTTCGACGTCAGAGTTTTCGGGATAAACGGACAGGGAAGAAATTATAACACAAACATCGAATTTCTAGTTTTCTTTCATCATACACTTTTTTAATTAAGAAACCGTCATGAACTTTTAAAAACCTGTACAAAAATATTATTCTGGAATTTTGTTGATTTTTGCAACATTCCTTATCCCAACTTAGTTCGCTAGAACCGTCCGGCAAAAGTCTTTGTACGAATCCACACAAGCAATCATACGATCCTTTAAAAATCATATTTCACGCTCACAGCTCCCTTGTGAATATATTTCTATTAAAACAGAAGCTGGTTCATAGTTTTTCTCTATCATTCTTTGCACTTCTACCAAACCAATACCAGAACCTTTCGGTAAAAGTTTAAGTACGCATCTTTGCGAACACATTAACATCAAAAGAGCAGATCCAGCAAACATTTACACGGGATTTCCCGAGCAGCGAAGTTGTTTTGGGGCAGAAATTAATTTATATCATTGTTTCTTTGCAAATCTGTAGCGCATTTTTTCGAATTCGTGCTAGATTTATAAAGCTGTTTTAAAATTTTGCCCCAGTTATAGCAAAAGCCCTTTTTGTGTTTTCTGGTGGTGAACATACTCCAATTACCGCTGACTTTTTAAATCACATGTTTGAGAAATTGTAGATTTGTTTGAAGCCGTTGCTCACAGTGAAGAGCTTTTGTTGGAAAATGTATTCTGGCATAATTTGTCACCGCAATTGAAGTTTTTATTTAATAGGTTCAGGACCTCAACCTCTACCGTTAGTCTCAGTTGGCTCCCCCTTTTGATCTGATCGTTTGGACGACGAGCGCAACCCCAGGATTCCCCTTGGTATCGCTATACTATTGCTATGTGTACATGGATGGGTTTCAGTAGTATTGTTCAGAAGTCTTTACATGTAGTGATTTTTAGTTTTTGAGTTGTATCGTTCAGGAATCTTATGTCATGTCTTCGGCATAAGTTGAAACCGTTTTTCATTGATACGTGTACTATCCCAACTTAAGTTTTTACGTAAAATGTCTGCTTAAATTTGTTTGTTTTATTTGCTAAAATTTGTCAGATAGCTTCTCTGAACATATTTAACCCCTGAGCATTCAGTGAGAGGAGCGGCTTCACAATTCGCCAACTGCATTTAGATCCGTGTTCTCCAGTTTTTCTTACTGTACCAGTTAAAAGTATTGCACTATATCTCCATATAGGAAACTTGTTCTTTGTCAAATGCGGAAACCTGCCAGCCAGGATGGTTATCATCTAGTGTGTTGAGAACAAACATCTTAAAAGCGTACAAGTGCGTACAATTTTAGTAGTTACTAGCTGTAGTGACCGTCTGATCAGCTGGCTTTCATTTTACGATGGTGTTCATATACCTATCGCATGCAATTTCTGTGTCACGTCCTGCAAAACGAAACCCGTGGGTTTACCGGACGGAGTGAAACGGGGGACAATTTAATACATGGAACACAAGGAGCAAAGCAAAGTTATGGTTGGTTTGGTTGTAACTCGTGCATACGGTCTTTACAGCAGGCAGTAAGAAAATAATGACTTGTCTGGTGCGGGTGCAAAGTATACAAAAAATGCCCAGGGCACGATCCTGAGCAACTTGAGTACTTACACACTGTCTGAAGTGTTGGCTGACTATGTAGTCAGACATTGTGAGCTATGGTGGTTATTTTAAGATGTTTAACAGAGAAAATCGGTAATGTTGATGTGACATTTATTAATGGGAGCATGAATTCAGTTTCAAACGGCAACATTAATTTCATGGCATTTATTCCTCTGTTTATGGAAGAGAAGGAGATCCTAAATTGACATTACCCTGTCTTCAATGATAAAATTTAAGTCACTTTTGGAGCTAATTGTGTCATTTTATTTTCCGTGTTCCATATTTATGCTGACCTGAGGGCCTGTCCCAACTCGTCAGACAGGCCGCGGGACACACCCCTAAAGTGAAGCTGGTTGGAAGAGAAATGTTGTTGCGTCTGCTTAAACAGCTGTAGAACTATATAATGCTGCTTGGGATACCAATCCTGTTTAAGCGTAACAGTTCCATCGCCCAATTGTTTTAGTTTCTGGAACGCTTTGATGAATTGTGGTTAAAAGTAGTTAATTTCCTAACGATACAAGGTTTTTACACGTGTCGACTTCAAAACGGTGCTATGACTTTTGCGTTGTTTTCTCTAAAAAGTATGAAATATCTTTGTTGGCTCAGCAAAAGTTTGTTATAAAACTGCACGTGGAAATTTTTCCTTTCTTTCATGTGTTGAATAATGAGATATTTTTGAAATTATTCAGATAAAATAATAGTATTCAAATAGCATCACAAGAATTATATTTGTTGCTTTCCTCTTGGAAAAGAACCTTTATTGTATTTTGGTTCAGTTTGGGAAAAATTGCAAACGTTACTGAAAAGATTTTGTCAGTTCACTTTTTCCAGCTTGGGACATTTTGCAGGCAATTATTTTATTTGCGTCAGGAAAATATGGGAAAATTCCAAGATAGAACTAGCGGAGAAAGGTTTGAACGAGAATCTACGTTTGTTTTTGGCTTCAGCTGTTGCGTAGATCTCATATCATTTGGAGATCATTTTGCAAAGAGACAAGACAGTGGACTGAAAGCGAAGAGAGAATTGCTAAAATTTTAAAAGACAAATTTGCTGGGGCATCACACGTGGAGGTTCAAGATATTTCAGGTAGGTATTTTCAAATTTATTCTGTACCTTCAATCATTTTTGACAAGTAGTACTGGCAGAGTACAGTACCAGGATATTAAATTTAACAGTGATCAGTGTGTAGATAGTTGTTGTTCTGGGAGTAAGTCTGATGGGGGGGGGGGGGGGGGGCAGGGTTGAGACTTCGTAAAATTTTCTGGTCTCCCTACGGGTGACCAGCTTTAAAAAGTTAGTTGCCCGGCACAAAAGTTAGTCGCCCGGCGCCATCTTTGCAAAATTTACCTGAAAATACTCAGAGAAAAAGTTAGTCGCCACTCGGGCGACCAACTCGAAAAAGTTGGTCGCCACGGGCGACCGCGAAATCTCAACCCTGGGGGGGGGGGGGGGGGCGTCTCAGGCAGTGAAAATTACGTACTATGGCAAAATAACGAAAAAATATTTATTTTAGGAAGGAATATTTGATCCGCTCATTTGCAGCTGTTGTGTCATGTAAAACGTCATAGCTATCTTATTGATTTATTGGATAATTTGGTCCCACCCGATCCATGCGAAGAGGCTACTCGTATTACTTTAGTCTTACTATATCACATAACATCTTAACTGGGAGGTCACTAGCACGAATGTGATAATAGTGATATTGAAACGATCCTACCCGAGCTGACGTGGTAAGACCGAGGTCTTAGTGGGGGTTTTCTATATTATTTTTGTACTAACCTGAACTTCTATATGTTAATGGCGAGATTTATGAGAGTAGATCTGTTTTTTGCTCTGAACTTTTATGCATATGAAATGTTATTTTCTATATCTTCGAGATCCAGTAATTGGAAATTTTAGGCGCAGGTAGAGGTTTTCCGTCGTGTTTTATTTGTCTCCAGTGCTAATTTCAGCGTTCTCTTAAGATATTTTGAGGTGACAACAGCTTCCAAGTCTATCGGTCGATTTCTGGCTGCAGGTGGTTGCGGATCAATGTTTGAAGTGTCTATTCAAGCAGAAGAATTTCGCGGTCAAAGGATGGTTCAACAGCATAAGATGGTGAATGAGGTAAGCGAATCACTTGTGATCCCACTCCATTCGTTTGCGTTGGCAAGCAATGGGCACCGAGTTAAATATGGAACAGTTACCTTTCACACGTATTGAAAAAGTGAAAAAGCGGGTAAGGTTGGAAAATGAGATTATAGTCATGTCTTACGGTTTTTCAAATATGTTTTGTACGCTTAAAATGTTTTATCGTGAGTGTAACCTTAATGCCTTGGGAGTACGAAAATTCACCCCTTAGTGCTTTCTGGGTGTGCTTTAGGCAAAACAGAACTTTTCTGAATAAAAGTGGAAGGGAATTCCTTAAAAGAAGTCCAGTCTGATAAATTCTGCCTTGTGATAGAGTTGCTGTAAAAAAGACTCTTTCTCTGAATTGCAGACTTTTTACATTGCAAGATAAATAAAAAATCTATTTTCAGCAAAGAAATGCTGAAGTAAACATTGGTAACAGATGTACCATCCCGTTATTTTGTTGTTGTATTCTTTCGCTACAGTTTATATGCAGATCTGGTGTTCTTGTGTTCTATATTAAGTGAGTTCTGAATCTGTACCAAGCTTCGTCAGTTTTTAATGTGTAGTGACACGAAGGAAGAATTCGAAAAAAAAATGAGTTCGCTTGGCTGTCCGTTTCTTTGGTAGCACATTACGGGGACAGATCGTGGGTTTTAAGTACTTTGCATTGAATTTAGTTAAGCGCGGAATACCTGTATACGTCTGAATGAAAATAGGCAATGTTGAACACCTCTTTGTTGCAACTGCATTTCAAAATGGGTGGAATGTATAGGTTTTGCTGGTTTGGGGGAGGCCGGGTGCGCGGTTTTTCAGCCCCGTCCTGGACGATATATTGGTATAATTAGGCGGAAAGCTGGTACGTCCATCAGAAATATACACTGAACAGTTTGAAGAGGCCTTGAATATGCACAATCACTTTGGCCTTGTATTTAAAGGAGATGCGATAACCTGAGGGGTTGCTGTCATAATGACTACTTTTTAATTCCATGAAAGATGTGTTACGTTTCACCTAACTCCTCGTTAAGTTTACGGTCGGTTTTTTTGTTTTTTTTTTTGCGGAATCTAGCCTGTCTGCATACCAACTGCAATTTTAGATACAAGGATGAATTACATGAAAAACTGATATTGGAAACAGAATACATGTATCGCAAAACAATGTCAGGCCTTTTAGACGAACGCGCCTTGGGGCGTCAGTGATTTGCGTGTGGGTCAGAATTGAAAGTGCCACGTCCATTGTGGGCAAACTTTGAAACTTGAAACACGTAATCTTTTTGACAGTGCTGGAAATTAGCGGGGGCCCGAGTCCCCAAGTTTCGGCTCGAACCCCTGCTTGTCAGACTCCGGGGATCCAGCGTCCCCCGACCTCCCGCCGGAAATTTTCATGCTTATATATATGGGGCCTTCCACTTTTCGTTCGGGGCCCTTGGATTTTTTTCCCGGGGGAGGTCCTCCAAGAACAACAACAGAATTCCTGGCCTGCCATATTTTGCCATTTTGTTATTGGGCGCATTGCTCCTTCAAGTAGAGTCTGAAGCTCTCTGCTGTTGCTGTACGCATAGAGCATATAAATTAAAAAAAAGTGCCTATAAAGTTGTACTAAAGGACTGAAATATTTTTGAAGTTTCCTATCCCCCGTTCTTCCACACAGAGAAGATTTACTGTTAGAGGATGTGTGGATGGAGTGGTCGTGTATTGTTTAACTCTGACTGGCTTGCTTGCTTAAGGCTATTGATGCGAGCAATCTCTGTTGTGTACAAATATCATAACGGTACTTGAAATTCCGACGTGCAAACAGATGATATCACTGTTTGTCTGTTTGGATGGTCTTCATTATTGGCTGTCCGTGTTTTTGCAATCCCTAGCTAAGGTCAAAGGGCCACCTTTTGTGGTGAGGTGTAGGAGCGTCTATCGCTGCGTTGAAGGTTAAGTTCATACAACACTCGATTTTTCAGCAAGTATTTTTTTATTAGCGATCAGGCCGAGCTGTTCGGGGGAAATATGGGACAAATCAGACGCCGTATTAATGCAGTCTGATCGTTAGTTGTGTGTGATAAATTGCTGAACCCGACTGAGCAAGCAATTTTTCTGGAGTTGGTAAACGGTACAACGAAAGTAATCAAAAATAGACCCAAAAAAGACTAAACTGTAACCTTTATGCTGAGATTTAAAAAAAACGTAAGTGGTGGTGCTGCACGCGTTCTGGAATACACCTACTCGACGTTAGCCAAATCGCCACCGGTAAAAGGACCACATTCCACCGATGACCACAAACATGGGTCAACTGGCCACCATATTCTGTTTTTTTTTTACGTGTCTTGTGTCTTGGCATTATTTTCTTCACCATTTGAGGATAGGCAGTAATCACGCGCCTTTATGTCGAGTGGTCTGTGATTTTGATGATGACGTTGATTAAGCATTACTTTCGTCTACTGTGCACACTTTGCCGTTTTCATTATCAAAAGGTAAAATTGTCGCAGTTTAGGCCTGAGACATATTTGGTCTAACTCAGTTCTTATTTCTGTAAAAGGACTTAATAAACTTCTGCGTTTAGTTGCTGGTTCTTTTTTTTTTTTTTTTTTTTTTTTGAGGTGGGGGGGGGGGGTCTTTTTTTATAAATTTTTATTTATTTATTCTTTTTTTTTTTTTGATTTGCATGAACTTTTTGTCAAATTCAAGTTCCGAGAAAAGGCGTAGTTAGTTTATTTGCCATACGATATTAGGGGAGGACAGGGTTGAGACTTCGTAAAATTTTCTGGTCGCCCTCCGGGCGACCAACTTTAAAATGTCAGTCACCCGGCATAAAAGTTAGTCGCCCGGCGCACTTTTTGCAAAATTTGTCTCGCCCGCTCACATGAAAAAACAACAATAAAATGGTGTTTAAAATAATCAACAGTATTTACCTGAAAATACTCATGAAAAAAGTTAGTCGCCAGTCGGGCGACCGACTCGAAAAAGTTGGTCGCCCGAGCCAAAAGTTGGTCGCCACGGGCGATCGGGCGACCGCGAAATCTCAACCCTGGGAGGACAGTACGTCGGTGGCCACTTCAGAAAGCAGCCCATTGAGTGGTTGCCGATATCCACCGCGCCCCGTGGCAGAGAGGGGGGAGGTTGATATGCACCTGTTGCCTGTGAGCAGTGACCTCCGTTGTAAATTATTTGTTTTCTTCTTGGATTAGCGTCGTCTTGAATTAACTAATAAACCTGCCTAGCGAGAGGAGAAGAGTAAAATGCGTACACTACAATAGTTTAATCAACTTGAAAAACGTACACGTACATTACAACCTCGTTATCACGACATGGCTGGGACCGAGTGATTCTGTCGTATCCGCAATGATCAATACTTTTAAACAGGGACAAGGTCAGCTGGAATAACAAAGTCATGTCGATATCAACGCTATGTCGTAATATTCGATGTCATTTTTTTTTTTTTTGCTGTATTTCAGCACTAGACAAGTTAGCACAATGTCGACATAATCTGTTCAACCATGAACTGAAATGTGTTGGTGCAATACATTAACTTTCCTGAAAAAAAACTTGCTGTTGTGCGAAATCGGCCAAGGCACATACGTGCCAGTAATTACACTTGGGAATTTTCAATGCTCTAGTTTATTGCTTTCGTACGATTCGGAAAAGTGTTTCCGTATGTTTTTTTTTTTCGCCAAAACCTTGTCACGCGAACTCCTCTGAGACGGCTAGGGCTAGGTCGACCAAATTTGGCAGAGACATAATAGCATGTCTAGATGGTCCAGCTCAATTTTTTTAAAGAAATTCATTAATATTTTATGTGCAAAAATGGACGTTGAAATTTAAAAATTGAAAACCTTGTCACGCGAGCTCCTCTGAGACTGCTAGTTTTCAATCGTTGCTGTTTGCTCAATCCCGCTGGAAATATTATTCTCCACACCTCACCCCTATCTGATACTTTAATGTAGACACTGCATTGGTGCATTCCAGAGCCTTTAAAATATACATTTTGTGTGTTTTTTTTTTTTTATCAAGTGAAAAGCTAGTATTTCACAGTCCATTTGGGGGCATTATGTAATGTTTTGTGGTGGTATTTATAACACTACAGCTTGTTACTTTTGTTGGCAGGCACTGAAGGAAGAGATTAAAGAGATGCATGGATTGAGAATAAATACCTCTGTGCCCAGCTAGAAGAGACAAATGGAAACGATTACTGGCGAAGACAGCTAACTTATAGATATTACAGTAACGTGAAAAAATAACAAAAACACGAGGTGTGAAAGGTGATAGGAGGCTGTAGTATCTCAGCAATGTTTCCGATTGACTGATTAATCACATGGAGATTTGGGGGGAGGGGTATTGAAAACTCATAAAGGATGAAAAGGTTCTCGTATTGGGAGCTCCTCACGCGAAATGCTTGCACACAAATTCGTGTTGCCGTACGTACTGTTTGAGTAGCCATCATGTCTAATACACAGTCAAATGTGAGTGGGTGTAGGTATTTTTTTGTACTCCTGTGTTGTCGCAAAAGGAGAAAGGGACACAGAAAAAGCACAGAACTGCGGATAGGAGTTTTATGTCTTGGTTTCCTGGGTCGGTATTCATAAAGCTCTGCTGGCACTGGTAGTAGTTAAAGCAATATCAGTGTCACCAGTAACTGATAAATAGGGATGTGTCCCGAGACCTTTGTCTGGGCACGGGACAGTCCCGCGGGATAGCCCTTCGGGGCGGGAGAAATACGGGACACGGGACAGGACAGCTTTAAGAAAAACTGAGCCAAAACTGTTTAACTTTAATTCAAAAAGTAGCATAACTAAACGGTTTGTACTTCTTTAAAATGCTACCACCAAAACGAGGAAGAAAATCACTAAGCTCACTACACTATATTTACATAGACAGGCGTGTTTATTTTTTTTCTTTTGGTATTTTAAAGTGCTCCTAGGTATTTGCCTTAAAACTGGCTGGAGCTTTCATCCACTGATCATATTCGATGTCCTCTTCTGGAGCAATGCATGCAATACTGTTTTTAAAGACACGCAGGCCTTAACTGTTCGTTAATAATAGGAATAATAAATAAGAATTTTGACCGTGTGTTATTTTTTAAATCGATCGAAAAAGACCCACATAGCAGGAAGCCATTTTTCCGACAGAGGATGCCTCGAGGTCATGAATCGCAGGGCTCGAAATTAACCATTTTTACCTTGGGGCCCTCCGGGCCCCAAAGTCCAGATTTCTTGGGGCCCGGCCGAAAATCCTGGGGCCCGGATAGATTTAGGCTATATATTAGAAAAATCACCATATTCCCATAAAAAGTAATTTATTTTTCTTAATGATACATGATACAATTGTCTTCAGTTTGTCTCTCTATTGTTTTTATTATATTGTGACACCGAGTTCTTCCCACACCCCTATTTCCTCTTTGATATCCTTATTTGCTTCAATGCCGTGGACCGTTTCTTCATGAACGAAAGGACGTCTAACTCGAACTCCAGGGGTCTATTGCGGGAATAGGGTCAAAGTTTTTTATTTCCGGAGATTCAAGTTGAATTAGAAGCAGATCCGTCAGATGATCGTCGTTTAAGCTGGCTCGCCAGTCAGTCTTCGTTTTTTTTCAGAGCGCTAAACCCTCGTTCTGCTTCAGCGGACGCAACGGGAATCGCTAATAGAAAGTCCATTAGGCCCAAAAAGTGCTTACCTATATGAGTGGTCTTGGGACATTTTGTACCTTTGCCACTTTGTATCTTGCCATTTTGTACTTTCGCGAAAGACGTTTTGTACCTTTTCCGCCACTTTGTACCTTACCACTTTACACCTTTTTGAAGTCATTTTGTACCCTCTTTAAGATGAGAAAAATTACAACCAAGATTAATTTTACATATTTTATTGTCAATTTGCACGCTTCTTTACAATACAGTACACGTTTTTTGCTGTCGCGTAATGTGTAACTAGCAAAATAACAACGGAATTTTCTTATTGTCACCGATGACAGTCTAGCTGTAGCTACCACTAAGTCTAAGCTGATAATTTAATCCACATTAACCTCGAATTATCCGTTGCGATGTAATCAAACAGTTTCGGAGATATCGCAACAATATGGCCAAAAAACTTAAATAATAAAAAAAATTAAAAAATCGCCAAAAATACATTTTCAACGAAAATGAAGAAAAACTTTACAGTAAACATTTGCACTATATGTGGGTTCTTCTTGCCACGTTTCAACCTAATCCAACAAACTTTTTCGGAGATATCGCAACAATATGGCCCAAAAAAAAGTTTAAAATCAAAAATTCAAAAATTCGCCAAAAATACATTTTCAACGGAAATGAAGAAAAACTTTGCAGTATACATTTGTGCTATATGTGTGTTCTTTTTGCGACGTCTGAGCCTTATCCAACGAACTGTTTTGGAGATGTAGCCTGCCAAAGTGAGAAAAATGCACGCCCCCCCCCCCCCCCCCATGTTCAAAACTTTGCCAAAATAGAATTGTTGAAGGAACGAAAAAAGATAACACGGGCATCATCTAGACATGTACCCCAGTATGTATGTATGTATTTTTTGAGAAAAATCAACTCATTAATTTCATAAGAACTCACTGCGGACAGACAGACGGCAAGACAGACACTGGGACGGACGGGCGGACGGACACACCAAATGCTATATATGTCTCCCTTAGGGGGAGACATATAACGAATTGCAGCTGTATTTATACTGATTTTAGAAGACTGGTGCTGAAAGTCCAGCCAATTACAGAGATTTTGCAGAGTAACCCCTGAGTAGATTCACTCAGTCTGGTTGAGTAATTCCAGAGAAAATGTGGTCGAAATGATTGCATTAATATTTTCACTGAAATGAAGGTCAGGTAGAGCAGGCGGTATTTAATTTTTTGTTTTAACTGAGTATTGCACGTAATAAAAGGTATAAAATGGTAAAGTACAAATGGCAGAAAAGGTACAAAATGACGGAGGTACAAAGTGACAAAGGTACAAAGTGTCCCAACCCCATATGAGTACATTTTTGGTTGAAGAAAAATCTGTTATTTTGATGACTAACATAGGCCTTTCCGAAAAAATCGTGGGGCCCGCCGGGCCCCAAGCCTCGAAAATCGTGGGGCCCGGCCAGAAATCATGGGGCCTCGGGCCCCAGGGCCCCAGCTAATTTCGAGCCCTGGAATCGTTTGTGTACTGTCATTGTTGTGGTGTGTAAAATGTATCATTGTTAACGCAGGCGTAGGAGACAAAAAAAAATCGTCACATAAAATAAATATATAAAATAAAATCCACGTTTTTGTTGTCCGGTCCCGTGGTGTCCCAGTTAAACTGCTTATCCCGTCCTGCACGCAAATCAGACGGGATTTTACGGGACACACCCCTACTGATAAACCAGAGCAGTGCTTCATGAATACGGACCCTGTAGTTTTAGGACAAAGCTTCCACTGCATTGACTGCACAATGCAAGCTGTTTTTGAAAGTGCTAACGCGTTTCTCTGATCGGCGTCTCGGTGGTATGTTACTCCCTGTGCGTGACTAGCACTACCACGGGAAATTCGTTGAGATTTAAAAGTGAACACGAAGGGGAAACTCCGAAATAATTTTCAGCACAGCAGTTAACGGAACTAATAAAGCATTGCTTGCGAATGTTTCATGAAGATTTCGCGATTTGTCTGTTTGGGTGGTATTTTTTTTTTCAGTTCTGAATTCCACATTCCACTATTTTTTTTGTTAAGAGTGCAGCATTGTGCATGCTTTTTTCCAAGATCATCTGTTCTATGAGTGTATCAACTTGTTTTGAGCAATTGGATTGGAATTTGGAATATGGAATTTTCTGTTAGGAATGTACATAAATGTTAAAAAGAATGTTAAAAAGAATACACTAAAATTTCTATCGAATGTGAAGTAATTTTCCTGTTCAGATATGGAACGAATATTGCTCTCCATACATCTGTTACCCCATAGAAATTATGTTCCCTAAATACTGGTAAAAAGTTCGCGTTTTTAGTGGTTACTACACTTGAAGTCTTGCAAAGTACAAAGTAAAAAAAAAAAAAAAAAAAGGGAAAAACGCATAGCATTCCGTTTTCATTATGTTCAAAATAGTATGATAAACGAGTGAAAAACAGGTAAATGAACCGCCAAAAATAAAATAAAGATGCGAAGTATTCTTTTATCGTGGTTCATTTCGATGTGGGGAGAACATAACCTATTTTGTTGGAACAAACTAAATCATTGTTTATTGGTTTGCTTTGAGGCAAAGTGTTTGAGATTGTAAAATTGCAATTTGAAATGCTCGTGACACTTTAAAACTGGCTAAGTGAAGTAAAACATGAATGTTGTTTGTTGTCCTTTCAAGTAAAAGTTTATATCCGTTTTATTTAATTGACAAAGTATCAGTTTTGAGAAATAATCACTTTGTTGTTTATAAGTTGCACAAACAACATCAATGATGGTTTCCTTTTTCTGCATTTAGCGTGCGTGTATATATGGTAAATGGGACTATATATTTACAATAAGTTTCTAGGGAAACATTTGTCTGCGATTCGCCACAAAAATGACGTCTATTTTTATATAATTGACTAATTATCCCCCGTGGAATGGAGGGATATAGTTTTGAACTTTTCGGTCTGTCCGTCTGTCACGCTTCTGTCTCACACGCCTACAGGCCACATTAATAGATGGATTCGTTTCAAATTTTGTGCACGGCTTCTGGACCCTTCCGCAGTGCAGTGACCAAGAATTTTCCGGAACGGAAAAAAAAATTGACAAAATGGCGGACTTTTGAAAATCGGCACTGGACTCAGCGTATATACGGTAGTCTCGCGCGCCTACAGGCCGCTTTTACAGATGGATTCCTTTCAAATTTTGTACACGGCTTCTCTGGACCCTTTCGCAGTGCAGTGACGAAGAATTTTCTGGATTGGAAAAATTTTGACAAAACGGCGGACTTTTGGAAATCGGCACTGGACTTAGTGTATATACGGCAGTCTCACGCGCCTACAGGCCGCATTGATAGATGGATTCGTTTCAAATTTTGTACACGGCTTCTCTGGACCTTTTCGCCTGTGCAGTGAATTTTCCGGATGGGACTTAAATTGACAAAGTGGCAGATTTTTCAAAATCGGCGCTGTACTTAGCGTACCTACGGCAGTCTCAGGCGCCTACTGCTTAATGGATTGATTCGTATAAATGTTAGACACTACGTCTACCTATCCTTCCACGTTTAAATTTTGCGTAGTCAGCCGCCACAGCCTTACACACACCATATCGCCCACGTTCTCAATTACCGGTACATTCGTTTTTTCGTGTTCGTTTTCATGTCCTCTCTCGATATAATTCCTGTTTAAGTGCGACCTTCTTACATTGTGTATGTGGCAAAATTCGGCTTTGTTTAGGCATAAAAAAGCTCGCAGACATTCGGAAATGATTGTAAATGACGCTGACGACAGTGTCTCAGAAAAAGTTTCCTCACGCTGTCGAAAAGCCGACTTGCCAGTGGAGGGGTAGCTTCAAGGGTTTCATGTGCTTCAAGCCATTGTTTCGTGAAAAACCTACTTGATGTTGGTGGAGTTCAAACGAAGGAATTCGCCGTGATGACCGACAAGCGTGTTTTTCGTTTGTTCAGTCTCGATGTGCTGAAGGTAAAAAAAGAAGTTGAAACCGAGAGGGTCTTTTAAAAATTATTCTTGTGTGTGAAACGATAAAATAGCGTCTGTTTTGGATCTGTTGTAAATTAAAAAATACACAGAACATTGTCAGATCCAAAAAATACGCGTATAACAATGAGAATTGTGACAAAAGGTGCTTGACATTTTGCGGCATAATGACACAAGGACGAATGAATTGACAAAGGGATATCTGCTACACATTTTTATCAAATAACAAAAGACTTTGTGGTGCTATCGCTAACCCTTGTTTAGTCTTTTTTCTCCTAAATACGAAGTTTCTTTATTACTGATTTGTTTGTATGTGTGCGGTTTCGCTCAGAAAAAAGGATTGATAATTATAACGAAGTATGCGGAATTGAGAGGCTAATAAAACTCTCCGGAAGTTCTTTATTTGCGGTCGCTTTTTTTTTTTTTTTTTTTTGCTGACAAAGGAGTTTTTTTTAACAAATCGAAAGAAGTGGTTTCATTAAAACAACGTTTTGTGGTTGAAAACAACACAGCTCGACCAATGCTACACGAGGCCATTATAAGCACATTTGATGTTTCAATACACCAGATGGCTGCACCGTAGGCGTGTTGACATTTTGGTCAAGGCCGTTTGTTCAGCATTGTATTTCCTGTCAGCTGTCAAAATCGCGACAGGAGTGTATGACCCATCGTCTTGTGATACTTCAAGTACTTGTAACTCCGCAAAAATATGTCGTACGACTTGGCATCAAGGATTTAACACATGGAAAGATATTTATCAGGTACGTTTGCATTATATTGGGTTTGGAATATCTGTGCTTTCTTTGTTTGATTCCTTTGTTTCGATTGTTGTCTGAGTCAGTAACCAGTTAAGGTTCTTTTGTTGAAGTTTGGTCCACTTTGTACAGTACTGTATGCTTGGGAAATATAACATGTGTAGTTTGGAATAAAAAACAAATGGCACCGTGAAACATATTGTATGTAAATTTGTCACCTATTGAAATACGAAGAGCAAGAAAATATATTTAAAATATAATTAAATATAAGCAGAAGCAATTTTAAAATAACTGTTTTATATTTCCTCGGTCGAGTTTGAAAGATTAAAAGATTAGATTTTTGGGGAATGGGGGGGGGGGGGGGGGGGGGGAGGCGGGAGGGGCTAGGTATGACCCTTGGGGGTTTTCGCTTCCCACCCGTGCTTGTTACTTCTTGTGTGTATAAGTTTGATACGATGAAGCCCCGCACGCCCTCACCACGGGTCTGGCAATAAAAATCTCTACTAAATCTTTATATTCAATGTATCTTCTGATGACTTTTGAATGCATAAGTCAACTTTGGTTTAATTTGCAGATGACATTTAAATCAATTCAGGCCCGAGCGTTGATGGCTTCTAACCTAACGACTAACCCGCCAAACCCTCACCCACGGGCAGCCAGTCCCGCGGTGGATGCTTTGGAAGAGCTATCGAACGCAGATACTCGAAGCATGGAAGATTCTAGTCCACATATGAGCTCAACACTAACAGCTGATTTAACAAATACGGTGCCAGCTATCGACAGTGGTTCTAGTCAAAATAACGCTATACTAACAAGTACACCCATGGCGGCAGGTCACAAAAGTCGCGTTTCACCTAATCCCAGAGATGCATTCGAAATGGAATCAGGGACAAGAGAGACTGTCCTGTCGCCAAACCAAAGTGCCATCCGTGAAAATTCAGTGCTTGACTTGAAAACAGGAAAGGTTTCAGGCTCGTCCTCTCAGACTGATTCACCACAGACTTTCCATTCCGTGACGCCAGATGGGCCGAGCGAGGCTGGCGTTGGGGAGGGAGATTTTCTGGCCAGTCAAAATAGTGGCACACAGACTGAAGGTGCCAATCTACATGAAGTGTTGAAGGTGCCAATACTAGGCTATGAAGTGATGGAGGAGAGATCACGCTTTACGGTAGGTCAACTGAGAATTTACCCATTATCTGGAATAACCATATTATTTGATATCATTTCTTTCTATTTTTTTTTTGTAAACAATATGATTGCAAGGTTTGTCAAAGCTTTTCTTTACAGTGATTTTAACGCTGAAAATGTTAACCATTCTCGAACCAGGCAATAATATAAATTACTTTTAAAGCGACTCTTGTTTGGGAAGAACATCAATGAAAAATTTTATGAATCACTCTTACTCCTGCGCTCTTCTCCGATGCAATAAGTAACGATTTTAGATAAAGATGACGAGGAGGGAGCGCATCCGTAGCCGTTTTTCCCCCATTTTCAATTTGTGAAGCAGAAGTACGTGATTTGGGGGCGTTTTTTTTACCAATAACCGGGGCTGTAGAAACCGGGAACCGCACAAAATACCACCGGGCAAAATACCTCCGGACATAATACCACCAAAGAAAATGAAAACTAGGACAAAATACCACCAACGACATCTTTTTATTATACAGCGTAACAACGCAAACTCGGTGGCGTCCAGTCATGGAAGAAGCTCAAACAAGACGCGAAACGGAGACGGCTTAGGGATTATAAAAATCAGATGCAGTAGGTCGCAGAGAATAAGAGCAAATACTCCGTTATGTCATTATTGATAAGGGATTGCCACAATGCGAGACTTTCCGCATATAAATAGGGCACTAAAATGAGTAGAATTTAAACCAATATCAACAGCAGTAAACCACGACAATAAACTAACTAGGATCAACAAAAAAGAACAGTTACAGTAAAGTAGAATGTCCTCAGTGAATGTAATTTTACGTTTGTTTTAGCTACATTCAGTTATAAATAGCTCCGGTGATCAGAGAAAGAGTAAAAGATTGTAGTGGTATTTTGTCCTAGTTTTCATTTCCTTGGTGGTGTTATGTCCGGTGGTATTTTGCCCGGTGGTATTATGTCCGGTGGTATTTTGTCCTACAGCCGTAGAAAACTACCACTGTTTTGATCGCCCTAAAAAAGGAGAACAAAATAATCCTTCTAACAAGCTGATCGTGAGAAAAAAGTGCAACGTGTGTTCATTTAAAATTGTTGACTTTGAAGTTGTGGCTATCATATAAAATAATGTGCTTATTTAAATTGTTTGAAATGACAAAATAAGTGTCTGCTTGAAGCGTCACCTGAGAATGTGAAAATGACACAGGGTGAATTTGTGACTTTTCCACTGACAATGGCATTATCAAGTGCTTGCTGGAAAATTGTCCCTTATTGTCCCTTGTGAAATTACATGTAATTGAGTTGCTGTCTCATAAACCACGGCATGCAACAAAAAGGCTAAAGAATAAAAGTAACAAAAAGCGAATGAACCGCTCATTTGCCAGTGGGCATGCTGCGTTGTCAGAAGAATAGGTTGCGGTGATTGAAATTTAACAACGGCCTTTGTTTTTTGTGTTTTTTTTTTATTGGCAGATTTTCAAGGTTCAAGTCCGGAAGAGTGATTTCGAATCGTGGTTTATATTTCGCCGCTATACCGATTTCGTCAGACTAAACGATAAGGTACTGTTTACTTTCCTTTTGTGCGAGTTACGCTGATACGAAAGTTAATTGATTTGTGAAAAAAGTTCTTATCAATGTTTGTAAGCTTTGTATTAAATGGCAATTACGCATTTCCTATCTTGCTTTCAAATTTAGGACATTGCGTATTGATGCGTTGATAACAGTGTTATCTCTAAAAGACGTTGTTGTGATAACGAACCCGCGTGATATATTGTTTAAAGAAGATAACATAATCAAAGACTTATGTATGTCAAGCCAAGTCAAAGAGCTTGTATTTACTTTATTATTTAAGGGTCTTTGGCCAAGTGCTGTTTGAATGAGTGAATATATTTACATAAAGACTGGATGATAGCCATCCTGCGCAGACTGTTATGCTAGATTTTATAGCACAGTTGTGAAAACCTCAGTGTGATTTTGATCTCCATTTCGATGCTGTGATTTCATTGTGTATGGATGCGGGTTCGATCCGTGATCAACGCCTCCTCACCCTTCCTCCTAGGTTCATATTCATTGAAAGTTAGTGTGAGCCATTTCGTCCCGCCTATTGGCCAGAGCTCTGTGATAACGCCTTGACAATAGCTTATTTATAACGAATATTCTCTAACGGGGCGTAAGCTTAAACGCCATGGAATATATCAGGAGGATACTGTGCATCGTTCTTATGTGCGATTCTGTGCAGCTGTTATTCTTTATTTTTCTGTAGCAAATTAGTTCTCTCAACGAATGAAAATTAATTTCAGTATGACTTCATTTTGATTTCAGTTGAGACAACTTTTCCCGCACTTCCGGTTAGCGCTACCGCCGAAGCGATGGTTCGGCGACAATTTCGATAGAACATTCCTGGACGATCGCCTGCTGGGACTGCAGGCGTTTCTCAACAACGTGGCGGGCCATAAAGACGTCGTTCACAGCCACCCTGTCGCGAGTTTCTTCTGTCTCGACCACCCTCCGGGCCCTCATGACAGCTTGGAGGAGAGCAGGGTAGGCATTATGCCGCGTTTCGACATGCGAACACTTCCATAGACGTTCAGCGTTACGTTACGTGATACTGTAAAATGCAATCAAGGTAGAAGTTAAACAACAGTGTTTTAAGCACGCTTCCATGCTTTTTCATTTTAATTCTTCAATATATAATTTACACTAATACTGATATATAAAAGGAGGTATATCGAATTCAAGCGATTCTGACATCACCAGCGTAAAAATTCATGTCCTGCTTGTGTGTTTCCTCCTCAGTCGCATCGGTAAGAAAAAACGGGAGATTCGCATTACGTCAATAATAGGAGAGCTTGCCACAGCATAGTGAAAAATATACTTTCCCAGATTTGTGTAGTCCACTGTTAAACTTTGGTACAGCAATTTAAAATATTTGCCTGGCTTTGTGAATGATCTCTCTAAAGAAGCCGATTTTTTTTTTCATTGGAAATGTAAAGAAACGTGATAAGCAATAGTTGGTTATTGTGATAAGAAAATTCCCTTTGTATTGTAGGCTTTATGTGAATCTTTGGAGGAAGTGAACTACTCACTGCAAAAGGAGCTGGAGGAAAAGAATACACGCATTTCTTTGTTACAAGAAGAGCTGTCATTGCAACGCAAAGAAATTGATAACCTCAAGCGAGCCCTGAAGTAAGAGAAATTCCTGACAGGAGTTTTTCTCTTATTAAAATGTCTGCGTGGATTTTTTCACTTTGCATCGGGGGGGGGGGGGGGGGAGGGAGAGGAGGGAAGAGTCCATAAAACATGTATGTACGAAGGGAGGGCGGTTGGGGCTGTTTGTACGCTTAATACGCTGTGCTTACGGATGTACTTTATTGATTGCCCTTTGTATGTACAGCAGCCATTGTGAGGCACCGAAAAAGGGAATAGACATTGAAGTGAATCATCCCTTTTGAATGTGCTTAATCAAGCAGCAGAAAAAAAAAAACACATTCAAAGAAAAGCAAAAAGAATTAATGCAGCAGGCTGTTCTATAATCACTTAAGTTTAGTTTGATATACTTTTCAGTACGAGTGAGAATTCTTCAGGAAATCGAAAAAAACGTTGATTAAATGTTTTGTTGCCTATTTATATACTGTGTATTGACAAAGGTTTTTTAGCTATTCGTCCCATATACTGATTGCGGCTACTCGGCAGGGAATTCGAAAACCTCTATAAAATTAGGTGTTTACAATTGAAGAAAATTTGATTTTTAAGACTGGGTAGAGTTGAAAGAAGGCGTGGCTCCCAGCAGAGCGAGCTGTCAATCACCGACACTAGCGCCCTCACCGAAGCGGACCAACAACGATACGCCAACACTGATTGGTACATTCCACTTTACGCTTTACGGTTAATGTTCTAAAATGTATGGATGAAAGAATTCACTGCCGAAGTAATGCGCTCATAATATAGCCCCCATTTTAAATAAATCAAAAAGATTCTTTAAGTGTTTTTTTTTTAAATTACACATTAAGACATGAAGCATTCCTCTTTTTTCACACAGGAGTGAAGTGCCTGTGACTCGTCGTTCGCCGGTTAAAGAACGCCTTTATGCCGACAACCGGCTGTCGCTTAGCAACCTGTCGGTTGGGAGCATGGACATTGTTCCGGAAGAGGACAGGCATTCGAGCAGCTCCGTAAACATCGAAGCGACTGATGCCCAATGTAGTCCGGATTTCGGTGTTAAAAACGCGGCTTCGAGTAGCACTGGCAAAAGACCCGGTTCCATGATCGATACCCGTGCCCAGGCTAAAATAGATTTCCAGCTGAACTTGAATTCCGACTCAAAGTCGATGACGTCATCGCAATCGGGTGATTCAATAATGATACTCGACCACGAATTAGGTGCATCGAAGGCTGAGAATCGAACCGTGAAAGCGCCGATTGAAATGCCCATTGAGACGGACAGTGTGGCTAGCACAAAAGTCAGAGAGCGCTCTTCAAGTTTGAAAGATCAAAATCTTGGGAGTAATGAGAAAATAGCAAACGGTATTGGATCATAGGTGTCTAGCCAGTGAGTGTACGGCCACAAACGGGCTCAAGCTATAGAATTAGACCGCATTTCGCTGGATGGAGGATTGACAAAGTTGCAAAAATTACAAGAGGAAATGCATGTTTTACATGATGACCGAGGTCGAAGTCCCCTTTAGGCCCAAAAGGCCGAAAATGGGCTCAAAACCGCTGTATCACTAACCGTTTTCTCGATCATAGTCAGCTTCCGATTTTTAACCCGGACGATAAAGAAGTTCAAGGTCACCGTGGAACCTTTATATAACGTCTCTTAGGCCCAGAGGGTCGAAAATAAGCTCAAAGTCACTGTAACTCTAACGGTTTTCGAGATAAGTCAGCTTCCAGTTTTTTAGATTTACCGTGACCAAGAAGGTCAAGGTCACTTGAGGCGCCCCCTGCTGTAACGTCTTTTAGGCCCACAGGGTGTAATATAAGCTCAAAATTTCTATAGTCTATCTCCAACGGTTTTCGAGATAATGGTCACCTTCCAGTTTTGACCTTGACCATGACCAGGAAGGTCGTAGTTACCCAGATACTTCTTTTATAACGTCTATAGAGGCCCAAACGGTCGAAAAATAAGCTCGAAGTCGCTCTGTCTTTAACTATTTTCGAGATAATGGTCAACTTCCGGTTTTTGGCCTTCACCATGACCGAGAGGATCAAGGTCACCGGGGTATCAATTATATAACGTTTTATATGCCAAAAGCCTGAAAACAGACTCAAAATCTTTCTACCACTAACTGTTTTCGAGATGGTCAACTTTCTACTTTTGACTTAGAGCATGATCGAAGAGCTCAAGGTCACTGAGGTACCTTATAAAACGTCTCTTTGGCCTAAATGGTGGAAAAAAGCTCAAAATCTCTCACCATTTTTAAGACCTTTCTGCAAAGCTTTTCGAGATGCAAAGGTCACCTGATTTTTTACCATGTTCCTGAACGTCAAGATTCAGATCGCTGGGTTACTTCCTACTGAAATCGTATACCTGTTCCGACAAGGATTTGAGCGCTGTTTCCAGTCGTTTTTCGTGATAAAGAGGGGTTTAAAAATATTTCGACGTCAGTTACCTTGGAGGTCAAGTTAAAAAAAAACTGCGGGTTTCACGAGGACTCATTATAGTTTATAATTATGCCAAACATCGTCTTCCTTCTAGGAGGAGATTTGTGGAAACTATTTTGAGGTAAAAAATGCTATGTCCTTAATTTGATCTTGACCTTAAAAGTCAAGGTAGAAAACTTGTGAATTTCACGACGTGTTATCATCCTCTTTGTGTTTGCCAAAATTTCGTCCTCCCACGTCAAATAGCTATAGGAGGAGTTTTCTGGTAACCCCCCCCCCCCAAAAAAAAAAAAGTGAATAAACTTTCGGAATATCTAGCACAGCATACCCATTTGCAAACAAAGTTTGCAAATATAATGTTTATGAAGGTACCGTGATAAATAAATGAGTTTGTTGACACAGTTGCACTGTTCAATAATGCTAATTTTCTTTCGATGCTTAGCTTCAGGGTTTAGGGATGACTGCAGCAAGTGTGCCATGCTTCTGTTTCCGAACTGTTGAAGGCCACGGCTGTGTATTGTTTGTATTGTATAGACATATGTATGTATGCGTAAATTATCGTACAAAAATTGGTTATTTTACGCAAACTTTTATCATTTTGTGTTTAGAGAACAATTATGTTTGGTAATTCTATTCCAAATTTATTGAGAAGAAAAAAATGTAAGACATATATTGCTTTGGATACAGATTGCAAGATGTGCCAGGATTTTGTTCTGTTGGCTAGAAGTGACATGTTCGCATCCGCAGGCCAGAAAATGTAGAAAATCAAGTACTTGTTTTTCGCCCAGTGCTTTACTCAGTCGAAACAGACCTAACTGCATTGCATCCATGCCAATTGTGCCTTGTTTTATCTAAGTACATAAGCAGCGTTAGTAAACAGAGGAAAATATCATATAGCGGGACCATTAAATTCAGGGGTGCACATAAGGATTTTTTTACCTTCGGCAGTTTGGCGAAGGACGTTCAACTCACCTTCGCCAAATCGAATTCACCTTCGCCAAATTAACCCCCATACTAAAACTGTAACTTAACTTGTTTATTGCATCTAAACTATACATGTTCTCAACTATATTGTCCAGTTTATGCCTTTATGGAGCTACATCGGTAGTTACTTAGTCCTGACCGATTTGTAGCTTTCATCTAAAGCGTTTAACTTTTCATCAAGCTTGATTATGAAAAAATTCACCTTCGCCAATTTGGCGAAGGCAATTCTGTTCACCTTCGCCAAATGGATTTCACCTTCGCCATGGCGAAATGCGAAGGTCTTATATGCACCCCTGCCATTAAATCTGGCGGTCTACCTCTCATATATGAGGAGCACGAGGTCACTTGTCTGTCTTGTGATTGGGTGCTTGATTAAAGCTCTGATTGGCCTAAACACCAGTCTCTGGAAGGTTTGCAGTGTTTTTAAAATTTTATATTCTATTGTATGTTAATCTAACTGGTGCTAAATGGTTATTGTTTGTGACGTCTTTCGGTCGAAAATTGTTTGTTTTTGTTTTTTTTTTTCAATGTAATAGGTAGTTCGTTTATCTGTGATGCTCAAGAGATCGATCTCGTCTCTCGATTTATGTGTTGTCCAATGAACATTGGCTTGGCAATATTTTGTAGGGAGTATTAAAAGTGTCAAACGAAAGAAAGCATTTAGGGTTGGGTGGTATATTCTAGAAGTACACTGTGTCTGTAAAAGAAAAGGATTGAATTGAAGGGCAGTGAAATAAATTATGTTGTTGTGGACCTAGAATGGATTCTGTTAACACAAGTCTTGAACTTTCGTGAAACATTTGCGTGTTGGCCGAGGCTAAGGCTCTAGAAAGGACTTAAGTTCTCGAGTTTGCCAAAGTTTTATAAGGATCTTAAGTTGGAGAAGGAACGTCAATTGTAGAACCCGCCATAGTTCTAGAAGGAACGGGAGCTCTAAAGATGGCCGAGGATCCAGAAGAGGGGATTTCTAGAAGTGGCCGATATTCTAGGAGGAACATGAGGTCTAAATGTGGTCGGCGTTTTACGTGTACAGGCTGTCCAGAATCTTATCAAAATCCTGATGGGTAGTTGGAGCAAAACGGCTTCAAATATTTGCATTTTTTTGTGTTTAGGTCGGACTCGCGCTCAGAATTATATGTCTCCCCCTAAGGGAGACATATATAGTATTTGGTGTGTCCGTCTGTCCGTCCGTCTGACCGCAGTGAGTTCTTATGAAATTAATGAGTCGATTTTTCTCAAAACATACATACATATTGGGGTACATGTCTAGATGATGCCCGTGGTATTTTTTTTCGTTTCCTCAAAAATTATTTTTTGGTAAATTTTTGAACATAAGGGGGGGGGGGGGGGGGGTTCGTGCATTTTTTTCACTTTGGCAGGCTATATCTCCAAAACGGTTTTGTTGGATTACGGTGAAACGTGGCAAGAACAACACATATATAGTGGAAATGTTTACTGTGACGTTTTACTTCATTTCCGCCGAAAATGTATTTTTGGCGAATTTTTTAATTTTTGATTTTGAACTTCTTTTGGCAACATTGTTGCGATATCTCCGAAGCGGTTTGTTGGGTTAGGCTGAAACTTGGCAAGAAGAACTCAAAAAACGTGTAAATGTTTACTGCGAAGTTTTTCTTCATTTCCGTTGAAAATGTATTTTTGGCGAATTTTTAAATTTTTGATTTTTAACTTTTTTGACCATATTGTTGCAATATCTCCGAAACAGTTTGTTGGATTAGGCTGAAACGTGGCAAGAATAACCCACATATAGTGCAAATGTTTACTGCGAAGTTTCTTGTCATTTCCGTTGAAAATGTATTTTTGGCGATTTTTTTAATTTTTGAATTTTAACTTTTTGGGCCATTTTGTTGCGATATCTCCGAAACAGTTTGTTGGATTAGGTTGAAACTTGGCAGGAAGAACTCACAAAACGTGTAAATGTTTACTGCGAATTTTTTCTTCATTTCCGTTGAAAGTGTATTTTTGGCGAATTTTTGAATTTTTGATTTTTTAAGCTTTTTTGGCCATAATTGTTGCGATGTCTCCGAAACAGTTTGTTGGATTAGGCTGAAACATGGCAAGAAGAACCCATATGTAGTGGAAATGTTTACTGCGAAGTTTTTCCACGTGACTGATTGGGGGCGGGGGAGACATACCGTTTTTGTTTTAACAAGAACACTGGCCAATCTAGTATTAAATTGCCTTTTGTTAAATTATGAGTTTTGTAGGCAAAAGGTTTTGCCATATGTTTGTGGCCTCATGCAAATTTAAAGTAATCTTATACAGTGCATGAACGTTCTAAAGTACGCAGTGAGTATTAATGTTAGTCATGTATTTTGGGCAGAGGCGGGATAAGTAGGGGTTATTCCGGCTTGCTACCCGGTTGAGTGTATAGCTTACTTGGAATGCCGGAGTTTAAAACTATGATCTCTTTCCTGTTTGGTGACATATTGTAATCAAAAAGTTTCAGCAAGAAAAAATGACATGTTGATAGTTTTGATAGGCTTGTTTTTTTTCTCTTTGCAATGTTAGTCCAGTTTATACACAGGATCTATATATATATATATATGTTATGCTGCAATAGGACCAAATAAAAAGGTTCACGGAGTCTGGTTGTTTTATTCAGCCTGTTCAATCTCTTCAATCAAGAAATGAAACAGCTGGAAGAAGCATGAACAATTTTCACGGATAATTTTGTTCTTCCTTCTCTTCCAAGTAAGTCGGGTAAATATAGTGAATTAAGTGGGTACTGCCCCCCGTCCCCCCCCCCCCCTCCGCCCCCCGTCTCCTTCCCCGAGAACATCAGATCAGCGACACTTTTGCAGTTGTTTTTGCGTGTGACTCGCGTTCGCATACGTATCCACACAACAATGGGTTCTGAGTATGTTAATTTCGCTCGTGTCCCAAAAATCTTTGTTTACATCTAAAAGTGCAATATCAAAAGCCGAATCGCATATTTTCAACATAGAGTAGACACTTGAGTCGTGAGCGAGTAAATGCTTCAGGGTCTGCAACGATCGAGTTCTCCTATATTTTAAAACCGGCAGTCGCGGTAAAACCATCGGGAAAAAGATTTCGTCTTCTGCTATACTTCGGTTCGACGGCCGGCTGTTACTTACTTTGCAGTCAGTGATAAAGCTATGATTTTGTTTGGAAAAAAAGAGTCTTATAATATCTCGTATTCTTTATTTGGCTGCATTTTTCAGGGCGATACTTGCCTCATCTGTGGGAAGCGAGTCTACGAGATGGAGAAGTTACTGGGCGATAAGGGCACGTATCACAAAACCTGTTTCAAATGCCTGCATTGCAAAAGAACTCTCACGTGAGTGGATACGTTGTGTAATTTGCTCGAAGCCCAATTTGTACCAAGTGTAATCAATACTTGATTAAAGAAAAAACATGTTAAAAGTCTCTCAAGGGACCAGTGTGCGGCTAATAAATGTTCTTGCGATGGCGGTGTTTGCTTGTTAATGCTTTAGTAATACTGCGAAGAACGAAACTAAAGTTAGTAGTAGTTTATATCAGCATTGAAGTAATAAAGAGCGTTTTAAACGGCCACTGAGACGTTTATATTGCACGTATATCAGGCACATTTAGTCTAAGTAGTATTATAATAAAAAAAGACAGCTCGACAAAGTGACCATTAATTATTACGTGGATAAACTGAACGTTATCACATAACGACTATAATTGAAGGTTTCCATGCATAAACTTGATAACTGCAGTTATCAGCAGTGGAGAAAAACGCCTTTAAAGTTTGAAATTTTAGTAACAAACATAGGTTTTTCCCATCGCATTTTTCTCAAAAATGCCCACTTCTAATCGGTTTTGAGGTGTAAGACTTACATATGTGATAGAACAGAGGCCAAGAAATACCGTGGTGGTAATAGTGCATTTTCCTGATAAGTGGAGTTATCAAGTTTATGCATGGACCCCTTCAATTGCATTTAATAAAAAAAGCTAGTTTTCTTTCACAAGCCGAACTCAAGCTATATTTAGTAACGTAGTGTTTTCTTTCTAACAGTATAGTTAAGGTCCAAAATGTTAATTAATCTCCAAATACGTTCAACAGGCTGAAGAATTTTGCTTCCATGGATGGCCAGTTATACTGCAAACCTCACTTCATGGAACTTTTCAAGACCAAAGGTAGAGTGTATTTACTTGCGTATAATACGAACCCATTTTCAAGTGTCCATTTGAACGGAAGAACATTTCTTTAAGAGATAAAAATGTGATTGGTTCATCGTTCAGTTGTTCCAACAGGATTTGAAGACGCTGAGTTTCGATATTCTACGCCCATTTTTCAGCTGGTTATGAACTTCACGATTTAGCAATAATAATATATATTCTGACAAAATTTTGCGCGTACAGTTGGACGCGGAGCTCTGAAATTCCGCATCCATTTTGAAATTTCTGTCTACTTTTAGATATAAGCCAGCAGCTATATATTCCAGTGAAATCGCTGACATCGTGTTCTAAAGGTATAACTTGATATGAATTAATCTTAAAATCAAGTCGATAATGTGTATGTTTGGATTTGTTGCACGTGCTGCAGGAAACTACGACGAGGGCTTTGGTAAAGAGAGGAAGACCCAATCCAGCACTCCAGCCATACCGGCAGAGGAACCGGAAACCGTGGAAGCGGTACGCCACCGGCGGCTACTTGCCGGCTTTAAATACTTGTCTGAAAACTCAACAGGTCATTTAAAAAGAGTGAGAGTTGAGGATGGTTCTCAGAACAGATAAATAACTAGAAGCTCATTCCGCTAGCGAAATGTTAAACACTTGACAAAAATTAAAACGCAAAAATACTTCCTTCAGTTGGTTATTTCTTGAATAATATATTGCAAACAACACAGCTTGAATACGTCTTATAAGCCGAGTAGTGTTTGGTTGTTGATGATTTAAAGTTTTATTGACTGATCAGGCATACGCCTTGCTATCTATTTACGCAGTGAGAGCTCGCACAAAGCTCACTGAGCAAATGTATTCTGTGCTGTCGTTAAATGCTACGCATTTACTTGCAAAATATACACTCTTTTCACATGGCGTTTTGACAAAGAAACGAAATCAAAGACGAAAATAAAAAGTGACATGCACATGTTCAGATCAAGCTCTTCATAAGTCCCAGGTTTCATGGTCGTAGGGCCCATAGTGTCAGAGAAGAAGACACAAAAAATCGGAAAAACTGTCAAGAAGAAAAAAAAGGACGAATTTTGCTCGCACAAATTCATATAACCCTTGCAAGCCAAAGGCTAGTCAAGTGTTAATAACAATATAAAAAAGAGAGAAAGCAATAGAAATTTCATGTATAAATAATTAAAAGTGTTTACCTATTAGCAACGGGTCTGACTTTTGCACAGGGCGCAAAGGTTTGTATAATGCAAACTATGGCGAGTAGCTGCAGGGCCAAATTCCCAACCTCTCTTTGTGAGAAGCCCTTCATTTAATTGTGGATTTGTGTATTTAGTGCAGTGAGGCTTGTGAGCGTTTGTTTAGTATTTGTGAAATGCTGATTATGTACCTCTCACCCTATCCGACCTTTGTCAAATAATGATTTTAAATGGACATTTTTTTTTTTTGGCTGTGTAGGGCCAGATCATCTTCAGTTACCCTTATCTTTGCTCGACTTGGTTTGAAATGGCATGTGAGGGTGTTGGGGGGGGGGGAGGGGGAAAGGAGGGGGGAGTGGTGGCGTCCGTTATCCGAGGTATTAATTAGCCGAAAATTATGGATTATTCTCTGTTTTTATAGGCCGAGTGAATGATAGCAATGATGTCACAACGCAGATGTCCATGATGGGAAAGAGAGTTCGGCGTCGTGTACAATATAACTTACAGCGTTTGCAGCAATTTCTTATATTATAACTGAAACCTTCGTTTGTTTAATATATGCCACGTGGAAACAGAACGAGGTATTTTTGGCACATTTCAAATAATTGCTCGGATGTATTTGAAGTGCATGTGCAATCATTTTTTTAATTGGAAAAAAAAACCAATGTCAATAGTATGTTTGGAAACGGTTGCAAAAAGGCGCGTGAGACAAATGTGAATAAAGTAAATGCCGTGATGAATAATAATTATACCTAAAATGTAGAATAATGTTGATACTGCTGTTTCCATAGCGACAGTTGTTATTCCAAAAAAAGTTCAGGAAGTGGAAATGTTTTGAGATTGAGGTTTCAAACCAGGGTGAAAATGCATGGAATTAGTTCAGTTTGTGGTCACTTTTTTAATCTTGGAACGACAAATATGTGGAGGTTGCCATAACGGCAGTCGATACACTGCGCAATAATAGTCGGATATAATTGTCTTCAAATACTCCCGCTGCCAAAAACAAAATAGTCTCTCAACTCTTCAGGTTAGCTTGTGATTCTCATAAGGCAGTTATATCCGAAGCGGTGTTCGTGAATTTTCACCCAAGGTGTTGAGCTTTCGATTCGGCACTGCGATGTGCACTCTTGTACGATGCGCATGATGCCCGCATGGTGCGCGCTTAAAAATTCCGCGACATAACAACTGAAAAGACTAGAGTATAATTTTGAAGGGTTGCATAGCTATTAGATTTGTTTAAATTGCAATGTATATAGCATAACATCTAGGCAATTGAACTGTCAGATATTTAGTAATACACGTATATGGTTAGATGTAATGTGAAGTTTTTCCGGGGGTCTGTTTCGATTGAGGTGTACATCCGCTTCTGTTTCGGTTGTAACCCTTTGAGTAAGTTTCTTTCATGGGAGGAAATTTAATCTGCTGTTGTGTATCTGAAAGTTGCCTTAAACTAAATAATTTAACCATGTCAAATAGGTAAAAAAAATAGATAAAAACTATGAGTAAAACATGGAAGAAGTCGCTATGAAACTAGAAACTGTTTCAGCCTGTCAAAAGTGAACAGATGTGGTATTTGCCAGTTAAAGTAGTTGTCTAGTTTAATAAGCAGTAAAAAGTGCTCTCTTTTGCAATGCATATAGAATCAAAAATGTCGATGTTACTTGTAGCAGTTGCTGAAGTATTATAAATGGTTTGTTTGCGATCTCGATCCTGATTTAATTATTCACAGACACATAAAATAGATCTCGGAGATAAGAAGTTCTTTTCAGAAGCAGCGTCTTGCCTGCCGCATACAGCATGCTGTCATGCTCTTACGTTCTGTGCCAGCTCGCCCGGTAATCGAGAAAGGGGAAACCCTCACTGGTCATTTAAACGCCGGTTATTGGATCAAAGCACACGAAAAAAAACATGGCTATTAATCAGTCAGATCTGCAAAAGGTATAAAAATAAGGGGCCAGAAGTTTGAAAATTAAATAAAAATAAAATGATATAAATCAATGAATTGAGGTCGGAATTAGGAAATTTTTTTTTTTTTTGCGCACGGATGAATCAGTTTTGAATATTGTTTTCGGTGGCGTGGCAAGGCGAGTGACTGCACGTGGCGGGCCCGTGGGTGCTTGTTAAAAAGTTGCCAAATTAAAGTGATAGTCGAAAAACATAGGAAATTATTTCACACTGTGAATGAGGATAGATGCCAAAGTTATTGGTCATTTTTATGGCCGTTTTTTTATCAATGTACCATGTAAAAGTGAAAATATACATTCTCGGGATTTAGCGATTCAGCCATTGTTACTCCTATGCAATACGCAATCACTTCTACAAAGGGTCGTTGTATTTTAACTAAAACTTATTGGAAGGGAGAATGGGAGATATCTTGCCAGCCAACCCCCCCCCCCTTCCCCGCCAAATCTTGTATACATATTTATTGTTAGATCGCGTTGTTTACTGGTGTTTTGCGGGACCATATTAGAATGTGTGATGGAGTCTTCTTAAAATTTTATAAAACCTGGCAACAATTTTGATATGCATATAAAGGTAAGAATTGAAATTTCAGAGTGCAGAACTCAAATTTTCCCCATCACTTCTCCCTGCCCCCTCCCGCATTGTGCTTTTGGCCTTCTCTTTGTTTGGAAGTTTTAAATAAAACCGCCCTTTGTGATTAGCTGTTGTGTTTTGGAGAGTGAGGATGACTCAGATATTTTAAGTACAAGTTAATAATAATAATAATAATAATAGTAATAATAATAATAATAATAATGATAATAATAATAACGAATGTCTTAACAATGATGTCTCAATACTCTTACAGGTAGATTTAGCAGTGAAGTGTTTTCTTGCTCAGTTCCGTTTTCCTGCAGTGTCTGCACATGCAGTAATGTCAGGGTTATGTAGTATGTGTTACAGACAACTTGTGTAGTCTGCCCCCCCCCCCCCAAAAAAAAACAAAAACAAAGCAAAACAAAAAAGTGTAGTGACGTGTCAGCGTAGTCTGTTTAATTTGTTTTTGTCTGAAAATGCTCAACTTTTCGAAATGCCTTTAACAAAATTTTGTCTGCTCTGAAAACACCATATTGTAGAGCAACTTGGACGAGAAGGGTATTTCTGGTAATTCTAGAAATCCAAGCTCTCAAAGACTGTAATATTTTGCATTACGTTGTGAGAGTAAACAATGTTTTATGATGTACTGTAGACGTCACTTGTTATAGACCGAGGACAAGTATTTTAAGAAAACGACAAAAATATATACATGAAATGTATTTTATAAGACTGGTTATTGCAGATGGCCAGCGATTTCTTGACTGATCTCACGACTTGAATGTAACACACAGCTATAATCTTCTCTCCTTTTGTTCATGTCGTTCCTCGTAACATTAAAAATAAAACTCCAATTTGTATTTTGTGGATTGTAATCGTCGCCTCTTTTTCCTTGAAAGTATACTTTATGGGAATGTCCTTTCGATATCCTTGGGAAAAATAACGGAAAACTCAAGGAATTGTAAATACTTGATATTGAGCAATCATATGTGTACAGTAGTTTCGATTCAGTAGCATTTGGACTGCACTGTTTACGTACTGAAAAGTGCCAATTAAAATCAAAATGATTAACTTTTTTTCTCATTCAGGTGGACGGAGTGGTGTTCTGGTTCCGGGTTTGAGAGTTTTGGGAGGGGGCTTGGGTGGGGGCGGGGGGGAGGGTTAGGGTAACATCGAAAATGACGAAATTCAGTTTCCTATTCCTGTCAGTTAACAATGTGATTCACCCACACATGTGTTTTTTCACGAACACCATTCTGAATCCTAACTGATATATTTGTGTCTTTACATATGATAATTGGCATGTTTATGTGTAATTTTTTTGTCAACATGCGTATATTTTTTGTATGTCTATACGCACGTTGTTTTTCTTTTTTGTCTATCATTGGCTGTTTTTGTTTACGCGTGTGTTTTGTGTGTTTGTGTGTGTGTTTATGTACTCTGACTTTGATGTTGTGTCGAAGCTGAATTCTTGCAAGACTTACCTTCTATATCAGTCATTAAATAGAACGAATTCTTAACCGGTTTAATCATGCACTTTGGTGGAGTTATGTATGCCTGTGTGAGAAAAAACAAAGTATCACAATCTGGAGCAGGAAAACCTGCAGTGGAAAAGAAAAGCAAAAGTACCTGAGTACTGTAATCCAGTACTAGAATACTCTACCTAATTGATGCGCATATCTTTGTTTTATGTTAAGTTCCTCTCACCTAAGAAGTTGTGTTCATGAATTGCGAAATCACAGCACACCGATCTTTCCGAGTTTAGTGATGGTGGGCGTTTCGAATGGTAAAAGGACTTGACGTTTTTTGTTTTTTTTTTTTCGAATTGTGATAGTTCCCAACCGGTCCAACCTCAAACCAGCACCTCTTAATAACGTTGCCAAACGAAGATCCATGACTGCCTAAACTATGATGCTCGGGATAAATAAAAACAGATTGTATTCGTAAAAAAAAATGAAATCTGTTATTTTATTAGTCAGTATATCAAGAGTTTATAACACACGCTGTTGTTAATATTGGAGCAGTTTTTTTCTGATAAAATATGCCTAAGAATTGGTTCCACTCATCATGAGCGCATGTTTATATATAGGTCGACTCGAGTTGAAGCATTAAAAATGTTGTTTTTGATGTCTGTTTTGAAGTGGCGCATCCTACATTTTATAGTCCAAAAACCTATATGGTTTTTATTGTCAGTGTGTTCGTCGAACCGCACCCATAAGTGAATAAGAAACAGCGGCCATTCGTTGGTGTTCAAATCTTGGATCTTGTTTTACGAATACACACGTGGAGCTTCAATGTCATTTGGATAGTCAGGTATTTGGTGAACTGAACGTTATCGAAATATAAAGGGGATTGGGATGTCGCTGGCTGCATTGCCACAACATTTAAAAACGCAAGGTGCGAAAAGCACATACGTTTATTTGTATCTCCATGTTGCCGGCTTCTGGTAAGTGGCGTATGATGACATGCCGATTTTTCTTTTTCTGAATAAGATTGTTCTTAGGCAAGGAGGCATTCAAATAGTTTGTTAGTAGCGCTCGCATCTAAGTTTAGGCGTGCAGCTTGCCAGGAGTAAATAAAATCAAAGTAATGATTTCAAGAATGATTTAAAAAATGTTCAATGAGAGTGCAATAGATTAAAAAAGACGGTATTTTTTTCTACCCAAGTCTTTCGTCTCCGTAATTTTAGCCTTATAGATGACCAATAGCTATTTTTTTCAGAGTTTGCCTTGTAGTGCTTCTTTAACTGCTGTGTAATGCTCTCCGTACAGTGCTGTAGTAAGGCTTTCGTCCTTCTGTAAATAATCAATATCAGGGGTGTTACCATTTCTCAGTGTGAAGTTTGTTGGTTGTAATTGATGACGTGTGAAATTTTCGGTATTTACTTTGCAAGATTACAAAGTCATTTAAAGCAAGACTTTTCAACGCCTTTTATGTTTTATCCTTTGATTCGTGTGTGTGTTCTAGTTCATTTTGGTTGGTTGTTTGAAACTACAAAAACACTTCTAATATATATTGCAGGTGCGTTGTAAATTGTCATTCGCAATACTTTTATGTCCAAGCATTATGTTCTTGGTGCACCAAATTATTAACAAGCGAAACTGCTGATGTGTTGTGAGCACAAGATTAAATGACTACTGAATCATGTGCTGAGTGTCCAAATTATGAAACCTTGGTTCAAAAGTATGTTGTTTGAATAAAAGAAAATAAAGTTTCCAAAAATATTTTTTGGCTTTGCGAAATTCAGTCATTGCGGAGTTATTCCCAGACTGTTTCATTTAAATTCGGCAAAGACAATCGTATTGTTAGCAAGTTTTTTGTGAATAGGTGTGGCTTCGTGAACTGTTTTTGTGGTCACGTGATGGATATCAAGTCTTCGTAAAAAGGGCAGTGCTGATTGGTGAAAACGCGCACTGTTTTTAGGTGTTGCGCGGGTGTGGTACAGGATTGGGGCACTTATCAAGGGGGTATTGCACAAGCATAACGTGTACATCCATTGGTGAGTGGTGTACGAGTAAATGGTGTGCAGCCATCAGTGAAGTCACACACAGCCATTAGCGACTGATGCACACCCTGTCACACAGCAGTATGTTTTGTCAGCTGGTGGGTGGTGGTGGTGTGCACCATGCAGGGGGAGTGTTCAGCCTGCAAGTGGGGGCTGGTACAGCCAGCAGTTGGTCTTGTATAACGAGCAGTGGGTCCGGTACAGGCAGCAGTTGGTCTTGTATAACGAGCAGTAAGTCTGGTACAGCCAGCAGTGGGTCTTGTATAACGAGCAGTAAGTCTGGTACAGCCAGCAGTGGGTCTTGTATAACGAGCAGTAAGTCTGGTACAGCCAGCAGTGGGTCTGGTACAGATAACAGTAAGTCTTGTACAACCATTAATGAGTCATGAACGACCTATCAGTGATTTCTGTCGAGCAATTGCTTAAAGTTCTACAGTGAACACTGAGTGAATTTCAACCACTTTTGGCTCACCATTGAATCATGTAAAAACCCCTAAAAATAGATCCAAGCTAGCGAGGCGGGCCAGAAGACAATATGACGTCACAGCGCTAAATACGTCGAGTGTCAATGAGTGTAGGAAGGGAGAAAGTGGTTGGCTTATATGGTCTTCTACTCGACAGACGTTTAGCCTCAAGGCTGTTCTGCGTTTTTGAATGCTGTAAATCCTCCACTGAATGCTGTGCATTCACCACGGAATGCTGTACATCCTCCACTGATTGTTGTACATCATCCACTGACTGCTGTACATTCACCACGGAATGCCGTATATTCATTGTTGAATGTTACGCATACCTGACTCATCATACATCACAACCAAAGCTGCTGTCACTAAACTATGAACGTGAAAAAATAAAATGTCTCATTTTTGTGTCAAACGTTTACTACTTCAAAAACGTTATAAACCTGAAAAAAAATGTGGTCCTTTACTGCTAAAACTTCTTGGCTTATTGTTTTATATTTAGTCGTTAAAATGTGTTTCATATACTTATTTGAACACTACACTATGATCTCTGTAGGTCGTTAATTTGACATTGCGTGCTTGGCCTGTTCACATTGTGGAATTAAAGCCCATTCATTGTCGTGTAGAAAAGAGGGAGATTTTATATGCCAAATCTGCTTAATAATAATATGCTGAAGAAACTTAGTAACCAGGGCTGAATTTCACCAGTGTAAATGAAGCAAACGGAAAGTGCTTTAAAATATCAGCCAGGTGAATGTAAACAGTGATTTTGAAGTGCGGCTGTAATAGCGTAACCGAATATTCTCTACCCACCAAACACACGAGAAAGCTGTTTGATATCGACACTATACAGCTTTTGTGACAGGGTTCCATACCGGTTGCTCACTGGCAGTTGCTCACCGGTGAGCAATTGACCTACACCCTTTGTGACACAGGTGTGGTCATTTCATTTTAACGATATAAGTGTTCGTAAATGAATCAAATATAAATTGTGTCAAATGTGAATTTTGTGGGGAAAGTGTCCTGATATCAAACTTCAAATCAAAACTGCGTGATATCTGAATAAAATCAACAATTTTCGCAAATCAAAACTATTTCATGTTGTTTTATAAGTGATGTAAGCATAATTGTTAGTATTTGATTTTGGTTAGAACTGTTCACAGTCTGGCAAATAGGTCGAAATACGCATGTGAAAACGCTTAGTTGTCGTTCGTGCTGGTATGAGAAAGTGCACACAATCTCGTCAACTATTTTTCTCTTTTTGTAATTTACAGGCTTCGATATCCTTCTATCATGACTACTACAAACACATAAATGCCAAAGGGTATTTGATTTTTTTCTTTAATTTGTGTATCAAACTATTTATGAAGTGGAGAATATACAGTTTACAGTGTTTAGTCACACAATGCCTGCGTATACAAAGCCTAAGTTGGAAATAAATAACTGGTAATGTTTCTTCGTTTTGTTTCTTTTGTGGAGTTACGCTTCGCACAGAAGACAAGTTAATGATAAAACCACATGATATTTTCCTCAATGAGAGAAACTGCCAACAGATTCAGTGCTCGCAGAGGAAGCTCAGGTCGCGATAAGTTGGGGGAGGGGGTTGTGCCTCAGTGAGAGGAACCGCCTACAGTGTGGTCAGGCAATTCTTGCTGAGGAAGCACACATCGTGATGAGTTGGGGTGTTCCTCAGTGTGAGGAAATGCCTACAGTGTTACACGCAGTCCTTGCCGAGGAAACACACATCGTGATGATTCCGGGTGTTCCTCAGTGAGACGGACTGCCTACAGTGTGTACACGCAGTCCTTGCTGAGGAAGCACACATCGTGATGAGTCCGGGTGTTCCTCAGTGAGACGGACTGCCTACAGTGTGTACACGCAGTCCTTGCCGAGGAAGCACACATCGTGATGAGTTGGGGTGTTCCTCAGTGTGAGGAAATGCCTACAGTGTTACACGCAGTCCTTGCCGAGGAAACACACATCGTGATGAGTCCGGGTGTTCCTCAGTGAGACGGACTGCCTACAGTGTGTACACGCAGTCCTTGCCGGGGAAGCACACATCGTGATGAGTTGGGGTGTTCCTCAGTGTGAGGAAATGCCTACAGTGTTACACGCAGTCCTTGCCGAGGAAACACACATCGTGATGATTCCGGGTGTTCCTCAGTGAGACGGACTGCCTACAGTGTGTACACGCAGTCCTTGCCGGGGAAGCACACATCGTGATGAGTTGGGGTGTTCCTCAGTGTGAGGAAATGCCTACAGTGTTACACGCAGTCCTTGCCGAGGAAACACACATCGTGATGATTCCGGGTGTTCCTCAGTGAGACGGACTGCCTACAGTGTGTACACGCAGTCCTTGCCGGGGAAGCACACATCGTGATGAGTTGGGGTGTTCCTCAGTGAGAGGAACTGCCTACAGTGTGTACACGCAGTCCTTGCTGAGGAAGCACACATCGTGATGAGTCCGGGTGTTCCTCAGTGAGACGGACTGCCTACAGTGTGTACACGCAGTCCTTGCCGAGGAAGCACACATCGTGATGAGTCAGGGTGTTCCTCAGTGTGAGGAACTGCCTACAGTGTTACACGCAGTCCTTGCCGAGGAAGCACACATCTTGAGACACTTTCGTGTTTAATAAAACAGGCGTAGAAACACATACAGATCTTAAAAAGAATCAGTTTGAGTGTGCGCTTTTCTGGGATGATCTAAATTTATTACTAATTAGCGCTTTGGCTGTGCGCAATTTTCGTTTTCGAGGAAAGCTTTTCTGAGTTACACATGCCACAATGAGTGTGCATATAAACTTGCACAAATATACTCCATAGAACACCAGCTGTGCATATTAAATTACAATCCAGATTAATGTACAATAGATGCCATTTTGTTGTTATATCCCCACATTCTGTAAAGCGATAAAAACTATCTCTTGTTTTTCCGAGATGCCTGTCACAAAGGCGTAATGTTACATATGTGAAGTAAACAAGGCATGATCATATAACATAAAGTCTAAGCGGTTAAAGTACAAGTGGCTGTTTGCGGAGAAAGAGCCAGTTGTGTGGAGTCAATATTTCGAAACTTGCCAATAAGATGTCGAACTAAGTGTATTATTACGCGTCGAAACCGTGCATTTAAGATACAGTAAAGTAGGAAATTAAAAGAAAAATTACCGATTTCTAAAAGGTTAACAATCGCGACTGCTACTTTGTATAAATTTCCATTTTTGCATGGATCTTTTACCAGCAATATATTACGACAAAAAATTAACAATTCTGCCGGTATCACGCATATAAAATACTGTACAACGATTGCAATGAGAACAATGTTCATAATCCTCCCGACATTTGATCCACGTGACATTTGACCGTGACATTGCCGAAGCATTGCTGTGCCACTTTTCCCATGGCCTCGGACGTTTAAATTTCTAGTGCGTCTTATATTAATCACCAGAAATAAATTACAAAATGCTAACAAAAAGAATGGTATTCCTATTGCAATGACAAAATAAACAATGTTGTAGTATTTTTCTAAATCACCCTTCAGTAAAACCGTGTGTTTATCCCTATCCAAGAGATAAGCAATGGATTCCGTGCCATTTTCTATTTCTTTTGTTCTGGCTATAATGTTGTTGGTCAAGAATCTCGGAATATTGCACAGTATACTGGCCAGGAAAGCGATGCCATAGACACATCTTGTGAGGGTATAGCTTACAATAGCTCTGGTGTGTATTGGGTGTATCACAGCGAGATATCTCACCACTGATATACTCGTTGTTAAAAATGTACTCATTAAAATAAACGTATTTATGAAACCAACACTGTACGCACTGTATAATAGTATAAAACTGAAACGGTTGTTTTGTTCTGACATTCTTTCAGAGAACATAAAACCAAATGGTAAAACTGACAGACACACGCAAAAATCTGCAATGGCCAGTAAAATAAGACCAAAGTGTGAGAAGTACTCCAAACGAGATAATTCTTTCCAGCTTCGATGTGTCAAAACTATCAAACTGAATGCGTTCCCAATCAGGCCGATGACACAAAGGCATGGTATTAGCCTTGTGTATACCAACAGCTCTGAAGCTGTTGAGTGCTGTTGTACTTGGCAGCCCTGCGCAAAGGAGTTCGAGGTTTCAATGGTTTTATTTAAATTAAGACTTGATGCATCCATGTTGGTTATTGTGACGTGTTTTATTATACATAATCGATGTTATCCAATGGTAGCGAAGTGTTACAACCAATTAGCTTGCAGTATCATAACCAATGCACAAGCAGTATGATAACCTATTAGATTGCGGTACATCCACGAACTGGGTACGACATTGTATGGCATTATTGTCAAAAACTGCGCTGATATCTGCCTTCAGCAATCACTTTATTTTATATTTTGCACATATAATCCTTCCAGTGACATCACTTAGAATCAACAGCAAACTCTCAAAGAACCTTTTTCCAATCCCTACATGAACTGAGTCAAACTTTTAAAAAATATATTTAGTTATGTAATTAGTTTGAAAAAATGCTAATTTGTTTCTTCTTCCAGATCCAACAACGTCTGAAAGAATCCTAACCAGAATCCAAATAATTTTCCCAGCAATAAATTCCAATGCTCACTGACAAATGTTAAATGGCCTGATAAGTAGCTTCAGATTTCGTTAAAATAGTGTAAAGTCTGACAGTGTTATAATGTGTAAAATAAGCACAACATTTTATGTCACTTCAAGTCTACATATATTCCCCATCCATGTTTTCAGCTTTGTAAATTACATATATTAAATACATGTAGACCAATTGTTTGCCAGATATCCTGTACATGAATAAATGTGTGTTTTCTTGTGCAACATATAGTAAAAATAAAAATTTGTCAAGATGCGCATTGCTTGTAAATGCTGTCAGATAAACAAAACAGGTAACTGCAAAATAGTAACAATTTCACTGGTAAACAACACACCTCGCGGCTTTCAGTGAAAAATACGTGCTTACCAAGTTATTAGACTTACTAATTACTAGTTTGTTGCTTTCGTACGACTCGGTAAGGTGTTTCCGTATGTTTCCTTTTTTCCGTCAAAACCTTGTCACGCGAACTCCTCTGAGACGGCTGGGGTTAGGACGACCAAATTTAGCAGAGACATATGGTAGCATATCTAGTTGGTCCAGCTCATTTTTTTTAAAGAAATTCATTAACATTTTATTTGCAAAAACGGACATTGAAATTTGAAAACCTTGTCTACTCCTGTGAGGCAGCAAGAGCTAGAGAAACCAAATTCGGCAGAGACATAATGTAGCATGTGTAGTTTGTCCAGCAGAATTTTTATAAAAATTGATTAACACTTAATTTGCAAAATTGGACATTGAGATTTTGCCACTCACGCCCATTATGAGGCAGGCAAGCGCTTTGATTGCGCAGTTAAGGGATCTGGAGTGGTATTCTGCGCTGTCCTTATTTTTAAGGATGTCCTTATTTTTAAAAATAAGGATAAAAAAGCTACTCTGCTCTATCCTCAAACTTAACAAAGTCTTTTAAAAATAAGGATAAAAATTAAGGATGAACCATCTAATCTCAAGAATAAGGGCGTCCTTAAATATAAGGACAGAGCAGAATACCACTCCTGGTATGAAGAATGAGAGCTATAGCAGCTTGTATGTGCATGTTGACTGCAGCGTTTCCGTTTTTTTTCTATTTGCTAAAGGGTATTGAGTCTTCACCCTTTGGGTCTAAAAGAAATACACATTTTTTTGCTTTTTTAAAAATGTTTTTAGTTTACGCTATTTTACATAAAAAGATGAAATTTGGCTCCCTTATAGAGGATGAGGAGGCATGAAGTCCGCATTATTTAACCATGATCATTATCTTGGACACGGTAAGGGATAGAGTGATTTTGAACTTATTTTCGACCCTTTGGCCTACAAGACGACATATAAGAGGTACCTCGGTGACCTTGACCTCCTCGGTCATGGTCAAGCTGAAAAATTGGAAGTTGATCTCGAAAACGGTTAGAGATAGAGCTATTTTGAGCTTATCTGGGACCATGCAAGACGTACCTCAGTGATCTTAACCTCCTAGTGTATGCTCAATTTTTAATTTTGAGAGTTCAGAATCGTATTTTC